>JAOTIZ010000005.1:38642103-38659040 GCA_027123425.1 Erythroxylum panamense | reverse complement strand
TTTATTTCATATTCTTCAACTCCATTTCAATCAACTCATCCACTTTCACTTTCTCTAACAAATTTCATAATACAACACCAAATTTACTCAAACCTCAAATCAATTTCATTAAACTCAAAAACATTCATTTCAAATACTCTCCTCCAAATATCATCATAAGCCGCTCAAATTAACATTGTTCACATCAAACCTTAAACATAATCATTCAAAGTCATAATCTTTCTCTTCCTTTATTCATGACTAAGTCGCCTCAATGTTCTCGTTTAATGTCAAATTAAAATTTCATAAATCTGAGAAAATTCGAGGTCTAACAAGCTGAGTGGGGGGGCTGGGTGTTAACAGGAAATTGGAGAAAAGGTGCGTGAAACCAGTGAGTGAGGGAAGTAACGTGAGGTGAGGGAGAAAATTAAAGGAGAAAATAGTGAGCTGTGTGTGTGAGTTAGGGGCTGTGCGTTAACTAAAAAATCAAGAGGCTGGTGTGAGAAAAAAAAGGAACGTGTTTAGCTGGGCTTACGTGAACTAAGGTGAGTTAGGGGCTGTGTATGAACTAAGTTGAGTGGTGTACGTGAAGAGGGAAGTAAAAAAAAAGGGGTTGGACTGCAGCAACAGAAATTTTCAATTAGAGAGTCTTTGTTGTTGACGAGAGCAGCAGAATTGAGAGGATTAATTGACTAGAGTAGAGGCAGAACCAGGGGGCTTGACACACCTCCAAGGGAGACGTTGCGGAAGGACTTTGACGCACACTAGAAGGCAGCTGCGAACCAGACCTGGACGCACAACTGAGTTCTTCGCCCTTACTCCTTGAATGTTTATTTTTCTTGCTTTTATATTTATTTGGTTAAACATGGATATGATTGAGTAGATCTCTTGTTAGGTTTCAAAGATGGGTAGTAGTTTTCGAATTTCTATATAATTTGATTCTGGATTTTATTCGATAAAATTTATTCGTGGCTATTGATTCTTGTTTTGCGTATTATTGTGCTTGTTATGTGTTAGGTCTCACATAATTTGCGGCAAAATTATCGGTTGAAGAACTGAAAGGTGAAAATCGGTAGTGGAAAATCAAAATTAGGAATTTGCAGGTTTAGATCTAGACATAGGGAAAAATCTGCGAGAGGAATTACCAACTAGATAAAATTCTTAATGGATTTTAGTTAATTTCATGAGCCACGATAGTCGGGATTGATTTTAACTAAGATACTTCTTTGACGTCTCGATAGAGAATCATAGAAAATTTGGATCTAGTTTCCTTCAAAGTTTGGGATCAAGTTTATTGAATAAACCAAAAGAAAATAATTAGAAGTCGATCACGAAACCAAATTTGAAACCTGTCTTTTACATATTTGATTCATTCCTTTCAATCATAAATTGCGCGGTTATTCTGTTTGTTTTAGGATTAGTTTTAGCAAGTCGTTAATTAATCAATTCCTCAATTATCAACATTTAAGTGATTAGTCCAATTAATTGAGTGATCCAAGCCTAGTACTTACACAATTACTCCCTGTGGGACGATATTATACTGTACTACTTGAGACCCGTGAACTTGCGGAACCCCATCACTAACACACCATATGAGTTGTGGACTGGTAGGAGACTTGATGTGTCATTTCTCAAACCTTGGGGGTGTGCAACTTATGTTCATGATCTCTCTCACAAACATGATAAATTAGGCCCAAGAGGGAGAAAAAGTATTTTTATTAGATACTCAGAACACTCAAAAGGATATATGTTCATTGGTGAACAAGGTAATGGAGGTGTAACTGAATTTGAATCACGAGATGTAACATTCTTAGAGAATGATTTTCCCAAACAAGACGAAATAGGTAAAGACCTATTGTTATATGAGTCGCTTGATCAGAATGATTCTGTTATGAAGAATCAAGATGAGGAACTTCAACCAAGTGGGAACAATTCCACAGAAAGGTTCTCTATGATAATTGATCCGAGTGGGAGCAACCAGACCAATCATGAATTTATTTATGATGAACCTTGTTTAAGATGAAGTAATCAAGGAATAATTCCCCGACGTCATTTTGAGATTGAAGGAGAAATTAATATAATTGTTCCGAGAGGAAGAAGAGTCAAGTAATGTAAATGAGGCTCTTATTGGCCCTACTAACGAAGATTGGATGAAAGCAATGAAAGAAGAAATGACTTCTTTAAGTTCTAATCAAGTATGGGACTTGGTTGACTTCCCTGAAGGGCATAAAGTAATTACGAACAAGTAGTTCTCAAAATAAAGCAAAAAGTTGATGGCAGTATCGAAAGATATAAGGTATGCCTTGTAGCAAAAGGATATACACAACAGGAGGGAATTGATTATGAGGAAACTTTTTCACCTGCTGTGAAGTTTGCTTCAATTAGTCTTATTTTGGTTATGGTAGCTAATATAGATCTTGAATTACATCAAATGGATGTAAAAACGCTTTTCTCAATGGAGAATTAGAGGAAGAAATCTATATGGAACAACCTGAAGATTTCATCAAGGCAGGTCAAGAAAATAAGGTATGTTGGTTATTAAAATCAATTTATGGCCTAAAGCAGTCTTCAAGACAAAGGAACATTTGTTTTCATAATGTAATCATTTCGTATGATTTGTAAATGATCGATGAAGAACATTGTGTATATGTTAAGAGATCTAAAGATAAATTCACGATTTTATCTTTATACGTGGATGATATATTGATTGCTTGTAATGACTGTGTGTTTCTTATGCAAATCAAAGATTAGTTATCATCTAAATTTGAAATCAAAGACATAGGTGAAGCGACATACATTCTTGGAGTCAAGATTTCAAAAGATCATTCGGAGAGATTGTTATCGCTTTCACAAGCGATGTACATTCAAAGATTTCTTGAACGATTCCATATGCAAGATTCCAAACCAATTTATAATCCTATTGCTAAAAACGAAGGCCTTAAGTAAGAGAATTGCCCGTCAACGCCACAAGAACAGGAACAAATAAAGAATGTACCTAATCTAGTGCAGTTGGAAGTCGTATGTACATAATGATGAGTACAAGACCATATATTTGTTACGCTATTGGGATGGTGAGCAGATATTAATCAATTCTAGACCAAGCACATTAGAAAGCAGTAAAGAGAATATTGAGGTATCTAAAGGAAACTGTGGACTATGCATTATGTTATCAAGGCAATGATCTACGTATACAAGGGTATACCGATGCAGACTGGGGGGGGGGGAAATTTAGATGAAAGAAAATCTACCTTAAGATACGTATTCTTACTAAACCATATAACAATATTATAGAAAAGTAAGAAACAATCTTGCCTGGCAATCCATACTGGAAGATGAATTTATAGCATTCTTAACTACAGTACAAGAGGCTAAGTGGCTTCATCGATTTTTAGTGCATTTGGTAAGCAAAATTAATCCAGTGACCATCAACTGTGATAGTTAAGCTGCAACTGCTTATACTAAAGACTCCAAATTTCATTGTAGACAAAGCACATAGATACCAAGTATAATTATGTGAAAGATATAATTGAACGAGGAGAAGTGAACATGAGATATATATCTACGTGAGATATGATATCAAACTCAATGACAAAGCCAATTTTCAAAGATGTATACATTGGGCATGTAAAGTCACTAAGACTACGTAGATAATAAAATGTACTGATAAACATTTCTCTATGTATATTCACTCATTATAATGACATATTTTGGATATAATGTATGATGAAGATTATACATTGTATATCATTTGATTCATGAATATATGTGTTTTTGCATAAATATATTTTGGGATGAATCACAAGTACATGAGACATATTATAGATTGGCCTCCTCACACGGGAGATCACCTCTGGTGTTTATGCTCACTAGAGATGAGGCATGTTTAAAGTTTATTAACTAAATAATAACTGAGAGCAAGAAACTTAAACTATAAATGCCGTAAGGAAATTGATTTAACAAAGTTTGTTAATCACTATATCTGTCTTACGTTGCCCGATGTGAGTTCTGAAAAAGTTTTTGAGTAGATAAGTAAACTCAAGTTAAACATTAAGTATGTTTGAACTATCATCTTTACGATATTTCTTGAATAAAAGATGTTCAAGATAAATGAAGTGGGTAAATACTGTAGCATATGACTCATACCATGTGTGCACAAACTGACCATAAAAAGGGATTAATGTAGGTTTCCAGATCTTATCTTACATTGCGTGAGACCTTTGAGATTGAGAAAAACCTTATCATATACCTTAAAAAGAACCTCATCATATATCTTTATGACTCTTGCTTCATTCTTGAGAATTGAATTTAAGGTTTGCTACTTTAAGTTATTACCAAAAGATCATGTAAGATGCGATCCTATGGAATAATTCTAGGAAAACAATAATTAAAAAGAGAATTGAGAACAGAAGAAGGTCATTAATTTTTTTGAGATCAATGACTCGCATGAAAAATATTCATAAATGATTATCATCGCTTTAGTAGAGAACTTGAATACAGTCATGACATAAGAAAATAAATGAGATCAAAGAAAAGTGCAAGTGCGAGATATGACCTAGAGTATAGTATACAATATCTACTCAAGGACTCATAAGTCTCAGGATCAATTTATTCATTAAGATGTCATATACTCCTAACAAATATATGACAATATGCTCTCATCGTATGCTGGTTACAACGGTTATTGAATAAGTATGAGCACTGCAGAGTTTTTAATAAGATTAAGCCCATCATGTATGAGTTGGAGATAATGACTCACATGAAGGGTATTATGGTCAATGTTCTTGAAATAGCTACCAAAGGTAGTTAAGTTTATTGGTTGTATATGAAACCCATATGAACGAAACGTTAAGAAGATATACATATGTGTATATTTGATTCTTCTTATTCTTCCATCAAGTTTACACACAAAAGAAGATCTCTGCAGTAAAACTAGTAACAAAAGTTCTTTAATCAGTGAAACTATAATAAGAATCCAAGTACGTGATTCTTTGTTTTATATGCATATGAAATAATCCTGATTAACATAATCTACGTGATGATGTTTTATAGTATATAAACATTAATTTATATCTAAAATGTACAACAATTAATCATATTCTACCGTTAAGATTTTTTTTTAATCAAAAGTGCTAGTATTTATAGCATTATGCATGCTGCTTCCTTTTTTGTAATTCTTACACGCAATCAAACTTTATCTAATGTGCCAAGAAACAGCTATCATGCAAACGAAGAATGTAATAATTGATTATTGAGATTTCGAGTGTATGTTAACACCTCATTTCTCAATTGTAAAAAGAAAATAGACACTATAAGTTGCAAAAACATGGAGTTATTTTTTCAACTAAACATTGTAGTACGTTTAAACAATTCATCAAACCTCATCGCAAATCAATGTTCAAGCACCTTTGTATTTTTTTACCAATGCCTCAAGCACCGTCCCACCGCCGAGGCTAGAAAATGGCCCAAGTCATGCAATATATGATTGCGTTTTTGTTCAATTCCAGTGTTAATCTATTGCGTTGAATTTTCAACTTGCGGTTCCCATCGTTAGTTTAAGAACCTAGTCCCAACTTGTCCATATTACCCTGTGAACTGAAGCTTATCATCAAATGTTTTCTTTGCTCGGCTTTGTTTCTTAGTTGTCAAATTGTGAACCACACCTCCTAGTTTTCACATCCCACAACGCCAAGTGTACACTTCTCTATGATTCAACACGCTTCCACCTTTCTTGGAATTTCATGTCAGGACACACCATAGTGTCCTCACACTGCCATAGCCTATCTCTTATTTAACCAGAAACCTGCGGAATTCAATATTAGCATTCCAAATTCAACCGTATCTGCGACAAAAATCCCAGAAACATCAATCTTTCACCTTGGAAATTAAAAAGCTTCCACTAGAGAATGATCCATGGATGATACAGGATCTTCAAGACAAGTTTCAGGTTGGTCTTTAAGACAGGCTACAGAAACAGGGTCTTTCTTCACCCCACTATTGTTCTCGCTCGCAGGTGCAGTCGCCACGTCTATCGTAATAATAGCATACCATTTCATAATGATTAACTATTGCATTAGACGGCGAAGAATGGCCGTCTCACAATACTCCAGGCCAGAACAAGGAAATCATAATCAAGTGTCTCATGGGCTTGAAAAGCATGTTCTTAATAAGATCCCAATCTTCTCTTATTCAAGAGGAAATGACGAGTTTCTTCGATTAGATCATGTAAAGTGTGTCGTTTGTTTAGCTGAGCTGAAGGAAGGTGATGAGGTACGCTCGTTGCCGTATTGCGGGCATGTATTTCATGTCACATGCATTGATCATTGGTTCTTGGCACACACAACTTGTCCTATTTGTCGAGCTCCAGTAACCTACACCGCAAATGAGACTACTCCTGACGTGGGAAGGGATCGTCATGATCAAGAGACTCAAACCTCGGCCGATTTTCTTGAACAAAGAGATGCGGACGAGGGATCAAGAGTTTTGCTTCGACATTGCGCTTCCCTTGTGTTGCCTAGAGAAGGGAAAGGCCAATCGATTATGGGGCTGACGCGATCTTTCTCTGCGGATCGGAATTTTGTGATCATCGACATTCAGAGAGACAGTACTGAAAAGGCTCCATGTTCGTCTTCATCATCCTCTTCTCTGAAAGCTGACATTCTTATGGAAAGTAAATCAGTTGGGGGAATATTACTGGCCCATCAATTAGATTGCATGCCTTCAAGGTTATTGAGATCCTTCTCACAACTGCAGACGGACCGGAGCAGAGTTGTGGCTACTGGAAATTTTCCTTAGAATAATTTATAGTAATCGTTTATTCATGATTACTTGTATGATTACGCGCTCAGTCGGCATACGTTGAACAGAATCATGAAACATCAATTGGATCTCAGACAGTTTTGAACTGCTCCAAGTGGATTTACTCGCTGAGCCGATATAATTGTAGGTGAACAATGATTTATCATTTAATTTTCATATTACTTGTTATATTAAGCTACCAAATTTAAATTAATTCAATTGAACCGTAGAAATTTAATTTACTTTAATTCAAAAAATGAACTAGTAAGAGTTCCAATTTTAATATCAATCACTCACCGAGACAAAATCATATAATTACTCGATTATACCAAATTACAATATTTATAGAGATAACATTCTTATCTATCTCAAATTTTATCTAATTATCTTAAGCTGAAGTTAAACTAATTGGGTTACCTGATGATCTACGTGTCCTTATGACACGAAGTGATTATAATAAGCTTATAATCACTTCATTGTTGTAAGTCAATTTTCAAGCTAAAATTCTAGCAGTTTTTCCACTTTTTTTACCGCTAAAGATTTTTTATATTTTCAAGATATTTCCTATTTTGTTATGATTCTAGTTAGTCACATTTTGTGTTTTTAGGATTTTTGGAAGCATTTAAGGACTTGAAACTATCAGTGTAGTGTAAGGATAAATAAAAAGATATTCAAATTTCTTCCATTTATTTTTTTCCTCAATTTTCGCATCAGGCTGTATCAGTCGGTATTAAAGTAGGATGACAACTGGTGGTCACGATAATGGTCTTTGTGATAATGACTAGGAGGTTAACTTCCCACCTCTCTTGAGGATGAAGCATTGCAACGATTGGAGCAATATATGGAGCAAAAGATGGATTCATATTATGACATTTTGAGGAATGGTTTGACAAAATCATCAAATGTCTGGATGTTTTGATATTGATGCACATAAGAGGTAGAATGACAATAGAAGACCAAGAGTAGAGATGGCTCATGATGACCCTATTGTTAGACTTATTTCTATTCGTAGACAACTTGTCTTTGATAATGATTTAGAAGAAGAAGAAGAATTTGAACCAAATTAGTTCAATCATTATCTACCATATAAGGCTAGAGAAGAACAAGCACCTATGGAGGTGATGGTAGGGATGCAGGAGATTTTAGGATGAAAGTAGACACTCATTCTTCAATGAAAGCTAGGGAATATAGGAATTCTTGGAATGGGTTTTAGAGATTGATCGTTTGTTTGATTACCTAGAAACTCCACTAGAGATGTAGGCTATATTGACTGTGTGTTGTCTAAAAGTGAGGATCCTACCCAAACCTAGTATAGTATATTAGTATGAATATTTTTACTAAAAAAAGAATGCTACCCCTAGATTATGAGTTAATCCTATCTGAGTAATATCACCATTGTCAATAGGGTAATAGATATGTTTATGAATATATTGCATATTTTATTAGGTTAGCAAAATGGAGTAATCTTTTTAAATTTGAAAGGCAACAAGCTACCAAATGTTTAGAGGAATTGAGATCAACCTTAAGAGATATAATCAGGGTGTAGGTTACACAAACTTTAAGTAAGGCCAAGAATATGGCTTTAAAGATGGATTTAATGCAACAAGAACCTAGCAGGATGAATACTAAGGGCTAATGGGTCACAAGGTTTGATAAGAGGCTTAAGACTCATAAGAGACTCTTGCTTGTTGTAACAACAATAATGGGTGGTTCCAGATGACAAAGTAGAAGGTAAACATATAATAAATGAAAGGAAAGATAGGGAAGGGAGTGCAACAAAGAATCCATATTCAAATCCTATTGTAGGAAAGTGTTTTAAGTGTAACCAGCCAAGGCATAAGTAATGTCCCTTTAAAAAATTATGAATATTTTAGATAAGAAAGAAGAAGATGAATAGGGAATTTATTGTGCAGAACATGGTGATGAAGAAGATGAGTATGAAGTAGATAAGGAGAACATTTATGTTGTAAGGAGGATGATGTTGACTCCAAATATGAAGATCATACTCAACACCATCAATGTTCTAAACTAGATGCACAATTAATAATAAGGTGTTTGGGTTATTATTGATAATGAGAGCTATAAGAATATAATGGAAAATAGATAGTAAAGAAATTAAGTTTACCAATATAGAAGCATCCTATCCTTTACACATTAGGGTGGATCAAGGCGTCTGTTGGAAAGGTAGAGGTGACATAATGTTATAAGGTGCCTTTATTTATTAGTAAGTACCAAAATGAGGTATATTGTGTTAATTTTTGATATAGATGTGTATCATTTGTTTTTTGTTACACCATAGCAATATGATGTAGATGTGTAACATTTAGGTTGGAGCAATATGTATAAGCTGGAGAAAGATGATGTAAAGTACACATTACTGCCATTAAAAACATAAGTGCCTTTTTAATCAATGGTATGGAATTTTGAGGCAGAGATCAAAAAGACTAGATAGATTCATATGTTGATTGTTGAATATTTGATGCATGTATTAAAAAATGATGCTTAATGAGCCCAATAAGAGATATTTAACATTATATAAATCTCATCCCAAACTCTAGCTTGTCTATTCTGTAACATCACATAATGAACCTGAAGGAGAGTGAGATTTTGAAAGAGAGGGTGGAATACTTAACATGAAAGAGATTATTCAGGAAAGCATAATCTTTTATACCGTTGTATAGACAACATAGCCATCAATAGAATTACAAGAGGTTATAAATTCCCAATTCTAAGGCTGGCTGACATGCTGGACAGATCATATAGTGCCTAGTGATTCTCAAAGATTAATTTGAAGAATTGCTACCATCATATTAAAATCAGGACTAAAGGTGAATGGAAGACAACTTTCAAAACTTGGTTTTTGTGATGCTAATTGGGTAGGATACCCAACTACATGATGAAGCAGAATTGGTTATTATTTCTATATCAATGCAAAATGCATCTCCTGGACTTCAAAGAACCAACCTACTAGTTCACACTCCAGCTCAAAATGAAATATTGAGCCTTGGCATCTTCAACAATAGAAATAATTTATAATACTTTACTTCTATGCATCATTGGCATAAAATAACATGAAACACCTTAACTTTTGTGTGATAATGAGAGTGCTCTGCATATTACTATTAATCTAGTTTTATATGTCTACAAGCATGTTAAAATTAATTACCACTTTGTACAGGAAAAGGTAGCCATAGATGCCCTAATAACTCAATATATTCCATCTTCTCATCAAATTGCAGACATATTCACTAAGCCTTTACCCAAACTTCCATTCATCAATTTTCGAAGCAAGCTAGAAGTCCACTAAATTGTTCCCTCCATTTTGAAAAAAGGTGATGAGAATAATAGGACAATAACACAATTCATATATGAATCAATGACTATTTCTCCCTCTCTAGAAAATAAAGATTCTTGGTAATATTATGGAATATGCTACCAAATCTTTAGGAATTAATCAAACTATATTTTCCCCTAATTCTAAACACTAATTTATGCCTTTTTGTAACATATTCAACTATTTGTACTTTATTATATCTTTGGTACAATAAGGAGAGTGAGAATTATATTTGCTCTTAAAATATTTTTCTCAATTGTCTAATTAGGTTGTTATGGTAAATTGGTGGACTAATCAATGAAAAAGAACCTTAATTAATTTCTTAGTTTATTATAGGTAAAAGGACTAATTTCTCCCACAACATTTATTAAAAAGTCTAAGAAGGCTCTTATCATTATATGTAGTGCCATTTCATCCCATAACATTTATAAAATGAAAAGGTTTGCCCCAAAAATTCACTATGTCAAATCTCTATCAACTAATTGTTATGCCCTCATTATGTTAATATACGTGGTATGCCAAATAAGCTCAAATGCTAATATGACAACTAATTTGCAATATACATATTAATTTTAGTTTTTTTTAAGAATCAACTTATTATTATTTTAAAAATAAATACATAAAAACTCATTTCCCTTTGATTCCCCCTAACTTGCCCTAACTGTCACCAAATCCTTAATACCCAAACACTGATCTTCATTATTCATCCTTTTTCTTTAATTATTTCTTCTTGTTTTTTCCTTTTTCTTTGCTAGTTTACATTATTCTTCTTGATTTTCCATCCTTTAGTTATGACTTATTCAAAGGAATTGAAGATTGGGGTATTGTGGCTTGAATAGGTATAGTAACCATACATCTATTTATTTTTATTTAGTAGTTATTATTCTTGCCCATGAATAAAGAATAATTTTTGCATTTATAGGGTTCCAATTCTTGTTTGTAAAGGTGGAGATAATAGAGGAAGGTGGTCCCCCTTGTGGTCCTTTGTATTTCAAAGTACAAAATTGAAGGTTAGTGGTTCAACATATGCATGTGCATTATCTTAATTCCTTAATTTGTCTTTGTGAGCCAATATATAGTTTTCTACTCAAATATTATAGTTAAACAAGATTTTGTAGTGACACTATAACTTAATTAGGATTTATCAACAAGTAACATAATTAAACATCAAATCTCTTTCACATATCGTATTATATAATTTGGTATAATTGGTTACATGGTTAAAAGAAAATAATATATATGAGCATAGATTAAAGGCTAGAAAAGAAGATGAAGGAACAAGAAAAAGAGAACTAGGGAAGGGAGTTATAGTTTGGGGGTCATATTTTACATGACTACATCTATTTGGGTTTATTTGGAATTTGTCATTAAGTATGCTTGTTTATGTTGATGGTTTGTTTACATAGTGACTATTATATGTCAAACTTCATGAATAATATTTGAGCATTATAAAAAGGTATAAACAAATTGATAATTAAACATGCATTCCATTTAATTGATGTTATTATAGAAATACCATTGTTTTCAACCTCTAACAAAATATTGATATAGTATAAGTTCAATCAAATATAAATCTCTATTAATTTCTAAAGCTCCAAAAAATTTAAATTTAATATAATCAAATAAGGTTTTTCTTAGTTTCCCTTTACTTTTTGCAATTAACTCTTTCTTTTCCTCTTTCCTTATACATGTTTTATTTACACTTCACAAAATTTTATAGGGTAGGACCTTTTCTACCTAAACTTTTAGTTTAGTTTCTTTCCCTTTATAATGGAACTAGCTTTTGATGCATGCCTTTTAAGCCTTGTAACCCCACTGTCCTTCCTTGTTGCAATTTCTTCTTTAGTCCAACTCTCAATAACACTTATAAAGCTCTCTCTTTGTCTCCTTCCTCTATTCCCTTCCTCCGAACTGTCCCAAAACACCTAAAGAAACTCCTTTCCTTAGCCTTATAACATGTCTCTAACATATTCCCTTTTCCTATTTCCCTGTTTTCTCATTCTTTAGCTTCTACCTCTCAAGCAATTGTTGCTCATGTAGCTTCTTTTTCTCTTTCTCTCCAAACTTCCTCCTCCTCTTCTTTTATCCCTACTTCTCATTGCTTTCCAACTTTTCCTTTTATACATTATTTTGCTCTAACTCTTTTAGGTGTTTTTGACCCTTCTTCTACTTCTCAAGCTTAAGAATCCCTTCCAAATGCTCTTAACAAATCTTGGTGCCAAGTTATTAGAGATTACTCTCCTCTAGAGAAGATCAAGTTCATCCCTTAACCATAAGAGTAAATCCTTTTGTAGTTTCTCCACCTATTGAGGTGGTTAGCCACTTTTATAGGATAAATAAATATATAATATAACAATTTGCCTCTGTAGAAGACTCAAGTAACCAAACCACTCCAAAATATATTTTTTTTTCCTTTTGCAAGTATGATATAAATAAATTTAGAATTGTTGATTTTCCTAAGTGAAATCAGCAAAGTTTAATTCTCATGCTTGTTAGACAAAAGGAATCTAATTATTTCCAATTTAAATTATAAGTTTTCTCTAATTTTTACCTAAAATTTAGGACTTCTACTTACCTATTTAGTGAAAGAGACATGCAATTTTCCTGCCCTTAAAAGAGAAAATCATATGGTTTTTTTGGCCCATAAACTTTATCTTAGAAAAATCTTGTAATAGCTATATATGTAGTTGTATTAAACATGCTAGAGTTAATAAAGATTGGTTAGCAATGTCAAAGATATTATAACTAGTGCTTTTAAGGATACAAAAGGGCAACACAAAAGGATTTATAGCCTTTGCTTGTTTAGCCTTATATACTCAATAGTATATGCAAGTGGCTGAATTTCTTAATACATTTTAGTGATGGAAGAAATTTTTGATAAAAATGATAAATGTTAATAGACACCACCATTTTCTTTTATATTGTTAAAAGATGATAAAGGTTAGCCTCACTACATGTTATATGTCATTTGAACTTTAAAATAATAGTGAAAAAACAAAGAATTAAATATCAAATCATACCATTGATCTATTAGGTCTTTTTTCAATTATAAAATATGTTGCTTTTGTTCAATATGGTTTATGAATATTGGTTAATCAACATGGTCATTTTTTAGTTGTGTATTATATTGTTTTCTTTCAATATGGTTGATGTATATTGGATAATCAATATGGTTTATATGCGTATGCTATTTTTACTTATTATGTACTGATCTTTATCATTTATCTGTATAGGATTGCAATATGGTTATTTCATGGTAGAAATTTTGCTCATGAAGTTATATTGAAGTATGTAAGTAAGGCACCAAAAATTTTTGACAATGCAGATTTAGATTATATGAGTTTAAGAGAGATATATAAAATGGGTGTCGTATTAGGCTATACAAATATTGTTAGTGCATGGCATTTGGTTCCTAAGAAGGGGTTGGATGGAGTTTTGAGGAGGTTAGAGTAAAATTAGTGTATTATATTTTATTAAATTGTTAGAGGTGTATACTATAATAAATGTTTATTTAGATAGTATAGATGAACTAACACAATCTATACCAATGTTAATGTGACACGATAACTAGCATAAAAAATGATATTGTTGTGGATTTGGGAGGTTATATTGGAATTGATTTAGGACATGATAGTGGTGTAGGAGTTGATTTGGGAAGTGATAATGGTGTAAGAGTTGATTTGCGATAAAAAATCACACAGAATAAAACTTCATTTCTTTGGTGGCCTTCTAATTTCTCCTACTTTTGGCTTATGCTTTTACCTTTTTACCCTAAAAAATTTCCCTTTTTAGCCCTTAATCTCCACTCCTTCGGCTAACTCTGCCTCCTCATTTGAACCCGACAGAGGTCCCTTTTGTCATGGAGGGCCTTTCAAAGGCCAGTCTTAATAACTTTATCGATGGTAACCCTTCTAGTAAGCCCTTGGAGGATTTCTCACCTCTTTCTCAAGAGTATGCACACTAGCACCCACCTGAAAAGGGAACGAGTCCTTTTGGTGGGTCTCCGTTAACTGGTTCTTAGACAACTTAACAGAGGGCTGGAGCATGGAATAAGAATCTCAAATTTCAATGGCCTAAGATTCTGATGAAGCACTTTTAGGAGGTTATGAAAGATGGACATATGTATCTCCCACTTGAACTTTTGTAAACAGAAGCAAGGGCCTAGTCTTTGTCCTTGGTCGAGTCCTTTCTGGAGCAAACACCCTACCTTTCTAATTATCAATGTCTAGGCTTCTGCTCAGTAGGGTATAAAAGAATTAGAGAATACCTTACTTATGGACAATGATATGATCTTGTTTAAATTCACTGTGGATAGTAATTTATTTAAGATTTTGGAATTGGTTCTATAACACATTGGAGGCTAGTCGATGTTTGTGCGGAAGTGGTAACTCGGGGTTGAATTTATCAAAGATTATGTTGAAGTGCTTTATATCTGGATTCACTTTCACAGTTTGCCTTTGGAGCTATAGACGGTGAGCTTCCTCGCCAGTTCCTTGGGTAAGCCTTTATGCATGGATATCCAAACTTCCAATATGTAGCACATATAGTATGCTAAGATTTGTGCCAAAGTCAGTAGGGATACTAGTTTGTTAGATACGTTGCCTATTATGAAACTTAGTGTTGATGAGAAGTAGGTGCCCTCGGAAATTAAGCCATTTTATCCTTGAAAACCCCAGAATACGATTAAATAATAGGTAACCATAAGCAAGAAATTTAATATTGGTTAATAAGAAGAGTTATTAGGGGTCGAATTTACTATAAATGATGCAGCTAATAAGGAGGATGGTCAACTGGTAATGGAGACTAGCAATCATAATTCATCCACAACAATTCCAGTTGAAGGAGATGAAGGGAGGACTCAATTTGTCTCTCCACCTACAGCCCAAGACCTTACTAATAAGCATGAGGGTTAAGGTCGTGATTAATCAACCGACAGACATACTCGTTGATATTACGAATTTGTAATTGGTTAGTGATCATTTGGAAATTACGCACGAGGGGAAAGTCTACTTAGAATAGTACATGGTAGAGGATCCTGATAATCTGGTAAAATCTTCTCAATTAGTACGCATAAGGGTGGATACTAGTATGGTGCAGGACAAATGTAATCATCTGTTGGTATCACATGAAGCAATTAGGGCAAATGTTGAGACTAATACGCAATTATCTGTACAGTCTTCTCAATCTACAGAGGCTATGGAGGATAATAGTATGGTGCTAAAGCAGTATAATAACCTTATGGATTCACAAGGAGCAGTTCAAGCAGATGCTGAGGCAAACAGTCAAATAACTCCTAACATTTCTTGTAGAAGATCAATTAGGAGGAAAGCTAAGCTTAAGGGGGCTTCCCCTTAGATGACTATTCTCACAAGAGAGTTCAACAACCCTCTGAAATAGCTCATGGTAAAGAACTTAGTTTATGAGAAGAAACCAATTTTGGTGGGTCTCTTAGAGACTAAAATAAAGGTCAATTATGTCCAATTAGGATTGTCTTTTTAGGTTTGCAATGGAAGACTATTACAAACCATTCTCAGCATTAGAATGGTTGTATTATCTATCTTTTTAACTCTGATTGCATAGAGGTTACATAGAGCAGTCTTAGTTACCATTTCTTGCATATTCATTGTCAGTTAAAGGGAAATCCTCTAGTTTTTGAAGTTACCCTGATCTATGCTTCCAATTTTGTTTTCCAACGAGCAAAATTATGGACAGATTTACAACTGCTACACTTAAGTATACAAAATATGTGGTTAGCAGTGGGTGATTTTAACTATGCATTGAATTCTAGCAAAATTGAAGGTGGAGCTAGTTAGTCAATGGGGACGAGTAGAGAACTTACACAACTATTTCAACAAGTAGGTTTGACTGACCTAAGGGGTACATGGAGATTATTTACCTAGATAAATAAACAACAAGGACATTTATTGATTCGTAAGAAGTTGGATAGAGCCTTGGTGAACCACTTATGGCTTAGTCATTTTCCTTCTTCTTCTGTACATTTTGGGGACAAAATATTTTCAGATGATGCTTCTATACTTATTTAGAAGTTGATTGATCCAGTAAGAGTTGCGCTCCTTTTTCGTTTTTCAAATTGTTTAAATCAAGAGGAGGGTTTCATGGATTTAATCAATTGTTGTTTGATTCAAGAGGTAAAGGGATACAAGTTTTTCTAGTTGATGTAAAATCTTAAAATAGTCAAAAATGCCCTTAAACAGTTTGTGAAGGTGAAGAGTCATAACCTTAATCACATGAAGCAGAAAATGGTCGAAGCTCAAAAGGCTTGCTACAGGGATGACTTAAGGAATACTAAGACCTTGAGATTGCAATAATATCATCAAGAATTGATGTATCAAAATTTCATTTTAAAGCAGAAAGCGATGCTAAATTGGATCAAAGAAAGGGATTCCAACACCAAGTTTTTTCCTGCTTCTCTTCTTGCTAAGAGAAACTCTAATATAATCTCTGAGCTGAAGGATAATAACAGGAATGTGATATCCGAACACCAGGAATTAACCAGATTTATCAGGGGATATTTTTTTTAGTTATAGGAACCTTAGGTAGTTAGCAGTAGTGTAACATCTCGTTACTGTTATCAAGGGTGTTATGGTAATATTGGGACTGACTGATAGGCTTTACTGTATTTATTGATTGAGCATGCTACTGGCCTCTAAGTATAGAGGAACAGGTTTACTGCATATGCATTTATCCATAGGTACATGCATTCATGATTTTCCGGTACTGATCGTGAGCTAGAACTGACTGACTGACTGGATCGCGAATTAAATGAGAAATTTAGAAAGTGGGAGTTACTGGGTTCAATTGACTGATT
>JAOTIZ010000005.1:38623421-38642003 GCA_027123425.1 Erythroxylum panamense | reverse complement strand
GTAGCATACCTTTCTCGTGTGGCGCGGACTCGGATATCACCCACGATATCGGGTTCGGGTCCTGCGGGATTGGGGTGTTACAAGTAGGGTTTCAATGTGAAAGATGTGCTACATTCCAACCTCAACCAAGCATAGTTGGACATGCTTACAACTCCTTTCTCTCCTTGAGAGGTCAAAGAAACGCTTTTTATTCTTAATCCTTCAAAATCTCCTAAACCTGATGTTTTCAATACGAGTTTTTTCAAAGAAATTGGAACATTACTGGTCAAATTTTTAGTGATGCAATATTGAAATTCTTTTCCTCTAGTCAAATGCTAAAGAAAGTGAACCATAGCTTCATTTGTCTCATACCTAAGAAGAAACATCCTTTTTCTATTTCAATTTTAGACCCATTTCTCACTGTACCATAATGTTCAAAACAATTGCTAAACTTTTGGCTGCCAGACTTAAACTAATTTTGTCAGAGATCATTAGCTTGGCTCAAGGGGCTTTTTAACCTGGGAGAAGTATAGGCGATCACATATTACTTCTTCAATAGTTAACAGGGGATTATAAGTCCAACAAAATTATTAACAGTTTTTTTATGAAGATTGATTTTTTCAAGGCTTATGATACCATTAGTTGGTCTTTCTTGCAAGCATGATTGGAACCTATAACGGTGCCAGATAAATTTAGCTATTGGATTATGCAATGCATTCAATCTACTTCTCATAGTATTTTGGAAAAGGGTATTCCATCACTTCCTTTTAACATTGCCAAAGGTTTTAGGCAAGGAGATACACTCTCCCCTTACCTATTCACCCTAGCCATGGAAGGTTTATCTAGACTTATTTCTAAACTAGTGGAATGTAATGGTTGTTTTCAATTCCATTAGAAATGTGGTGCAATCTCATAATCTCATTTGATTTATATAGATGACTTGATCCTCCTATGGAAGGCCGATACTCCCTCAATTCAAATGATGTTGAATATGTTGCATACATTCTCTGATTGGTCTGGCATCACCTAAGCTTCCTCTTAGCTTTGGATATCTCCTTTGTAGATGGGTTCCCACTTTCTTATTAACTAATTTTAGCTCCTTTTTGACCTATTGAAGCTTCCTCATACAAGTGGACACCTTATGTCCTTGAGAAGTTATGGAAATAACTTTATGGACACATTCTGCAAAAACCCTCAACCTTAATTAAATGGTTGTTAAACTAAAAAAGGACCATCTTCTTTTAGTTTTAAACATATTCTAGATTTGGATAGGGGAATGATCTAAGAATCTTGTATTGGAGAACAAGCTTTTACTCTATGGGGAAGTTCTAAGCCATAATTTATTCACTAGAGCCAAATACATCTTTCTCAAAAACTACCTCTCTTTCTGTTTATTAGATTAGATGTAGAATTGCCCCTCTATCTTTAGATCGGTCACTTGTATCTCACTTGTATATTTAATAAAATCTTTTGAATAGTTTCTTAAAGTATTCCCTTTAGCCTTGAATAGGTATAGTAAGCTATTAAAGTGCCTAGTGATCAGTCATAAATTAGTTACAGCACTTCCTAACTCCTCTAGCTTGGACTAACACCTTATCCTTTGAAATGCATGGTTTAAAGTATAAATAAATGCTACCTATATTCATGTTTTATCTTGCTTAAAGTGAACACTAAGGTGTATAAACTGCTTATCCATAATTATGTTAGTAGCCTCCACCAACTCTAAATCAAAAACCACAATTATCCTGCCATTATAGTAATGATTGTGGTTAGATAAGTATCTCCAGTTTTTTCAAAAAAAACCATCTTCTAAATGTTATTTAACTTCAACTTGGTCTTTAGTAGTCTCACTAAATATGTATTTGTTTCTTGCAGAAAATTCAATAAAAGAATATGCTTATTTAGTTAATTCCCTTACATTCCATGCTAGGATAGTTATGTTTTAGGAGATTCCTCTTTATTTTTTGCGTAACTCTTTGATGTCCTTATTAAGATGGTATAAAATTCAATCTCCTCCTTGATAAATGTCTTGCTCATGCTTGATCCAGTCTCCTTGCTTAGGGTTAAGGACTGCTCCAAGTTAACTACCAATTCAATGTTAAGTTAGCTCTCACGTTGTTCAATTTTGAGGCATGTTTCATCCTCTCCTATCTGACTCCTTGACTCTGTGGCCACTTCATTCTTTTCATTAGTGTCTTCAATTTTTGTTGCATTTCCATTTTCCTTTACATGTTGCATTGACTTGGTCCTTAACTTCTTCATTATGATCTTCCTCTAGCAATTTTAATGAATGTCCAATTTTGAATCTCTTTCCCATCAAGAGCCAAGGTTCCTTGGAGTGGAATTCCCTAATTCTAAGAATAGGTTACTAGGACCTTGTCGTTAAATAACCTATCCTTTTCATCCAACCTCGAGATTATTATAACATCTAGGACTTGCAATAATAGGATACAAATTCTTACAAAACTCACCCTACTCATTCTTATTGCATCGTCATCCATACATAAGGGCTTCCTTATATAGCTTGCCAAATGACTCAATTTTCTCATTATCATGTACTCCATCAATATACTATGAAAGTTTATGTATTGACTCAATCCTCTCGTTATCCAGTACTCCAACAAGATACTATAAAATTTTATCTATAAAGGTAGTAATTCTGCTTTAGATTGTGGAAGGATATGCTTGGCTTCCACATTTATAAGAACAAGGTTTGTCATTATAATGCCAAGGATTGGATTATAAGATTTTATATGCCATGCTCACTGATTCAAATCTAAATAAAAACAAATCTTCCTCATTCACCATGGTTTCTTGTAAACCTTACGTGAGAATGGCCTCCCACTTGAGAGCTCCTTCTTTGAATGTCTCTTTGTTAGGTGAAATTATGGCTTTCCCTTTAAAAATTAAGAGGGTAGTAGTGAATTTTAGGAGCTCCCGTTGAATCACCTAGGACCTAAATTTAGGTCTTCCTAACACTAAAAGATGGTTGAGTAATAGGTTTTTTTCAAATTTGTGGTGTGTAGATGTGTTTTTGTTAGGTTGTAAGATTTTTAGAGTTAGTGTTCAAACCAAATGAAACTAAAATGGGAAACTCTGACAAAGAAGTGGGCTAGGTTGGTTTGACAATTTTAAAAAGGTGGAGAAAAATAACTATGAATAAGGAAGTATTTTAAAGAGGCAAAAACACTGAAAAAGTTGAAACAATGAAAAGGAAGATGAAGAAGTGAAAACAAGCAACACTTGCTTGAGTTAGCTAGAAACTGGATTCAAAAGCACAAAGCAACTTAAAAGAGCTAGAGATGGGAAGCTTTGACAGGTTAAGGGATTGCATAGAAGAAACTAGAATAAGCTAAACCAAGGCCGGAGAGGAAAGGAATCAAGAAGTAGAAAGCAAAATCTAAAGCTTGAAATCCTAATAAGCAGTTAAAGACTCCAACTAGTCAGCATGCAAACCATGCAACCATAGAGAGAAGATAAAGCTTCTCTAAGAACTTGAAAGTAGAACTTCAACCAATTCCAATCTTAAAGACACACATACCTCAAGTTTATGTGAAGTCATTTGACATCTATCAAGTAAAAATCTTGAAGATACACATTTCTCAAATTTAAGAAGTTACTCAACATCTTAGTTTAAAAAGAAATAAAAGTTCATAAGCCTCTAGTCTAAAAGTGACATTTAATTATGTAGGTTTCACTTCTAAAATTAAAGTCACAATTGAAATATCTTTTATAATTTGTAATTTTGTAAAAAGATTATCTATTATTAACATAATTATAATTGTGAGTGGAGAGAGAAGAATACAAATCATATAAATTGTTATCTAATTCAAACTTTAGCTAATTATATTAATAGATAAGATTTAATATTTATATTCGAGAATTGACTTTGGCTTTAAAATACATTTGAATCGAACTTAAGATAGTTCTTGTCATTTATTTTTATTTTTATATATTTACGATAATATTAAAATTATGAATTTTTAATGTAAAAATTGAGTTCAAGTTGTCATTAAACCAACTCAATCAACAATAACCGCCAAACTTCGCTAATTCACGACAACAAAGGTTTGATTATCAATTGTGTTAAAAAATGACAAGAAAATTATGTAATTTGTGCACGTGAGTACGAGGACTTTAAATCTTCATTAGTAAGTAGATAAAACTCGTGCAAAGCATACCCCAAATTACTCGAGGCTAGTAGGAGTAGTGTTACCAACTTTTTCTTTAAAAAGTGTGTTATTTCCTGATCCTTTGAACTACTTTCTTATGGGATAGCTATAATCATGGAAGATGGAACCCTTAATGTTGCCTGCCCATTTTATACAATACGGAGACGATTCATTTTTAATATTCACATACCCCTTTGGTTGAATCGTGGAAGATGCGCTCCATTAATGTAGCCATCATTCCCACCTTATTAATTGGCTTCTTATTGGTCAACTATTGTACTAGAATTATTAAAAACAGTAACATGTTTCAGTTGCTTTGCTTATCTATAGTGCCAAGTTTTTATTTAAAGAACAGAAGAAAACGAAGTAAAAGAAAAATAATAATAAAAGTTAAGACAGGCTCGATTAATATTAATAAGTAAATTGGACAAAATGGGGATTTTGAATAATTTTTGGTTCAGTTGAACAATAATGACGGAAATTGGAATTTGCTTTAATGCAGCTGTGTATATAGTAAGCAAAGAAAAGGCGAAGGTTATTTGAATGGGGGGGACCCCATGAAAACTATAAAACAGACTCCACGAAGACTGGCTTTAAATTTTCTTTAATTAATTGTCATGTACACATTGCAAATATCAATTACAAGCCTGCATTATTGCATCCTTCACCGAGAGCAGAGGATTTCGCTGTATATGGGACCCCAAACCCAAAAGTGAAACTTACTAACCCTTTTGTTTTTCTTTTGACACAAAGGGTCGGCACCTTGAGCACTTCGGTTTGGGGGTGAACGCTCTTTATGGTGTAAAATCACACTGTTGCTTCTTTCACAAAGCTTATGTCCCTTGTTGTATGTACCAAAAGAATTTAAATAAATAAAAAAAGAAAAGAAAAGGAGTAGTTAAGTTTGTGTAAGAAATAATGGAGGCTTTTGGGTTGTGAATAATGTAATAAATATTTAATTCCTAGCTAAGAGCCAAAAGGTGCCCTATGAGGAATCCCTTTTCTTCTCCTTGCACTAGAAGAAGGTGGAGGAGGCGTGGAAGGATAAATGTCTTGTTGTGAGCCTGCACGCAATTCTTCACCCTTTCTTGATGAGACTATTCTTGATTTGCCTTCTCTACTTTCCATTAATACCTCATTCTTAGCCTCCAAGCTAAAGCTTTCATCTCCATTTCTCTTTATTCCTACAAGCTATACATACATACATATACATTTTAATAAGTTGTCAATGAAAATGTCAAAACTAAACTATACAGAAAACAATTAGGTGAGGCAATGTCTATCATTAATTGGGTTTCCCTAAATGATTTAAAGAAAATTTTACCATGCCATATCTCCGATTATAGTGAAACAACAGTGAGATCATATGGAGTGGTTGATGATTGAAAATTGTTAAGGGTTGTTATCATCAAGTGGGACATATCGTGACCTTCTGATGAGTTGAGAATGGAGTTGATGAGAATTATTGAGATGAATTTGAGAGAGAGAAGATGAGGTGAAGGCAATGCCAATAATTAGATGCGAAACCTAGTTACCTTACATCCCAAGGAGCAGAAACGAAAAGGGTCCAAAAGACTTCTCCCACAAATTTCACAAATATGAGCAACTCCTTTCCCAGATTTTGGCTGTGGCCTCTCATTGAGAAACAGCACTCTGGCACTGTTGATCACATATGTTTGAATCCCACTTATGTCCAATACCTTCTGTATCTCTGAAACTCTCACAACATCATGGTATGAAGATCTCCTTATCTGCATATACACCAACCACAGATACACAGACAAGTAAAACCCCATTAGCCATTACAATGACCAATGTTGACAAATAGAGAACCATTTAGAGGAATAACTAATTAACTCACCTGAATAACTTGGTGGTCCTTGTGCCTAGACGAACGACAATAAAAGCAAAATGCATCACCTTCACAGTCCAAGCAGTACATATTGCATTCACTTCTGGCTGCATCTCCATGTGTCCGGCAGACGGTGAAAAACGCAGAGCTAAGCAATGACTCCAACCATGGAGGAACCAACATTGTATCCTGTAAAGAGCAGAAATTCGGAAGGACATTGCTTGAGTTAAACACAGAAAGAATTGGGCAATCAAAGGACTCCATTGCACATAGTAAAGAGGAGAGAGAGAGAGAAAATAACCACAACCAACATTACCATTTTGCTATCTGATGAGTTTGGACCAAATGGGATGGTTCCTTGAAACAATGTGACGATTGTGTGTTGCAAAAGGGCTGTTGTGGTCACTTGGTCGGAATGGAGAAGACTTGGAGATCAACAGACAGAGAGAGAACCAAACGATCTGTAACTTAGAAATTAACAACAAAACAACGCATAGACTAAGGAACAAGGCTCTTAAAACAAATCAGGTAAGGCCTTGACGTTGAACGGATGAGATTGATTGTGGTGGCTGAAGATCGTCTAGAACCGTTGGATGAGCAGACGGGGATGGATTGGGGTTGGCGCTTACGCTACTTTTGGATCTTGTTTGCGTCTCTACGTAAGCACCAAGGTCGGCCGCTCGGCTACGCATGGACCTGATTAGCTGTTCACATAAAAAGATATCGTCCTAATATTCTGCCACGTGTGCAAGATCACCACGTGTCGACATCATATAGGGCTACTCGCAGTTCCATACTCCGTTGAGGTATGCTGTGAAACTAAAAGCATGATGATGAGAAGATTGAGAAATTTTGGTTTATGATTGATGGCTTTTATCATTAGCCTCAATTCTTATGTTTTCATGAAAAGGACAAATAAAGAATCATGTTTTAAATTCTATTCGAGTAAATATATATTATAACTTAATTACTCCCACAAATACTTAGTGACGGTATGATTAAAGAATTTTTATAGAGACAAATGATAATTCTTAGTTCAAATTAACTTAAGAATGTATATAAAACTACATCTTAATTGTCACTTGACCATTGGGAATTTTAAATTCTATTATTTTAGCGTTAGTCGATAATTTGTATTTTAATTTTATAATAAACATTTAATCTCATTTTTTATATATCATTTTTATTATTTCCCATAATTACCAGGCATTATTGTTGTTTTAATAGAGCTAATGTGGAATGCTGACCTTCCCACGTGCAACCCAAATTCTAAGTAACGGAGCTTTTGTAGGGGAAAGAATCTGAAAAGTTAAGGGTACAAGAAAAATGAAAAGGAAAGTAACCTTTAGGGGAAGAAATTATGGTAACACGAAGGGACCTAACTCAAAACCATCCCTTCCCAATATGTAAATTAATATAGTTAATTTCCACGTGTAAGAATCTGATGTCTTTATAAAATATCCAACATTTTCTTACTTATTTTTTTAAATTATATTTTTATATTAATGTGATATATATATATAATAATAATAATAATTCTGAAATTATATTTAGAGAAAATTGAATTCCTAATTACATTATGGACAATATATTAACCCGAATTACTCGACCACGCTATTTGAATGCATATTTTATGTTTCATATGTATCAAGAAAATGAGCAGGAAATGTCAGGATTCTCACATCGGACAAGTATAAGATCATTAAACAATTTATAATAGTATGCAAACCTCCTTCTCTTGAGTTAGCTTTTGGGGATAAGTTAGGTACTTCTAATAGAAAATTTGATTTTAATTTCAATTATTGAACTCTCTCACTAGATCTGTGTGTGTATATATATATCAACGGAAAAAGCACTATAGCTGTTTATATGGATTTGATGATACAGAATTGCCGGCTTTCATATGTCCTTCAGAGTGGGTTCCAGCGTGCACCAGGAAAGTGAATACCCTACTCTGCCTAAACTCAACATATACAACGTTATTATTAACCATTGAAAACATCAAAAAGGAAAGATTCAGCTATCCTCCATATTGATCGGGGACCACCATATAAAAATGTGACAATGTCCCATTAGTGTTGCTGTAATACGACATCTTTGAGCTGGATTAGATTTATCACAAACCTTTTTAATTTACTTGGAAACCAATAAACTAAAGAGCAATAGGAAAGATCATTGGGATTAACAAACTGCTTATTACGTTGTATCCCGGAAGATAGGTGTTCATTCGGAGGAAGCCTTACTATTTCAACAAATGTTCTTGGTGTCCAGTAGCCCAAAACAGAGAAAAACATACGATATTAAGGACAAATTATTCAACATTCCGTTTTCACGTTCATTTGTTGGCATATGTTCTGAAGAATCTAATCTAGAAAATGTAAAAACATTGCATTGCATGGCCTTGAAAGGGTTGAAGTCGAACACCTTTGTGTGGGAACCAAGGCTAGAACATGGGAACTACTTGAACCTGAGTTTAACTTAATGATCCTACTAATTAATCCAATTTATCCTCCCATGTCATAGTATTAGTTTACCTATAGTTGCGGCTACACCATATGATGCCACATGCATGGAAGTGCAAGTTTTGTTCTCGTTTACTTGGGATTGACTTTTCATTTGATCAAATCGGGCAAATTAGGAAAGTAGTTATAAATGCACATACCAAAAACATACATAATGCAAAAACGAGGTGACTAGCGAACTACCAATAGAGTGTCAACTTGATATTGATAACGGTGGTTCGATTACAGTTTGGCGTTCTTTGTACTAAGTTAGTCATTAGTTAACTCAAGGAACAGTGAAAAGAAAATACAATCTTTATAGAAACGTGTCGCAAACCAAACCTTAATCTATGTGAAGACACCCTTGTATATCTTGTGGCTGTAGTTTGACTTGTTTTAACAAGATGATAAATATAAAAACACAAACAAACACGTGCTTTTCTAGAAATAATGACAAAAACCAGAAACAAGAATAGATGAAAATTTTAACGGTAATAATGGTTCTATGTTCAGCGGCAATTTTAGTCGCTTGCTATTGCTAGACATTGATTATCAGAAGTGTTCTAACCACTGTCGGTGATCTCTGGACTGGACCACTTAAAAAAATCCCAAAGTGGCTGATTAGCTATGAGATCACATAAAGATTGAAGGAAAGGGGTCATATTCCATCGGTTGTTTATCATGTATAAAAGGCATTATTGGTTAGGAGCTCAACATCAGCTTGATGCATGTAGCTCACCTTCAGGATTTTTTCTGTACGAGAGGTGACGATTAGACAGGCTAAAACATAATACAGGTATGGTATGTGTTACGGTTCCTGTCAACATTTGATTTTGAATTTGATGTCACAGACGACCAATGGTGCCCATTTAATTATGCATGTTAGCTTTGCTAATTAGGCTTTGAAGCAGAGGTGCCCATTGTGTCCATTTAATTATGCATGTTAGCTTTGTTAATTAGGCTTTGAAGCAGACATTTTCCATCAAGTAAAAGTTGAGGTGAAATCAACCCAACTGTTCTTGCGTAAGAAAGTGAACGATAAAGAGTTTATGTGATGATTAGAGGCATCTGAAGGTAGGATTTTGAAGTGCCTCAATCCCAATAACATCCAGTGCATATACGGTTTGAAATTCGAAAATAAATAGTAACAGTTAGGAACATAGGTGAAGTCGTTAAACCTACGTGCCATGTGTTGAAACTTTTTTTTTTTTTTTTTGGGTAAACTACCGGTATCCGAACTCACTGGATCGACTAATCCGGTTCGAGGCGTAGTCACAGTTAAGACTCCTTATTCCTCCTTGCGGGTGTGTTTAGTGGGAATCGAACCCAAGAGTTCTTCCCACAAGTTCAACCTGCGCAACCAACTGAGCCACAACCCGTTAAAAGTTTAAACATTATTGGACTCAACTCATTACGGAATCACAGAATCTTAATTCCTAACGCACAATAAGCACCAAAACAAATGAAATTGAATTGGAACAGTTGCAAATAACACCTATAAACGAACATATTATATTATTGGCCTTTTAACAATTAGGTTTGTTTATATAGAAAGAGAACATTTTGGGTATAACATAGGTGTTAGGTTTGGTGGGGCACATCCATGCACAGCAAAGGAGTTTAAGGCAACCCTTCGGCTATTTTTATCTTCATGTTCGTAATTAACCAGGCCATCGCCCCAAATTTCAGGAACTGTTTATCCTCTTCCCAAAAGTTAAAGGACCGTACAACACATATTAATAGACAATAGAAAGCAAATATGAAGCCTTAGCTGATGATGAAATGGAAAATTTATGTGCAGGGGTGAAATTGTCTTTTCTTGTGATTATCACCCAGGTTATTGAGCTATCTGCTTTTTTAAGCTTAAAAGGACATGTGGTCATATGAATTACATAATCTCCTTGAAGATTGAAATAAGTACTGAAGAGGCCTTATGTGACTTGAATTCCAGTTGACGCTCCAACTTGTATTCAACGAATGTTTGACAATTGAGAGACCTCATTGCAGGATTGTTTTGACGAAGAAACATTGTACGTATTCTTTAAATTTTGAATACCGGTGAAAGTTTCGAAGCTTTATCTCCCATCAATCACGAAGTTCATTTATAGTTAGGCTTTATTATAAAGTAATCTGGTCAAAAGTGCCAAATTATAAAGGTGAATGTGTGACATGCAAGTTTGAACCCCTAAGTTCCTCATATTTTGCACGTCCTAAAGAGGATTTGTTGCTATATCTGCCTTGGCTAGCATTGCTTTAGAGTTATATCCAATTCAAAAACATTAAGAAGTTCTCAAATCGTAAATGATATGTGAACATTTAGCTAAACTTGTTAATTTCTAAAAGCCTCAAATGAAAGGGTTTATTAGAGATTGTCAAATGTAGCTTGAATCTTATTTTAATACTAAATAAATATTCATATATCGTGAATAGAGAAATAAAAAATTATTTTTATGCAAGCAATATTAACACTAATCATTATGCAACATAATTCTTTATAAATTTATAAAGCACCATAAGCCTTTAAGGAATTCATATTTAAAGAAAAGGTGATCTCTAGTTTCTTCATCAATGTGACAAAGTTGACAAACATGTGAAATTGCATAGGAAATTTTGATCCTATCAAGAGTAGAAATTTTATTTTTGATTGCAAGCCAAGCTATACAAGATGGTGTTGAATCAAGGGATGTTCTAATTAATGTTTTGATGATATTAAAAAATAATTACAGTTAATGTCTTTACTATTTTAATAAAAAGCAATAGTAAAATAAAATAAAGTCATAAACTCAAGAAGGTGGTGATTATTTTTTTGGGTGATTAATCGACCTATATTGGTTAGTGGTCAACTAATATAGGTTAAAGATGTTAAATTTGATATACAAAGAGTTTGTAGTAATATTGGTTGATGTATTCATCAACCAAGATTTATACTAGTCGAGCAGTGTTCCAACGACTAGTAAATCTGGTGCTATAAATGCATACTGGTCGACTAGTATAGACCAGTGCACTATATAGTCGTTGAAGTTGTTGTCATAACTTGTTCTTAGTTCCAATGACTATTTTGGGTCTTCAAACGCTATTAATAGGTGTTGTCTCATTGTTTTTAGCATCAAGAAGATTTTGGGTGTTTTATAAATACATTTCAAAGATTTTTTCAGTCATTTAGCATCATTTGTCATATTTGACTGAGTGAGTCATTTTGGAGTTATCAAGTGAATAAGTAAGATATTTTTTAGTTATAATATGTTGGTGGATTGTTGAATTATTTAGGGTGATCCAAATAGGATTGAGGTTCATCTTTACCTTGGAAGAAGATTGTAAGAAGGATTCTTCTTTATTGAAAAAGAATATACAAAGCTTATTCATCAACTTTTTAAAAAAATTATGGTGAAATTCTAAGAAGAGTCTTGGGAGTGGATGTAAGCAAGAGTTGTTCACCAAACTACTATAAATCATTTAGCATTTTCTCTTGCCTATCCTTTTTTAAATTATTTTTCATTATATTAATAAATTATCTTATCCTTGTTTATGAGATTGTTATTAATTGAGTAAGTTGGTTAAAAATTTTGTTAAATATTATAAACACTCAATTTACCCCCTAAATGCCACCAGGGACTAACAAGTGATATCAAAGTGGGTTTATTTAGCTAGTATTTCTAAAAAAATATGATAGCAAAGATTATAATGGCATATTTATTAGTATCACCATCATCATCAACCAAGCAGGATAAAGCATTAGTAAATCACCTTTCTTAGATGGTATACATAATGATTATTTTTATTAGAAAACTAGGATAAGATTCTTCTTAATGGTCAAAAGTGTAGACTTACAAGAAATAGTTTCTAGTAGTCATTTTATTCCTACAAAAATTGTAGCAAATTAAAGGAAGAACACAAGATAATTTTGATCTTTTATGCCCAATTCTAACTCTTCATTCAATTGATCGACAATGGTTGATCTATTCCTAAAATTCAATTCAATTTCCTCAATTCATACATCCTATAGCAATTCCCTATTCATTGGGTCAAAACCTCCATTGAAAACTCCAATTGAAACTCCAATTATCAAAATTCAATACTTATGTCACAATATGAACCATAATTGACCTTATTCCCTATGAATCAGTACCATTTAAATTAAATTCTAACTTCCATAATTTTCCTCAATTGTAGACCTCTTTCCCTAGTTCATAACGAATCAGGAATCACCTCAATTGGAGGTCTACACCATGAATTATGCCCCATAAACTAAAATACATTCCATCAGAAATTGTCCCTTCGCCGCGATGTGCAGCGGTCGTTCGCCGTGACATGGAAAACGTTCGCCGCGGTGAACATCCACTTGCGGCTCGCCGCGACGTGAACCCGTGCGCTCGTCGCGACGAGCACTTAATTACTCGTGGCGGCGGGGCTGTGCCAGACGTCGCGATGTGCGGGTCGCGCCACCGTCTTCTCCGATCGATTTTCCTTCCTTTCTCTCTCTAAAACCAGTATTAAACACCCTAAACTACCCAATCCTTTGCAATAAATGCCATAGATGCAGCAAACAACCATAAATAACAACATTAAAGCCATTAAAACTTACCATATCAACCAGACTCCATACCTGATAGACTGGAATGACTTCCAAGCCCCTCCAAAACATACACAAATGTTTCAGCCTACTCAACCTTGAACGCTCCCAATCCTTGCGTCTTGTGGCATAAAGTAGTCTGGCATAAAAGAAAAAGCCCAAGACACTTCTTCATTTTATGGCTAGCTTTCATGAAGAAGTTGCAAATGAGGAACAAACTTCTCTTCTCGTATGTCCCAAATCACTATTCTTTGTGTTAGACAATGAATTCATTGACCATCTATTCTTTCAATACACCTACTCGAAAACAGCTTGGACACATTGTTTAAATCATTTTCAAATCCACTTGACAAACCACACAAATATTGACCTCAACCTTCTTATTATTCTCCTATTAGTAACTGTTTAAACTTTTGGTCCGAAAGAAATCATCGAACATTTAAAGATAAGGCCTTGGAAGTTGGGAACATGAATACTAGAGTGGTTTTCCAAGTTATGGAACTTCTCGACTCAAATACTGAGGGAAGGTAACTATTGGTAAGAATTCTTTTCTCTAATGTCTTGTTTTTTAGGTTATCCTAGTTCAGAACAGTAGGGAACCAACATCTCCACTGTTGATTTCTTAAAGAATCAGTAGCATTCCTACGAGTTTCATCAAAGAAGGGTGAGAGTTATACAAGCATTTAGGGAGATCTCATACTTGGGATCACGATGGTAGGGACAAAAGAAATGCAAGAAGCAGGGGAGAGCCTGATCATCCTCGGTTTTCAACAAATAAGAGAACACAACTTGAAAGTCTGGTTCTGGTTTACTAGCAGAATGATGGACCTATTTTACTTTATTGCTTTACTATGTAAATATGTAAATGTGTGTTGCTGGTTAAAATGTACCTTCCTACAAGGTTATCTTGGTTGGTAAATATGTATAGGCTGGTTGTTGTGGTTGTTTCAGTTCATAAGGTACAAATAATGTTCCTCATATTGCAGTTTTTTTTAATGATAAATTGATGCATATAGTTGACTGTTCGATGATTTGGTGTAAAAAAAATAAAAAAAACTTTTCACATTTGTATCTTCTTGAAAATTTTTCTTTTTGTTAAAGTTCTAATTCTTGTTCCTTATGTTAGGTTTTGCTCCCAAGGTTAGGTGATTAAGTTTGTTGTATTATTATTTGTGATTTCTTTTTTTACGGTATTTATTTTGTTAACTTGCATCATTATTTTCCTGTCAACATCTGCATGTGAGTCTACCGAAAAATAGCCTTTCTACTATATAAGGGTAAAATTGCGTACTATCAGACCTCTCCAGACCCTGCTTCACTGCAAAACTTTAGACTAGATGTAATGATGATGATGATCATAATATTCTTGAATAAGGCTACTCGTTCTGGTTTTGGAAAAAGGTTTGCAGATTTGGCAATCTCTTGATACGTTCATAACTCTTTGTTGATTTAGTTAATTTACTGACTTACTCTTAGGTTGTTTGGAACACAGCGAATTGAATTCAATTATATTAATGAGATTGATTGAATTCAATTTACACTGTTTGGAACAAATCCAGTAATATTAGAATTGAATTCAATTACATTGTTTGGAACAAATACAATAAGATTAGAATTGAATTCAATTATTTCATATGATACATTTACCCCTAACACATTTATATGCTATTTATTATTTATTGTAAAATGTATCATAACACATGTAAATTAATAATCAATTTTTATAAATTAATTAATTTTTATTAATATCAGCAACAATCTTGGCACAATCAAAACTAATCTTGTGCTGATAATTGGCTTCCAACACGCGAAATATTGTCGCCAACAAACCGGGTTCAACAGAGTCATCAGGAGAGGGCGGTAAGTTAAGCCTAAAGGCCTCAGTCAAGCATTCCTTAGCAAACTCTACGCCTTCACTATCAACCCCAGTAGCAGGTTCCACTATACAAAACAACCAAAATCACTACCGTCAACAAACAATGACAGCTTGTTCCAACTGATAAGAATTAAGAATTGGGAAGAGACAAAGAGGGAGAGAGAGAGGTAATACCAGAGTTAAGGAAATCTAAGAAGGCGCGAACGATACGGCAGGAAAGAGGAGAGTCAGTTTTCAAGATATCCAGTTTGCAGTGGGTGTGAGAGAGACGGTCTTAGATTGATGAGAAAGACCATCAGACTAGGAGAAGTGATACAGAAGATGGTGATCCGTCAACATCATCTGTCTACTGTTGGAAAATGCTATCGTTGGGTTAATTCACGTGAATTATACCGTGAATTGAATTTACAAAGACAATGGGAATTCAATTCATTACTTTTTTTTTGTTTCAAACAGATTAATTGAATTCTATTACTAATTTTACTTTTTTTTTGTTCCAAACAGGTTAATTGAATTCTATTACTAATTCACCGTCTTCCAAACAGCATGTAAGAAAAAAGGAAACCCATAATAGCAAAAATACTCGTAGGAAAGGCAGTAAAGGTGTGGTTGTGTTCTGGTGCTTTCTTTTTATTGTTAATGGCTGGACAGCGAGGAGAAGAAGCAATGTCTTGATGCGTTAGTTGGTAGCTGGAGAAACTTCCGATGATGCAGGTAACAACTGGAAAAAAAAGTCTCGTCGGCGTTGTAGATACACGATGGTGTTGCCTGTGATGTGGATGAGGCTCCATATGATGGGTCTGGCGATTGTGACTTTGCCTGGCAGCTGTTGGCGAGCAAAAAATAGAAAGAGACAGGAGGAGGCACGTCTAGTTGCAACTAGTCCGAGAAGAAAGTGGCAGCACGAGGAAAGGCCACTGACGGCAGTGGCGCATAATCACATGGCGACGCTAGTGACTCCCATGTGAGAAGACAACTAGAAAATGTCACGACTGATCTTGTGGTGCGATGTCGCTGGATAGTAGAAGAAGATGCTAGCGCTGTCGGCTGCCAAGGGTGGCGGCGGTTACAGCATGTTGACAGCTAGTGTTTTATCTTAATGATTCTAGGGGGTTTCTCTTGGAAGAAGGTTACTGTTTGGCTACTTTGAACATATTATCCTAGGCTTATTCTAAGACTGTGTTTGATAATGAGGATATTACTCTTCTAGGGTTGGAATAAGATGCTCTTGGCCGAAAACAAGAGTTGTTTGGAAATAAAAATAAAACTTGTTCTAGGATTAGAATAAGGCATGTTTGTTTATTAGATTAAAGTAATCTTAAAAACAAAGTCATCTTTAATTTGGCATATAGTATTTCATGACATATTAACAAACAAAATTTTTAAAATTGTCTTAAAATCAAAATTCAATTATAAAATTAAAGTAATTTTTTTGTTGATATTAATTTATTGACTCCTAATTTAATTTTAGAAAAGTAGTTTTTCACACAAAAATTAATTTGCTTCAATTAGATTGAAATTAATTAATTAGATTTTTTAGAATTAAGAAAATTGTTTTTGTAAGTAACTCAGACAAGTGTTTTTTAGTTAAATTAATTTCTTTCAATTTGATTGAGATAAATTAAATTTATGATTTTATTTATCTATAAAATCACTATTATATTTATGTAGAAATTGTTTATTTATTTATGAATAATACATTTTTTGATTTATTAGAAAAGATATTTTTCTTGATTAAAATTTTAAAAATGTTTTCATTATTAATTAAGAAAAATGTTCTTTTTACTTATTTGAAATTTAGTTTTCTAATTTATTAAGAAAAGGTTTTCTAATAAACTAAGAAACAAATCTCTAAATAGAAAATAAAAATGACTTTCTTAATTAAATTAAAAGTTTTGTTTAATTTTGAAAATGATTTCCTTTTAATATTAGAAAATAGTTTTCTAATTAACAAAATGTAAATTTTAATTAAATTAGAAATAATTTTCTAATTGGATTAGAATATATTATTTATATAATTTTGAAAAAGGACTTTTTCCAAATTATAATAAGTAAGAAGCAAAATTTATTGAAAATTGTTTTCAGTTAAATTTTGTTAAAGGAGTCAAGATAATTAGAAATAGCTTCCAATTGAATTTGAAAAAAAATGTTTTGAAATTAAATTAATTTTTTATTTGGAATAGGAATTTAATTCACTAAGGAATCAATGAGTTTGATCTAATTTAATATTTCAAAGAGTTAGAAATATTATTTTAGATTTAAAAGATCAATAATTAGAATCAAATGAAGCTTAATATTTTAAGTATATAATTTGATTATGAGTACATAAGATGTAAACTTTATTTAAATGTTTGATCTATTATCCTAGATGCTTGTTGAATTGTATATTTTATATGCATGATACTTTACATGCAATTTTCTATTTAATGAGGCCCAAAATTAAATCTCTCATTAAAAATATTAAATACATGTTTTGAACATGATTGTTGCCTTTTATTTTCATACAAATAAACTAGAATTCTATTTATTATTAGGCTTGTTGAGCAAGCTTAAGACCGCTTTAACCCGAATATGTTTAGGCTTATGGTAGTGGGTTCTATTTAATTAAATTTGCATGATTTGGATGAACAAATTCATGATCACATGAATTTAGAGGTAGGATTATGAATAATATATGAGATATGTTTTTAAAAGAGTTGTCACCTATCATATCTAAGAATCACATGGTTTAGTTAGTTTATTGCGCAAACTCAAGATCAACTAAATTTTATAAATGGCAATTGGGTTTGGGCCTAGCCTAAGCTGAAGTCAATGGGCTAGGCATTAGTTAACAAGCCTTTGGCCCATTTTTGAAAAAAAAAGCTCGAGCTTGAGCCTAACACGAGTCCCAACACTTACAAGCACAACGATGTCATTTTTGTATTTTTAATTTAAAAATAGTTTGGGCTGAGCGGAGTCAAGCTTGAGCCTGGCTACATCAGGCTCATCCCACCTCGGCCTATTGCCATCCCTATACTAAATTTAAAAGAGATCTTAGCCCACTAAAAAGATTAAAGTAATCTTTTCGATTGTTTGCGGGCTATTATTTCGAATAAAATAGTGAGAATAACTAAATACATCATTAAAGTCTTAATCTCATTTAGTAGTCAAGGTACATAATGAATTACTTGCTTTTTTACTTATATATATTTTTCTAAGTAGAATTTACCTTTTTTTATTATAATTGATACTAGGAGTTAATGAACCAAATTTCTTAAACATAATATCATGTTTAAGAAGAGTTCTCAAAGGTTGATAGAAAAAAAATTGTATGTCTATTATACAATTTTGTTATTAATCCTAGTTGATGATTTGATGTTAAAGTTTTAAAAGTATGTCAAAATCATATGGATGACAAAAATGTATTGACATTTTGAGTTGACTGATGTCTTATAAACTTTGACCAAAACATGTAAGATGTATGTCAACATTATGTGTCGGACCCCGTTCTCGGAGCCCAACTTTCGTAGTCCTGAAACCTTGTACTTGTAACCTTGCAGGGTTCTTAACTGTAATTCCATATTCGTGGCAAGCGCACACTATGTAAACACTAAAATCATAAGTTGACTTATTCGTATAAGTTGTAGCTTTAT
>JAOTIZ010000005.1:38612678-38623321 GCA_027123425.1 Erythroxylum panamense | reverse complement strand
TAAATACCGGAAAACCATGAATGCAAGTACCTATGAATAAATGCATATGCAATAAACCTGGTCCTCTATAATTAGAGGCCAATGACATGTTCAATCAGTAAATGCAATGAAACCTATCAGTCTGTCCCAATTTATCAAAATGCCCTTGCTAACAGTAACGGGATGTTACATTGAGAATTCATGAAGAATCTTCATTCAAATCTCTCATAGACAACAAGAAATTGTATTTTTAGTTAAAGCAAAAATTATCACTAAAAGCAGTAATATTATTCACTACTATTAATAGTGTCCAATTTTTAAAGTCATCATCTTTCGTTACTAATGAAATAGTGACTAATTCAGAAAAATGGTCACAATTATGTAATACTTTTGTGACAAAAGTATTGACACTAAAAACAATAGAATGTGTGGCAAAATTATATTGTCACAGTAATTTTACATATTTATGATAAATTTGTTGACACAAACAATATAGAGTAGTGATAAATAAAGTCGTAATAGTACTTCATTTTAATTGTAACAACATCATCGCCATTAAAATAATTGAAATAGTGACAAAATATTTTTCACTCGTGCTTTTTTTATCAATGTCCATTTCTTCTTGGTTACTAATATTTTAAAGAAAAATGTCAACATCATTTTGTCAAAAAATGATATTTTGTTTTTATAAAAAAATTATCGTTAATTTGTTTATTATTGTCACAAATAAAACTATCAATTTAACAATGGAATTACATTAATGGTAAAAGAAATTTGCATAAGTGACTATATTATCTAACATATTTTGTCACAAGTGTGAAATTTATATGTTACAATAATGTTGTTACTAAATAAAGATTATATGTTACAATAAATTTATCACTAATGACATAAATTTATCACTAATGTGTTCGTGTTTATCACAATTAATATTATTAAATTTAACAATTTAATTGCTTAATCGATAAAATTTTTTACATTGGTGACCATAAAATAGAAGTTGTCACAAAATATATGGAGTTTTAGTGCTAAGATAATAAGCAAATAAAAATTATTAGTATATATAAAATATATATAAATCACCAAAATGTACAAAATTCTAATTTCCAATTTATAAAATAGGAATATTTAATATCCAAGATTATTATATTTATTACAATTATCTTAAACTACTACATACTAATTTAAGCTAAGACTCTCCAAGATAAATTTTCCTAGCTATTCTTCTAAATGAAGTTTACTATTGATTTATTTCCTACAAATTAAATAAATAATAGAATCAATTAATTAGTTTATAAAATATTGAGCTATAAATTTTGTACTTACATTTTATAATAATATAATGATAATAATAAGAAGTAATACTAACTATTCTACATTTTATAAATTTATAAACTCACATGACTAGTTGGGGTATTTGACGTTATGACACTTGATGGATCTCCAATTGATGCAAAAGCATTGAATAACAAACTAGGAATTTCTCCAGTATTTGTCAAATGTGCAAAAACAACTGAAATTTATTTCATTTTCGTGGCTTGCTTCTCAATAACTATATCTTGAGCTTGAATCTTTTCATTTTGTGTTTTTGTAATTTCAGTAAGTCTTGCAACTTCATCATTTGAATTACTAACATGTTTCTTTGCAGCCTCAGCTTCAACTAAAGTTTGAATTTTTTTTCTCAAGACTTAGATGTTATCCCTTTAACACATAAACCACACGAATAGCTTGACTTTCTTTCTAAAACAAGACTGAAGTACTCAACAAGTGGTAGAGGTGCAAATGAATTTTTTTTTAATTTTCTCTCCTTCTTCTTGAAGCTTATTCTGCATATTTAGATATAATTTGAAAATTTAGTAAAGTAGTTTTAAAATTTTCAAAAGAACATCAAATTTTACTATAACTTCCATACCATTATTTCTTCTCTATTTGGAACAAACCAAGTTTCACTTGGCTTTGGTCGTGATACCTTCCAAACTTTAACACAATCAAGCTATTCATCAGAATTTTTATCTTTTTAAAAATAAAAAAGAAAAAGAAAATTATAAATAATTGGAACTTGATTTTTTTGAGAAAATATATTTTTAATTTTAAGTAAATAGAATTTTACTTTATCATCCCATATGCAGTCTACTTAATTGCCTTTATATTAGAAATTGATTTCATCTCTTAATTTCTCCTATTACTTGTGTGTCTTCTGCTTGGCTCCTAGACACTGATAAACAATTTTTTTAATAAAAGAAAACAAGAAACAAAATAAGTTAAATTACTTAAAATTTTGAATTACCTTAAAATTGCACATTACAGGAGTGTTCTTGCAATAGATCCTTTTGTGCTCCTTAGTTGGTCGAATGGAAATTTGAGAAATGAAGCTCATAAGATTTGAAAAGATATGCTAAATGAATATTTGGAGAAGCACCAATACACAAAGAAAGAGAAAAAGAGTGAGAGAGATAGAAAATAAATCTTCTTCTTGTACACGTTACAGGAGGGTAAGTTCAATAGCTCTTTTTGTGCTCCTCAGTTACTCGAATGGAAATTTGGGAAATGAAGCATTTTTTAGATTCCCTAAATATTTTGGATCCCAACCATCTTCTCTTCAAATTTTGTAGAAAACTTTCTGTGTGTATAGCTCAGATGGTTGCTTCTCCATTAAGTGATAATATATGTCTCCATTATTTCTTGAAATGATAAGACATAAGGCATAACAAAAAAGGGTCACTCTACCGAATAGGTTTTGAAATTTATTAAATTTTAGTCTAAGTTTTCAAGTTTTACACGAAGTTCAGTGTAGAAACTTTTTAGTCCAAATTCTCTAAATCTTGAATGAAAAAATTTAGAAGATTAGAAGGGATCTTTTCAATTTTTTTTGTAATTTTGCTACTCTCAAATAGTTCTTTAATCATCGGTCATTTTATTTAATTTTAGTTAGTCCGATAAATAAATTCGTATGATTATTTTATATACAACATTTACTTAATACATAATTGACATTAATTTTTGATTTAATATTTTCAATAAACATAGCCTTTATTTTAAATTATTAATATGTTTGAACTTTGAAGTGAGCTAGTGAAAATGAAGAAGAACAAGTCGGTCTTTTTCACATTAGGGCATCAACCATGAACATTGTAATATTTTTTTGTTTTTTTGTTTTTTTTATAAAGAACATTGTAATATTTTGTTTTTAAGACAAATCAGTTTTGGGCTGTTATAATGAAAATCACTTTGCATTCAGATTCACGGCATACTAAAAATTGTTCTTAACCTTCTTCAACATTTAGTGGGTTCTTCGGTTAAGAGATGAAGTTCTTTTAATTAATGTAATAACAAAATTTCAAAGACCAAAAAACTAAGAATAATAGTGCTATTGCTGATGGTTGTGCGTGTTTCTTTAATAACATCTAATCACCTCACTTTTTCTCCATTCTTTTCCTTCTCTTCCAAAGTTACCATGTAAAATTTGAACATTTTTTGCTTTTTCCTATTAGAAGAAAAGACAGAAGGATGAATACTAAGAGTTGCGCAGAGAGGAACAATGAAGAGACCAAAATGGAGGAACTATCAACGAATATCAGATTCTCAGACAACAAGCAAAGAGCAACAAACAGATTCTTCCTCTTCTTTCTTCCTATATTCTCTTCTCTTCCTTCTGAGAGAGATATGAAGCCAAGAAGAACACTAAGAGCCATGGCTTGTCCTGAACTGATTCATTTGACCAACTTGACCCGACCTGAACTTGCTTGAACCAATTTGACCAGAGACCATTTGACCTAATCCAACTTGTTTAAGCCCAAGTTGACTATGACCAAAAAAGATTAAGATTATTACTTAAAAAGGTCTGATCCAATTCGCCTGTGTCCCCACAACTCTCTATATTCACTAAAAGCTCAACGCTTAATCACCTATATTTCATAACTATTTTTAGAAGAATCTAGATCATCATAAATGAACAGCGCACTTAAAGGCTAATATTTTGCACAAGAAGAAACGCTTACCATCTAAACAATTGAGTCGTAAAGCATGAAATCGTCTTTTTTAAAACAAAGTTATGTTTAACAAAAATCTATTGATATATAAAATATCACTTTTAGATTATCAATGTATGTAGTTTGAATATTTTATAATAAAATATTTAATTTGTTTGCCAATAATAATATTAAAAAATCATAACAACTAATTTTTAGTTTCTAAAATTCGTACAATAATGACAAAGTCAATCATTAGAGTGGTTAATTTTAATATGTTATTATAACAAGAAATAATTATCATTAATTAGTTATCTTTATATTGACGATAACCTTTGAACAAAAAGTTGATGATCAAGTGACAACAAAATTTTTTGTCATAAAAATTACAAATAGTAGTGATCATAATTATAATTCCATTTTTGTGACAATATTAAGTAGACACTAACTAATTGAATTTTTATTGACAGAAGTTTCCATCACAAAAAGTAAAATATCGTGTGATGGTAAACTGTTTCGTCACAATGAGAGAAAAATATTAGTGATCAAACTATATTTTGTCACAATAAATAAAAAATATTAGTGAACAATATATGTTTTGTCACAATTATAATTTATTCCCGCCAAAATTACTTTGACACCAAATTGCATATGTTTTTAGTGATAAAACTTAGTGATAATTTTTTTTAACACTATTAATATATTAATAGTGACAATTTAATTGTGAAAGATATTAAATTGTCAAAATTACCATTGTATAAGTGATCAAAAAATGAATCATCACAATTAATCCAAATAATAGTACCAATCAATTGTTTTGTCACAAAAAAATCTGATATCTGCGATGAAATGATAATTAGCCACAAAAAAGTGGTCACTAAATGTCTTAACTCTTGTAGTGATAAGTAATATTCAACATAAGGTAATTATCAGTTTATATTTGAAAATATGTGATTACCTGCAATTATGTGTCAATTTGAGTATAAATCTTTGGTGATGATTATTTGATTTTGCATTATGAATAAGGTGTTTTTAAAATGTGACCCTCAGTATCTAGAATTAGAGATTACATCAAAATAAGATCGCTAAGTTAGAATTTACACCAATTGGGTTATTGTTCCTCTAAACTTTTGCATAAGGATAAATCATGCTTAATTAAAGGAACATTATTTTTTGTTTAATAGGAATTCTTTTCTATAAGGCCATTTATATGATCAAATTTCTTTTTCGACCGTATTTTGTTGGTTGATATGTTTTTATCTTATTTTGTTAAATTTTTTATGCTTTAATTTGATTTTTAAAGATGATTCTTTAAACTATCTAGTTAATTTGTAGATTACCATCTAAGTGTGGTTGACCAATATTTTTAAATTTCACTCTATTTTGATTTCTATTAAGTTGTTGGTTTATTGGTCATTTATTTGGTCCCACATATTCACATTGGTTGACCAATGTTCTTTAGTAGTCTACCAATTCCCAATATCTATCATTATTTTTGTCTTTCCAGTTAATTTACAAAGAGTTTGGTTGATTCCCTGGTTGATCACCTACGCACATTAGTTTATCAATATCTACCAGTGGTTGACCAATATAACTTTCCCTTTTTATTATAGTGAGTTTGCACCACAGTTCGTCAATAAGTTTGGACGATCACAGACTGGTCGACCAATAAAGGTGTATGGTCGACTAGTCTTCACAATTGAAGTATTATTTATCTTATTGAAGTATTATTTATCTTCTTATCTTCTACTTTTTTATTTTAGTTGTTCATATCATCTAAAACACTAAAGAATTCACTCTTTTTCTTGAAAAATATTATCCCCTATTACATCAAAACATCATTGAATTGCGTCAAATTCAAAACTTATCATTTTTAAATTTCATTATTAGAATTTTCAAAATTTTTCTTGATTAAGATTTTTTCCCAAATTAATTCCTTCACAGTTAAATTGTAAAAGGAGTTTAGGTCAATACAAAAAAAATGTAAATTAGCGACTGAAACTTAGCAACAGAAAAATTTTCGTCAGCAATTAGCAACAGAAATATGATTTCCGTCGCTAAAATTGAGTGATTTAGCGACGGTACTAATATTCGTCGCTAAATTTGGAAGAAATTTATCCTGAAAAAATTTACAACGGACATTAGCGACGGAACAATATAGTCGTCGGTAATAAATTTTCGACGGCAAATTTACCGTTGGAAATTAGCGACAGAAAGCATATTTCTGTTGCTACAATTGAGTAATTTAGTGACGGTACTAATACTCGTCGTTAAATTTGGAGGAAATTTATCGCGGCAAAATTAGTGACGGTATATGTTCCGTCGTTAAAAATGGAGGGAATTTTTGGCGGAAATTTTTTTTTGAGTTTACCTACGGAAAATTCCGTAGGTAAATTCCGTTGGTAAATGAATTTAGCGACGGAAATTTTCTTTTCTTCGGTAAAAAGGCGAGAGTTATTGGCGGTATAAAATTTTTTTGAATTTACCTACGGAAATTTCAGTCGGTAATTCTGTCGGTAAATTCTTTTTAAATATAAACTTACCCGACATCTCCCTCCTACTTCTATCTTCTTTTTCCTTTCTTCTTCTTCCTTCTTCCTACATCTTCTCTTCAATTTTCTTGGAGCCCATTTCTCTGTTGTGGACTCCTTTTCTGCTCGACAATGTTGTCTTCTTCGGCTATTGTCATCGTATCCTTCGGTAGAGGTATTTTTGCAACTACTGTCATGTGTTTTTTCATATATTATATGAAAGTTAATTTGGGTATTTATTACTTTCGTTTATTTGTGTATTTTATTATTGGAAAACAACTTTAAGGTATAAATGTTAGTGATAAAAGGGACAAGACGTGATTTTAGTTCTGATGTTGAGATAAATTTTGTATGCATGTAAGGTGTTTGATGAAATGTGTATTATTTGAAAAAATGATTCCAGGTCTTTATTTTCAAGTCCGTTTTAGTATTAATTTCAATATTTCAATTATTTTACTTGAAATAATGAAGTTCTCTCCATGGTGGCTTCCAGAGAAACTAAACACTTTGCAGATATATTTTAAAAAATAATTTTCAGCAAATTTACCAACGGAAAAAAAATTCCGTTGATAAAATATATTGGATTTACAGACGGAATAACTAAATTCGTTGGTAATTTTTGACAGAAAAATATTTTGGTAATTCCGTAGGTAAATTTACCAACGAAAAATTTCCGTCGATAAATTAACCAACGGTCATATCTCCGACGCCTTTTTCTGTCAATAAATTTCGTTGCTAAATAAATTTATCGACAGAATGTATATAAATTTTATCGGTAATTTTCGTCGTTAAACTCTATTTTTCTTGTAGTGAATAAATCCTATTTGAATTTTGAAATATCATATGGTCGTTCAAAATCATTAATAATAGACTCGAAGCTAACAAAGGGCATCTCTCAATCTATTAAGGAACACGCCCAAGAGACAATGTTCAGGCAAATTCTTGATCCGAGCAAATCGTTTGGCGAAGTCTTGACAATATTCTTGAACCATACCTATTTGTCGGATACCACAAAGGTGCTCATCAGGATTTTGAAATTCTGCCAGCCTAGAATTTTCTTGCAACGCCTTAACCAATTCTTCCTAGTACAAGAGGGCTTATTCACTATTGATCCAGGCAAAGAGATCAAGGGCGTCACCCTCCAAATAAATGGCAGCAATATCAACTTTTAATTCATCGGGTGTTTAGTAACACCAAAAGTATTTTTCAGCCTTCAAAATCCAATCATGAGGATCTCCTCCATCAAAACGAGGAAATTCCATCTTTGTATGATGTTGGCAAGAGGGGTGTTGTAGCCACCATGGTGAGTTAGCTTGGGCATTAACTTTGCCTTCCCACGATGATCTTGCATTATCGCGAGGTTTTGTAACATATGGAGGAAAGAAAGAAGGTGGTAGAGGTTCAGTTGAGGAAATAAGGTGGTAGCAAACTTAAATGGAATAACACTTAAAGATAGTCCGTATGGAGAGGACCAGACTCCAACACAATGATTTAAAGTAATTATGCCTTTTTAATAAACAAAACAAACAGACTATTTAAACTAGTAAGAACATACAAAAAATCCCTAGAACTTAGCAAAACTAACTAGAAAGTGGAGCTGAAGTAATGATCGTGTAGAATATGCAAGTGGAGTGGTTTTAGATTTCCTTAGATATATGCAAGACTCAGAAACTGCCATATACTATTAACTTCTTTACTGCTGATTATTTCCATGATCGTGTGATTGCCACGTGGTGCCTTATTTTTCCTTCTAGAATAAGTCTTTAAAGGAGGTGTTGTATCACTTTGCTATCCATATTCATGTGATTTCCATGTGATGCCTTATTTTTCCTTCTAGAATGAGTCTTTAAAGGAGGTGTTGTATCACATTGTCAAGCTTCCTGTGGACATATTGAAATTGGTTTTAAAGGACATCATATTTGTAACATCCCACCCCCAATAGGAAGGATAAAATCGTAATTTGGAAAGGGGCCGAGAGTGTTTAGTATTGGGTTGCAATATTTATGCATATCATTGCACGTGTATAGTGAAATTGCACATGAACTTGACTGTACATGCATTCATGACATTTCTCGGTATTTGTGCCTAAATGGAATGTGGTTGTGAATTACGTGGTAATTGGATTTGAAAAATTATTTGGAGTGAGTCTTGGTGTGTTTTATATTTTAAGGAAATTTTAGGAAATTTTCTGGAATTTTCCGGGAAAATTTTCGGACAGGAAAAAAACCGCCAAGTAGCGAACCGGTTGATTTTCGGTATCGAAAATTTCTGTCCAATGACACTACAATATTGGGTACATTATTTTGGGACTGTAATTGGAGCCATTGGAATTGAATGGGTTAAAGATTTTATTATTAGGGTTGCTTTTATTAAAGAATATGAATTAGTTTTGTCTTTTCCTCTTTAAACATGACAAGTGTCTGAATGCATTAATTGCTTAGGCTACTCTTCCACGACACTTGCACACTTGAAAAGAAAAGGAGACATTTCTTGAAGCTTCCTCCTCCATGGTCGTAGCCTCCTTCTCCCTCTTTCTTTTTTTGATTTGTTTTGCTTATCCTTGCTACTCTTCCTCTACTTGAAGTGCTCCCCTCCTTTCTATGATGGTGATTGTGGAGGGGTGTGAGTGGAAGGTAGAGATGTGGGAGAAACTTGGAAGATTGAAGCTTGGAAGCTTGATTAGGTAAATCATATTTTTAGATGATGGTTTATAGTTACTTGTGATGTTACCTAAGGTTAATTGCATGGCTAATTTGAACAAAATTGATGATTAACTTGAGTTGGGATGTTTTGAGATTTCAAAGACAGATTCGTGGCTCCCTTTGTTTAATTTTTTTGAGCTGTTTAACTTGTGAATTTAGAGAAACTCAAAACATAGAAGTTGTAGATATAGATGTCTACTATCTCCATGAATGTTTCCACGATTTTAAGGTGAGCCAAATAAGAGTAATAGGCCCCTAATTGAATCTGGTTCAGAACACCAGCGAGATTGAAATAAGAACTGAAAGTTAATTGTTTGAGGACCTTAGAGTTAGAATTGGATGATGAGGTCTTCTTACGAAATGTTCAAGAATGTGTCATCTAAGTTCTGTAGAGAGGAAATTTTAATTGGATGAGGATTCTGCTAGATATGTCCGAATAAGTGAAGGTTGTTCCTAACCTTATTGATATAGAAGAGAACAGAAACAGGTCAGGCTTGTAAAAATCCCAATAAATCCAATTTAAATTATTTTTTCAAACCGGCTTTGGCTATGTGATAGCCATATGAGTTTATTGAAAATGAAACTTGGAATCACCTTAATTGGATGTGAAATGAATGAGTTATAAGGTTTTTAGTCAGACAGGGTCCAACCTGTAACTGCATGTTAAAGCTGATTGTAAATGGAAGATTTGAATGCCCTTAATGACCGAATTAGATCATGGTTATAAAAGAAGAAATGTAAAGTTATGTGTTGATTAGAGGTCTGGAAAGTTTGAAAAACATTGGACTTATGTATAAGGAGTTATAACCTTGTAAAGTGTGGATGTGGTAAAGGCAATCTGTTGATACTGTGAAACAAGGCAGCAACCTTCATGTGAAAGTTTGACTTAAGTAGAGATTAATCTGTTAAATATGTGTTATGATGTCTTGAATTCATGAAACCTATAGTTTGAATTGTTGGGTATAAGGTTATGTTTGTGTATGACTTGATGAAGTTAGCATGAATGATGTGTTTTAACTTGGTTTAGCTTGATTTTGGATTGATTTTGATGATTATTCTTGCATGGAAATGAAGAGTTAAGTGCTGCCAAATTTTGTCTCTTGGCCTAAGTGAAAGTAGTGACGATCTAGTGGCTGATTTCTTGTCCGTTTGGATGCTTATTGATGTGTTATTGGCATTGGAAGTGAGGATCTAAATTTAGTAACAAAGCTGGAAAATTGATTTTGAACCTATTACACTGTTTTGATCATAACTAGTCGTGTGGTTATGAAAATGAGGTGAGGCTTAGACCAAATTAAACTTGAGTTTGTTGGCTACAATTTCGTGTGAAATAGGTGTTGTCTAATTGTAGCTCTAAGAGGTTGAATTTTGGCTTGGAAAATCAGGGACATGGGCTGTGTGAACAGTACCCGGATTGATGACCTAATTGTTTTGATGATTTTTCTAGATTAATTTAGAAGGAA
>JAOTIZ010000005.1:38559639-38575727 GCA_027123425.1 Erythroxylum panamense | reverse complement strand
AGTCAAAGCAGATAACTTGGCTTCAAGTTTAAACCTTTAAAGGTGTGTCAAAGTTGGGCAAGCTTGTCTTCAATGGCCGCAAGTTTATTAGTTTTTCTAATAAGGAAGTGAAATCTACGCTCTCTAAGTCAACTAGTTACCATCTCCGATGTTATACCGTCACTTTTTTTTTTAGGGAAAGAAGAATAAACAATTACATAATACTGCGTGGGCGCCAAGACCCCGTCATATCCTCTAGGAGGATAGAAAGGCACCCTAAGGACGCATGTACAAAGGAGGTAACCTCCAAACCAAAATTAACTGCAAAAGCGGCTAGCCAGTCAACGCACCGATTGTCTTCCCGGTAAATGTGACGTGGCAAAACTGCCCAATTGCGGTTGAGAAGCTCAGTGATGCCGAATATGAGGGGATGAGTAGAGGTAAGGCGGGTGTCGGAATGAGAAATGGAGTGTAAAGCGACCTGGGAGTCCAGCTCCAAGATCACTCTGCGGTAGCCAAGATTCCAAGCCAGCTGCAACCCGGTGAAAACTCCCCAAAGTTCAATGGTGAACGATGTACACCAACCCAGGTGTTGAACAAAATCTCCAAGCCAGGAGCCGGTGCTGTCCCTAATGAGGCCACCCACTGAGGCTACGGACCGGTCTGTCTGACTCGCGCCATCTGTGTTGAGTTTCACCCAATCTGACCTTGGAGGACTCCATCCGACGAGCTGCAGGTACCGCATGCGGTGTCCTGACAGTGGACCCCCGTACTAGCGCGAAGCAACTCGGATCTGATGCACATAATCAATAATGTTGTGGACTGGGGAAGTGGGCCAGGAGAAATGGGGGTCAAAAATGGACTGATTCCGCCACGACCACAAGAACCAGCAGGTCGTCCCGAAAATAAGGGACCAGTCGAAGCCACAAATCTAACGAGGAATGGAGTTTACGTATAGAATTGATTGTGTTACCATAAGCATTCGTTTCCTGTGATTAACGAGAACAGATTTAGTTTGAGCGAAACTATTTTAAGAACGTATGTGTAGATGACAGGCAACTAATGTAAGTATGTAATGGGAGCCTTATTATGTACCCTTGATTTACATGAAATGATTAAAAACAAAGATAATGTGAAATATCTGGATTTCGGTTCCATCTATGATTTCGATGCCAATTCCGAGCTCCAAACATCTCTGAATCTCCCGGGACCTTTAGTGGAAAGTGATCACCGATTCACGGGCTAGGTCTTTCTATAGTTTCCTCAAATCACGAACTTCCCTAACAGATCAGGAATCCTTATGTTCGTGAATGAACTCTTGAGTAACTGCAGGAGACCTTACCTTTATATAGCTTCCATATCGGATTTTTCCATCACAAGATGGACCCGATCTACATTAATCGGGACCCATTTTTCACCCAGACTTCGATTCATTAATCTAGATCATTTATTAGGCCACTTTATTATCTTTATCAGGATCAAATGACGTAACTTAATCGGTCATTTATTTAAAAATTAAAATTGCAATTAATGTTAGTCTAATTTTATAAGACATGGACAAAATTATCCCTAAAGACAAAAATGTCTTACAACTAAAACCAGAAGAGAAAGATACGACAGATTGATGAAATATTGATTAGGTGCATGAGGCAAAACCATTCAATAACATTAGAGGATCTAGATCCATTTATGGTATGATTCTTAAAAAGTCACCATTCCTTGTTGAATTAAATCAAATCAAGGTTTATTCATGTTCCTTCCGAAAGATCTCTGCTTGAAGGATCAAAATCAGCTATTACTTTTCGGCTGCTTTTCAAATTCGTAATCGAGTAAATTATTAGGTATACATAATAATCCTAAATCGTCAACTTTAAAAAGTTTGAATGAGCAGAATTGAAACATCGTCCATGGGCCATCTTCCCCACTGTATATGCAAGTGCCCACACTCACACGCAATACCCGATTAACAGCTCAGTCGACAACAGGCCTCGTTTTCTTAATTGATGGCATCCTCGAGCACGTCCTGTTATGAAGGTGATTATGAATGTTCTTCATCTTCTGCCTTTTGAAAAATTTCAATATAATATTAGAGCTTTCAAAGATCTTAAGGCTATTGGATATTTTCGACATTTCCTATAAAGTTGGACAAGATTTAACTATAATTTTCGGTCTTTCAATAACTTATCGAATAAGTCACATGATTTAATCAGAAAAAAAGATAATAAAGTGACCTAATACATAATCTAAATTGATGAGTCAAATTTTGGGAAGAAAACAGATTCCGATCAGTATAAACTAGTCTCATGTCAGGTCTTATGTCACGTTCAATCATAACTTACATATTGAGAGCTTACATATTGAGAAAACTGTAAAAAGATTTAGCCATATCTTACAGAGTACTTTCCATAAAAGTTTAAGGAGATTCTTGATTGTTTGGAGTTCGATATTAACATCAAAATCAGAAATGAAACCGAATTCTGGTATTCTGAATTATCTTCGTTTTTAATCATTTCATATAGCTCCAAGCTACACAATAAGGTATATATTAAGTATTACAAAACAACCTGCAATGAAATTAGACACCACAAAGTTGAGACGGAAGTTTTGTTAGGGTTTAGTTAAATAAGAAAAGAACGACGTGCTTATGATTTCTAAATAATGATTCAGAATTTCTTTTCTTTTTTGGTTATTATGAAAATTTGGCTCCTATCTCAATTCTATCTAGATCGGGTCATAAAATTTGGACCTAAATATATCCTAATTGTAAGCTTATTTCACCTTAATGGTTGATCGGGTTGGGAGTAACCAAATTTGCTTCGGTTAATATTCAATATTTGTTTTTAAAGGTACTGATAATTTCTTTTTTAAAATTTGAGAAAGTATTTATTACTTACCAAAAAATATATTTATATTTGCCCACCCAATTAAATTACTAAAAGTTACATTTACTTTACAGCAAAGACAATTATTTAAATATATATTAATTATATCTTCACAATATTAGATTGATATTTTAAAACTAAATTTAATTATTATTTAAAAATTAACTAATTATATTTTATGAACTCATATAACATGAAAAGTGAATTTAAACGGAATTAGACTTAGACTTAAATTTAAATTTAAATTTGAAAATTTTTTAATCTAATTAATTGCAAAATTTTAAATAATGTCATAATTTATTACTAAATCTTATTTAGATTAGGCATGTGATGATATTCACGCCCTAAATTTTAGGTTAAAATGATTTCGTTTTTTAATTTAATTTTAATTCGATCAAATTTTGGATCATCCGAATTGAATCAAGATTAGATTAAGATCTTATGGGCTCATTTAGTAGACAACCAATCGGTTATTTAAATTATTGGACTTTTCAAACAGCTATAAAAGATGTTTAGTGGGGAACTTCTTCAATAGCTTATTTAACATAAACAGCTATTGGTGAAAATGTTCCTACTAAATTTTTAAGCATTAAAAGTCAAAATTACCTTTTATGTAGTTATAGGTTAGAAATATTTGTAAATTTTTGTAAAGTTTAATTTTTGTTCTATTTTTATTATTGTCAAAATTTTAGGTTTTGTAAAATTAAATATTAATCGTGGTCGGGTCGACCTCACAGGGCTCGAACCCAATCGAGATCACCTATGGGCCTCGGTCCACTCCTACTTGCCACGCCAGGCCCAAGTCCGATCCACATTCACTACGGCCCGTCAGCATGGGAAAACCTTCCATGCAGAGATAGAACTCCACGTTGAAGACCTAAACCTAGTTGCAGAACCGTATATAAGGTATTATTCTCCCATAACTCAGGTACACGCACACTCATAAACCTAGTTTTTTGGCTTTACGACGATCCCATCTTCTCCAAAAGACTAACTTGAGCGTCGGAGGGGCTAATCGGGACATAACCCCCGACGCGCCTTCACTGTTTTGCAGGTATCTTCATGCGGTATTCATTACAGAAGGTAGAAGACGATGGACTTCAATGGAAACGCACCGTTCAGCCAAAACCTGGCAGAACCAGATATTATTAGAGTCTAAACATTTGTGCAACTATAATATTTAAGATAAGCCGATTTTACTAACAATTCAAAAGAAACAACAAAAAGGATCAATCTTTGAAATAAAATATGAATTATATTCTATGTCAATTATGTTATATAATTTAAGTAATCATGGATTCGGGAAATCATACTAAAATATTTTGTACTTATTGCGTACAGGATTATATCTTGTCCCGACTTCTCATCGATAATAAAAAAGTATTGATACAAGTACCCACGAACTTGATTATGACTCTATTGTACGATATTGTACTAATGAGTTTAATTTATTGTATTTGTATATAGTTAGTTAGGATTAAAAAATACAATAATTTTATTATGAAAATTTCAATTTTGATGCATTTATATGGCCTTTATTATTTTGTACTTCATAAAAATACTTAATTTAATCTTTTTATTAAAAGTGTAATTAAAGACCTTAAACTTTAATTGTAAATAATAAAACTTAAAATACGTAATTTACAATATATAACTTCTTCTTTTTTGTTGAAAATCTTATATTATATATAGCCCCATCAGAGTATAGGAAATAGGATATGCCTAATCAATATAAGTAAAGCTACAATTCATTTGCAAGTTTACGTTTTTAATGGTATATTGAATTAGAAATTTCAAGGTTAATGTTTATCTGATGAAAAATTAAAATTTAGAATATTTAAATATATTTTAAACTGAACTTAGATTTTGTAAATAGATATTTATTATATAGAAACTTGAACAATAATTTAATATATATTTTTAAAATTAAGTTGCAAATTATAATGAATATAATATATATTCTTTTTCAGTCGAGCATTTTTCCTTTATGTTAATAATGTTCTAAAGCTCTTATTAACCATGTGTGAATATGTTCTCAATCAAACAACGTAACTTATGACTTCCCGTATTTATCTACTCGAGTGTTCTGAAGAGGAGACTTTAAGTCGGCGCCAAAGTCTTCTTCACTTGCTGTATAACGGACCCAGCGAATTATATGGCTTTGGAAATTTATGGACAGCACGCTTAGAAGGTAGTAGCTGCCTGAAATGATTGATCATCATATGTGACTGAAAATGAGACAAAAGGCCCTGTAACCATCTCTTTATTTCACATGTAAACGTCTCCTTTATTGACAGAAAGCAGAAAAAGTCCGCTATCTAAATCTTCAAATCAGCTCTTTATTAACAATGTGTTGTACCAACACTGAATCAATTGAAGTGGCCTACACTCTTTACCTTTTCAATGCATAAGTTTTTGTTTAGTACGGTAGTTGAACTTGGAAGTCTATCCATCCATATCATTTCTCTCTGTGATCCAAGTATGAGCTAATATGATTAAACGTGGGGTTAACGTGGAGGGTGTGATGATCATCATTGCTAATTGATTCTGGTTTCTTTTATATCCTCAAAAACGTAAAACTAACCTTAAATTCTTCATAATTTCAGGAAACTAATGCGATTAAAGAGGATAGATCCAAATCGATTGTCAAAACCAAGAGATTGGTTGCTTGTTTGAACATGGAAATGTTTTCGTGCTTAAGAGAAGTAGCAGAGCTATACGCCTGTCCTAAACTTCAAAACCCTTGTTTATGTTTGCGTATGAAAGGTATATTTCTTCGGTGAGTGGCTTTCCTCTTGGTATTGGACTGCCAAAAGGTGGCTTAAATGGAGCCAAGTCTAGCCGAGTTTGAATATTCTGTCTAATTTTATGGTGTTTTATTCTGTCCTATGAATCTTAGTCATTTATTTATGTGGATCTTATATGAGTCCCGCATAAATAAACGTAGGCCTTGCATAAATGAATGACTGAGATTCATAGGACAGAATAAGACACCATAATATTAGATAGAGATTCCTATCCCAATTTAGCCACCCCTTATCATATAACTCCTATGTTTTAACATATCTCAACCACCCAGTATAAAGAGTACTAGATAAGAGGTATAGATGATCTGGTTCTTAAGTTTAGAGTCGAATTTCATATTGGAATTAGTATTGAATTTGATTTTAGTATATTCTGGTGGAGACGTTTTTTAATAATTATAAAATAATCTTTAAATTTATAAAATATTCTCTTCATATATTATATTATATAATTTTTAAATTTACTTTAAGAAATTATCATAATGTTAGTTTAATATAATAATTATTTAATTTATTCCTAATTTTAAAAAATCTATTTTTTCTTATTAATATTTTTCGTACATTTCTCATATAAGTAATAACTGCAATGAATATTATCAAAAAGATTATTAAAAAAAATATAATTAACTAAGACTAAGAAAATAATGACGAAGCTTCCCACGTAGAAATACTTCATGAACACACTTCCATAGATACTTGAATCATCATTGAGTAAAAGATTACGTGTGGGTCTTAATCAGAGAAAAGGCGACACAGGAAACTGCGTGCAGCAAGAAAATCCAACGTGGCGGAGACAGTATTCATTGTCGGGTGGAACTTGAGGGTCGACGACCGTTTACTTGCCAAAAATTAATAAAAACGAAAATTGACCTACGTCGGACGGTGGACCCCAAAAGGAAAAACCGACCTTCACATCTACCAGGATTTGGAAGGACTCTTGGCCTAGGGTCAAGATCGATACGCACCGTATCACGCTATCACTTAGCTTTTACACGAAAAATTAAAGGAAAAAGGTTTTGCTTTTTAGACATTGCAGTTACACGGGATATTTATTTAGTTTTGCTTAGGTGCACTTTGGACAATTGGATCGAGGACTGGTTATCCTTGGGTTGAAGCAATATTCTGAAACCCGGACCGATTCTTGAATTGGTGGCCTTATTGATTATCGGTTTGACCGGTTCGACCGGTTGTTCGAGGTGGTCTTACTGATTACCGGTTTGACAGGTTCGACCGGTTCAACTACCGGTCGAACCGGTGTGATATAATAATTATGCAATAATTATATTTAATTATATATAATATTAAAAATATTTAAAAAATTCAAAAAATAAATAAAAAATAAAAAAATAAAAAAATTGTCGAACCGGTTGAACCGACCGGTCAATTGATCGGTTTTGACCGGTTCACACCGGGTCAATTGAATACCGGTTTTGAGGTATAACCCGGACCGGACCACCGACTGGTCACCGGTCGGACCGGTCGGACCGGCCGGTCCGGTCCCGGTTTGAAAACAGAGGGTTGAAGTAAATTACCCTTTAATTTCGATACGTAGGTGAGTTGATAAAGAATTTATCTAGCTTAAATGAGATCATAAGTTTGAATCGTCCTCATATATATAGCTGTTTAAAACTTGAGATCAGAACTTTGTCTTTCACAAAGGATCTACTTGATTCGAGTATGGATTAGTCTAGAAATGGTTGACTTAAAGGTGTCTTCCTATAATTGAGACATTTCTAGAAGATCTCGTGGGCAATACAAATAAAAATAAAAAAGTAAAATATCCTTTATTTTATGTTTTTGATAGCAAGGGGTGTTTTAGACTTTGCACTTGTTTGCATAATACTTAATTACGCGAAGTTGAAGTAGCGAAGTAGCCAACTCTCTGAGTTACCTCTCACGCAGACGCCTTCTGCGTCCTTGCCACTCGTGACCACACTTTTTATCTTCCTTTTTCTCTCTCAAATGCTTCAAACAAGGCATCACCACTGCCTGACTTTCAAGAATTAGAAAAACCCACCAGAAATGCGCTCTCTTTGGTACCTCTTGATTGTGACATTAGCATTAGTTGTGCCCATGTCGGTGGTTCACTCTGCTACTGTTCTCCCTCTCCAGAGGGTTTTGCCTTTGGAGCAACGTCTGGAGTTGGAGCAACTTAAAGCTTGGGACAGAGTCAGGCATGCCCGCCTCTTGCAGAGCTTTGCTGGCGGTGTTGTCGACTTCTCTGTCCAAGGAACCTCTGATCCCTACCTCGTTGGGTATTTCTTTCAATCTTTTTAGCTTCTTTTCTGTTTAAATTTGATCTTTCATGGGTTTCCATTGCTTCTTGCAACTTTTGCAACTCTTTTGTTTAATACTTAGTCAGGTTCTGATTCTTATACTTTCCTTTCACTTCCTTTTCTTTTTTAAAAAAATTTTTATTCCTAATTTTCACGATCGATTACTGTATGAGGTTTTTATGGACTGTTTTATTTGGAATTGGGAAGCCTGTGGACATTTCTGCCATCATTTTCTTTTTCTGGGTCAGCATTCAGAAAATGATTATAGATTTTTTAACACAACTCACTACTTGGTTAACTGAAGTCCAATTTTTTGATACTTTCTGCTAGAGCAGTGAAAAGCATGAAAAACCAAAAAGTGATATTCTTTTGTTTGCTTTCTTTTTCCTTTTCATCTTCTGTTTTACATATATGCAAATGAAACAACATATAGTTTGTATTCTCGCCTGTGATAAAATTTGAATTGTTTATTTCCTGTGTTTGTTATGCCATATGACAATATAATTATGGACTCATTCTGTTTTTTCTGTTATTTTTATGCCATATGACAATATAATTATGGACTCATTCTGTTTTTGCTGTTATTTTTTCGGGTTCTTTTCTATCAGGGTCGGTGGATCTTCAGCACCCTTGTAATATACTTGATTCCTTCTGTTTTCCACTTATTATACTTCTCTTTGGATAAGATTATAAAATACTGGTTTCTTTATAGCAAAATTTGGGGCATTGAATTTGATTATATTCTTTAATTTTCTATCTCTTGTTTTTGTTTAGGCTATATTTCACGAAAGTGAAACTGGGATCTCCTCCTAGAGAATTCAACTTGCAGATTGATACCGGAAGCGATGTCTTGTGGGTTACCTGCAGTTCCTGCAGTAATTGCCCGCAATCCAGTGCCCTTGGAGTAAACCCTGTTCTCTCCCTACTTGTCCTTAAAAGTCAAAATAGTTTTTTTGAACTTAGAAATTGATTTCATGCTTATTCTATATTTTGTAGATTCAGCTCAATTATTTTGATACTACCAGTTCGTCAACTGCTGGACTAGTCCCATGTTCAGACAATTTTTGCACATCTGCTGCTCAGACGACAGCAACTCAGTGCACTTCGAAGAGTAATCAATGCATCTACTCATTTCAATACGGAGATGGAAGTGGAACATTGGGATATTATGTGTCCGATATATTCAGTTTTGATGCTATTTTGGGAGAGTCATTAACTGCCAACTCCTCAGCCCTTGTTGTATTTGGGTAGGTAATTTCTAACTCATAATAGAAATGAGGTGTAACAGAAGCATCAAACTCGTAAAGATTGTTGTTTGTACTATGTCTTCTGTTTCTTGTCTTATTTTCTCTTTGATCCTACAACAATTTTTTTTAGTAATTTATCTCTGTACTTGTGGTTCTGGAAACAGGTGTAGCACCTACCAGTCTGGGGACTTAACAAAGACGGATAAAGCAATTGATGGAATTTTTGGATTTGGTCAAGGAGAGCTGTCAGTCATATCACAGTTGTCATCTCGAGGGATAACACCCAGAGTATTCTCTCATTGCTTGAGAGGAGAGGGCAATGGAGGTGGTATTTTGGTTCTTGGCGAGATTTTGGAGCCAGGCATTGTGTATACTCCACTTGTCCCATCACAGTATGTTCTACTGATTTCTTATGAACCTCCAGCAATATTAACACTGCACCTTCAATACTCTCTTCACCTCTTTGTCCCAGATCTTGCATTTCATAATCTTCATTCTGGAACTCACATCTGATTTGTATGACTTGATGTTTATCCGGGACAGCCTGAGCTAATACTTGCACCTTGGGGTTATATATATATATATATATAGATGATGTAATAGGTGATAGATCCCCACCAAGAGTGTTGCTTGAATGTGGACAGGGAAATTTAGAAGAACAGTTCATTATGTCTAAATTGACTGTTCTTTTGAATTTCCCTGGCTACATTCAAGTAACACTCTTGATGGGGATCTATCACCTACTAGGTCATGTTGTCTATCTTGATATGTTTTCCTTCTGCATGAGGATAGAGGAGAACCTCTCAAATATATCTTAGTTCCTAACTTTGCCCCTGCTCTTCATTTAACTACGGTCTTATCCTCCTTTATTCTTGTTTTTGTGCTAACTTAAGTTGCAACTGGAAAAGTGTGTCTAGACTAACTGTTTCATCCTAAATTTTCAGGCCCCACTATAATTTATATCTCCAGAGCATTGCTGTTAATGGTCAACTGCTGCCCATTGATCCTGCAGCATTTGCAACATCGAATAATCAAGGAACTATCATTGACACAGGCACAACTTTGGCATACCTTGTCCATGAAGCTTTTGATCCTTTTGTCAGTGCTGTAAGTAATTGTTCCAATCAAAGTTTAGATTAAGTAGAAGACACAATTACACATTTCTCTCCAAAAGCCACTTACTATTGCATCTATATGAGTTCTAGAGAACATGAACAACTTACTTTCAGTATGTGAAGACTCTCTGATAGAATGCATCATAGGCTAACTAGATCTCATTCCGTACAATCGAAGGTCAATAGCCTAGTTTGTTATAAATCCTATCCTAGTTTAACTCCTTGCTTAAGATGATCACCAAAAAATTGTTAAACAGAGTAAAGTGCCAAAATATGTTAGTTTTTTATTGATTTCTTAGGTAAATTTGGCATCAAAAGAGTGTAGAACTTGGGGTAATCTTTAGATCCTTTGGTGAAACAAGTATAGTCAGAGAGGTTAGTGATGAAGAGTCAGGTATTCATTTGTATAAAAGTTGTTAGCATTAGAAAGACACTATTTTGGAAAGGGATCTTGGGAGCTGAAGACATTAATCGAGATAAAAGGGCTTATAAGTTCTCCCTGTTAAGTGAAGAAATTGCTAATCCCAAGCAGCTTGATGGTGATTTAACATGATATATACTTCATGAATTGGATTTATTGAAATGATTTATCTTGAGCTGCTTTCTTTTGCTGTGAAGTTGACTTGCTTACTGAATGTTTAGATAACATCCGCTGTCTCACAATCTGCAACTCCCATTATATACAAAGGAAACCAATGCTATCAAGTCTCATCCAGGTTCATTCCTTTACTTTGTTGCTAGTTAATGTTTTGTCTGATATGCTTGCCACAATACAAATTGTATTTTCTGCTGTACTTTGTATTGTTTCTTTTTCGTTTTTTCCTTTTTTCGGTTCTTGTGAGTTGAGCAGCAATTATCTCTTTCATATGCAGCATCTCCACGATATTTCCTTCAGTCAGCCTTAATTTTGCTGGTGATGCTTCCATGGTGTTAAAGCCTGAGGAATACTTGACACATTATGGTTTCTATGTAACTTTCTTTGATTCACCTTTGGACAATCATTTTATTTTGTTTTAAGCATCTCAATGGCAGTGCATGAAGTTTGATAGAACCTATTTTACTTTAGCAGGGTGGTGCTGCAATGTGGTGCGTTGGTTTTCAGAAAGCTCAAAATGGAGTGACAATATTAGGAGGTTAGTCTGCACTAAAGCCAGATTCTTTTTCATTGACCAACTAGGTTGAAAGTGTGGCTGGGAGAAGACCGATCTGTTTGTCAGTGAGTCATGTGTGATATGCATTGTTATTAGGGCATTGTTGTCCCCTCCAGAACCTCTTCTCCCTGTTCAACAATATCCCCACGCCCTGCCAAAACCTCCCCTGACCACAAAAAGAAAAAGAAAAAGAAAAAGAAAGAGTAAAAGAAAAATGGTTTCAGTCTTTTCATGGTAAATATCAGAAGAATTACACGGACTGGCTGAGCCTCTCAAGCATTTAAAATGACTTCTTGAGTTGGGATCATGTTCTTGTGAACATTCTTCTTTATGTTCCTATAAAAAAAAATCTTTCTGATTCTCTAAGAATGAGGGGTAAATCAAAAGAGTGATCTTGATGTGATGGAAATCTTGTAGCTTTAACAGAATTATGTTATGACTGCCTTTTTTTTTTTTTTGGGCTCTCGACCTTTTAGTTTATGGCTTTGATTATCTTGTCATTCTTCAATTTGCAGATCTTGTGCTGAAAGACAAGATATTTGTATATGACCTGGCTCATCAAAGGATTGGATGGACCAACTATGACTGTAAGTTTTATTATGAATGGGTTTTTTTAGTTGAATACTTCATCTCCTCTATCCATGGTAACATTTTCCCTGTTGATTTGTGTTGTCCCAGGTTCCTTGGCTGTAAATGTCTCTGTAACTTCTAGTAAGGACTTCATCAATGCTGGACAATTGAAAAGCAACTCTTCAAGAGAAATGCTCTTGAAGATGCTACCTCTGCGCATTATGGTTCTCTTAATGCACATACTAGTGTTAATAAATCTCCAAATTTTGTAATTGAATTTCAGCCTTAAAGTTCATTCTTTGTTCACGATGCTCCTATAGCTAGTTGCCCAGTAAGTAATTGTTCTCTGCCTGTAATTGGTGGTGATCGGAGCATTTTGATTCTATTCAGCAATTTTTGTTGTAAAGGAAGTATCGCCCATCTGCAGTGCCTGCCTTAATTGTAAAGTATCGTTGTATTCATGTGTTGCAATTCTAATGAAAAATAAGTTGCATGAGCTGCACGTGTCGAAGACGCAGCGATAACCCCTCCGTCGTTTCGAAATAAAAACTAACCATCCCCCAAAACGCCAGAATAAAAAAAAAGAAAGTGAAAGGGTTAGGGATTGCTGGGTTTTATAGTTGAAGACGAACAAGCGATAACGCCGCTCCTTATTAACCCTTCATCGTCTTCCACATTGAAGGTTTTTGATGATTCTCATGATTTGGCTAGGGCGAGGCAGGCAGTATTTATATAGTTGTTTTCGTCTCTCTCCTCGGCTTCCTTCTGCTACCCGATTACCAATTCGTCACCTCTCTACCAAATTATTCGTCGGAGGTGCCTATTTTCCCCCTTTTTGTTTATATGAATAATTGACCTCTGGATGTTCAGTTTCATTATTGTTTTCATCACTGCTAAGTTTCATACAAATAATTTATCCAAGGAAGGAAGGTTAAGCATTAGTTACTTTCCTAAACATTTTGCATCAAACTCAGGGAATGAACATGTGTTTCAAGTTGCAGGGCTTTCTTATGATACTAACGAGACCGTTTTAAAGGATGTTTTCGGATTGCATGGTGAGATAATTGAAGGTAATGCTCTGTTCTCTGGGAATTTCCCTTCCCCTTTTCGTCCACCCATAAAGTCCTAGAAATTACATGGTTTATTTTGGCAGTTAAAGTTATGTGTGATACTGTGAGTGGGAAATCAAAAGGATATGGGTTTGTGCAATTCGTCTCTGAAGATGCAGCAAGCAGAGCTTTAAAAGGAATGGATGGTCAGGTGAAGACTTTTGTTTTCTTCCCCTTGTGTGTTTTCTTTGTTCTAAGATAAAAGAGGTATTCGTTAATTCATTCATTTTCTGGTGCTTTCCAGTTGTTGGATGGCAGGAATATCCGTGTAGAGTATGCGAATAAGCAAATTTGATTCCTCCAAAATGTACTTCAACTTTGAATATAGCATCCGAGCAATCCCTTTTCTAAAATCTGTGAAGGAGAATGTTTTCTGTTTGCAAACAGTAAGTGCAACGCAGGAAAGCAATTGCCTGATGAATTGGATGATGGTAACGCAGAGCCAGAAGAGGTCTGCAGAAGAAGGTTAGCAGTGAGAAGGCTGATGAAGAAATTAGGCATATTTTGTTGCTGGATAGATGAACATTTTATTGAGAGAATCTCAGAAAATTTTAATTTATACAGTTAAGTCTTTTTCTCTTTTATTAACTTGCGTTAAACAAGATGCTGTGATTTAATTGTATGATTTAGGCATAAGTACATACAATTGGCTTTACAAATTTAACATATTTCAATTAATTGAGTATTAGTATTTTTGATTGGATCTAACGGATGTTCACCATAAACATGATAAGTAAGGTTTCTATTTCAGTTTATAAATATAAATTATTTTGAAGATAAAATTGTAATTGATCTATTTTTTTGGTTATAAGTTTTAAAGTATTATAATAGGTAGTATGATAAATAGGAATTTTAAGAATGATAGATTTTTGATTGAGTGAGTTGATTATTGATGTTTTTAAAGTTATATAATGAAAATATTGACACAAAAGAATTATATAGTTTTAGAAAATTACTTTCTAAAATAAATGATAAGTCAGATTTTTGTTGGTAAATTGAAGGATCTGTAAATGTATAATTTTCAATAATGATATTATTGTAATAACTTACATACCAAATGTATTTAATACTTTTATCTATTTAATACTTTCATCTGCTATTTATATTTGTAATTGTTTATGTAATTTTTTCTAATTATTCAGTAATGTTTTGGTAGCTGTACATATTGTAGTTCCTATATCTATATAGACATTTACTTTTTTATTCTAAATTTGTATAATAAATGTTGTATTCGTATTCGTTTGATTCTAATTCTTGAAATTCATAATAATATAAAGTATTTATAGTAAAATCAGTTTCATAATCAGATTCTATGGATTCTAGATTATCTTCTAGGTTGAATTTAAAATATTAACTTTTTCATTATATTTATTATTTGGTTTTTGTTTTCGTTTAGGACATTCGTTTAGCACAATAACCTTCTTCTTTACATAAACATTTACATTATTTCTTTCTTTTAGGGCTGTAATTTTGTTTTGGTTTTATTTATCTATAGGCTTTCTTTCTAAAATTTTTTTTATAGGATGTAAAAGGTTTTTGGGAAAAATGTTTTTTTTTTCTGAATTTTTTCCTGTTGTAGTTTTTAAATCTAAATTTTGGATGTTTTGAACTAGGATATTTGTAAGTAGTGAAGTCACAATCATACTGTTGCGAAACTACGGAATATTTGGAACAACATGGTTAAATATCGTGGTCTCTTAATTTTTTATATAATTTTGCTTGGAGACATTTTTGCGAGATTACTTATTTTGTAATTAGAATAGCTCCTCCTGAATTATAAACTATTAGATTTTTATTTTGTTTGTTCATAAATTGTTCATCAACGGTTTTATTTATAACATAAGGTAATTTTTGTATAACGATTTTAATATACATTTTTTCTTCGGCTCTTGTTAATTTATAATAATATTTTTTAAATTCATAAATATATTGTTCTAGAAAATATATATTACAAATTTACATATTATTTAAGTGCCATGAAGTATTTTGTCTTTCTTTATTTTCAATTTGTTGTTTATAAGCAAGGAGATAAATGTTAAAATAAAAAGCAGGTGCTCTGATCATCTGATTCACTCTTATTATAATTATTTGTGATTATGAATGCTAATGTGTCCAATCAAGTTTGATCTAATTTTTGAATTAAAATAATGTTGTTTTAATTTTTAAGTTTAACATATATTGGTGAAAATAAAAGTCATTTTAATTAATTACATGAAAATAGGTTATTCTAATGGTAAAGATCAATTTTTTGAAAACTAGACCGAAATTTAAATCTTTAAAATAAGAAGTTTAATGTTTAAAAAGTTTTAATTAGATCATAATAAAATATGTGAGGATTAAATAAAATTAAAAAATTAAAAATATGATTAAAAGAATATGTCTAAAATTTGAAATTTAATTAATAAAGATTGTTAAATAAGTATTAATCAATTAATTTTAATTTATAAGAACATACTAATTTATAACAATTTACAAATTAATTAATAAATTGATTATTTTTTAATAATAAAAATAAATTAAATCGAAAAGTAAAATATTAAATTGAAAAATTGAACAGTTAAAATTTTTACGATTTAATTAACCTAACTGATTGAGTTTTTAAAATTTTGGGAAAGATTAGTCTTTTAAAATTTAGATCCCAATTACCGGACTTCCATTTGATAACATAACAGCGAAAAGGAAGGAAGCGTCACCGAAGCGTGAAGTAACGTGTACAACTGCGCGTGGTAGTGTCTCCCACCTGACGCATCCGTTACTGAGGGCTCTACCTTCTTGCGTCCATGCAAAATATCCGTTCACCACACCGCACCAGACCACTCCCACCCTCTCTCCAATTTCCCTTTAAAATGATCGTCTATTTACTCTCTCATTAGGAGTTCGGATCGTCTGTCCAGCCTTAGTCTGTCTAACCCTGTCTAATAATTATACGGCGTCGTTTTCGTTTAAAAATTGCTC
>JAOTIZ010000005.1:38524742-38536405 GCA_027123425.1 Erythroxylum panamense | reverse complement strand
TGTTTTTGGATTATGTGTGCTACGGTTGTAATTTTCCTCTCTCTATAGATTCTTCCCTTTCTCTCTCTTTTCACGGATTTGTGTCCTTCCTCTGACTAAATTCGTTATTGTACCCAAATTCCGTTAGAATCATCTTTTTCTTATAACAATTGGTATCAGAGAATACGATTCTGTGAATATCATCATGGCAGAAAATACTCGGAGCGCAGACCTTAGAAGGATGGAAGAAAGTTTGAAAAATTTCATGGAGCGAATGTTCCTGGAAATACAGAATAGAACCGAGAAGGTAGAGAAGGAGATGTCCGAACTTAGAGCTCTTCTATTACAGAGCCTTCAGAAATCCAGTGAAGGAGGTACTGCAGAAACGGTTCAGCAAGGGAGCTCGGTGGTAAACGAGCGAGAGGGAAATACTCTCACTAGACTGAGCAGGATTGAGTTTCCACCATTTGATAGCGATAACATTAAAATGTGGTTATATAGGTGCGAACAGTTTTTTACCTTAGACCAGACGTCGGAAAACACGAGGGTGAGCATTGCTGTTCTCCACATGGATGAGAGAGCCCAAGAATGGTATCGCTTATACGTGAGGAATCGCCATGAGACGGGGGTACTGGTGTGGGAAGAATTTACCAGGGCGTTGAAACAGAGGTTCGATGCGGAATTATTTGATGACCCGGTCGGGGATTTTAAGGATCTTAAACAAACAGGGTCAGTGCTAGATTATTGCGCGTTATTTGACCATCACTCCAACCGATTGATGTTGTCTGAAGAGTACTTGGTGGGATTTTTTGTGAAGGGCTTGAAACCGGAGATAGGGGTGACAGTAAAACTGCATGAGCCTCATTCCTTGCACCAGGCATATACCTTAGCTAGGAAGCAAGAAGCGATTCTGAACTCTACGGGAAATATAACATTAAAGCAAGGATTATTGGGGAAGGGAACGAGCGATTTTGGTAAATTCCAGTCAGGTTCACGCGTTTCACAGTCAGTTAATAGTATGCGGAGGTCTGCATCGGATGGGATACTACCCACTCCGGCATCTTCATTATGTTCTTCTTCGTCGGTAGGGACATTAAAAAATCAGAGACGTGTCAGCAGTAGGGATTTCGACGAGAAAATAGTTAAGGGTCTTTGCTTCTGGTGTGATGAGAAATACAGTATCGGACACCAATGTAAGAAGCGTCAACTCCAGTTTTACATAGTAACTGGGGACGACGATAATGGCGGGACATCACCAGAAACGGAGGAGGAGGATGTTGAGTTGAATTCCCCCGAAGAACATCCACCGATAGTATCCATGCAAGCCATGTTGGGACTATCAGGGGATATAGAGTTCAAGCAAATGAGAGTAGTCGGGGAGTATCAACGAAGGAGGATCTATATACTGATTGATAATGGAAGTACCCATAACTTCATTGACCCATCAGTTTTTCGTAAAGGAGTCGGTAGGTTGCAAGAAATGGATCCTATATCCATTACGGTAGGCGGCGGACTACAGCTTAAATGTCATCAATATTGCGAAGGATTCAAATGGACTATGCAGGGGATACAGTTCACCATAGATGCGCTAGTATTGGCACTGGGCGGATGCGATGTGGTCTTGGGAGTACAGTGGTTGAGTGGTCTCAATGAAGTTTTGTGTAACTTCAAACTCCGAACTATGGTATTTAAATGGGAAGGATAGATCGTTAAGCTATGTGGGAACCCAGAAGGGCGATCAAGAATTTTGTCTAGTAAGGAATTCCAAAGGCAGTGGAGAAGATCATCGGAGAGCCAATTATGTATGATGCAATTGTCGACACCAGTGGAATTTCAATTGCAACAGATGCGAATTACTACTGACCAGTGGAGTGCCTTTGACGAACTTAATGTGGTTTTGGCGGAATATGCAGATGTTTTTCAGGAACCGATGGAGCTGCCTCCGAATCGACCGCACAACCATCAGATAGTGCTTAAGGAGGGGGTGGAAGCTATTAATGTGCGTCCGTACCGATATTCAGGAGTTCAGAAGGATATTATTGAACAAGCGGTGAAGAACCTTATGAAACAGGGGTTCATCAGGCAGAGCTTCGGGCCATTCGCTTCACCGGTAGTATTGGTTAAGAAGAAGGATGATTCCTGGCGAATGTGCGTGGATTACAGGGAATTGAATAAGCACACGGTGAAGGACAAATTTCCAATTCCATTGATTGAGGAGTTGCTGGATGAACTACACGGTGCGGGTTGGTTTACAAAATTGGACCTTCGATCTGGTTACCACCAGATCAGAATGCAACCGGAGGATGTGGCGAAAACAGCGTTCAGAACCCATGAAGGACATTACGAATTTCTCGTAATGCCCTTTGGGCTCACGAACGCACCCTCAACCTTTCAACGCTTAATGAATGAGCTGTTCAAACCATTTTTACGCCGGTTCATATTGGTGTTTTTCGACGACATACTCATTTACAGCTCTTCCTTACAGTCGCATATTCAGCACCTTGCTACGACCATGGAGACGTTGAGGAGGAATCATTTATATTTACGAGGGGATAAATGTGTTTTCGGAGCGCGCCAGGTGGAGTATTTGGGGTATACCATATCGGAGATGGGAGTTTCCACTGATCTCCGGAAGGTTCAGACAATTACGGACTGGACGACGCCAACGAATCTCAAGGAATTGAGGGGTTTCTTAGGAATCACTGGCTATTATAGGCGTTTTATTAAGGGATATGGGTTGCTAGCAAAGCCGTTGACAGAATTATTAAAGAAGGATCGAATGAATCAGTGGGAATGGGGAATGGAGGAACAGGAAGCATTTGAGCAGTTAAAGGCAGCAATTACGTCCGCCCCAGTACTGTCTTTACCCGATTTCTCGAAGAAGTTTGTAGTTGAAGCGGATGCCAGTGGACAAGGTATTGGAGCAGTACTGCAACAAGAGGGACATCCGATAGCGTTTTTGAGTAAAGCGTTGGCGAGGAGGCATTATGGGTTATCCACCTATGAGAAGGAATTTTTGGCTGTTATTAAAGCAATCAAGCAGTGGCATCATTACTTGAGTGTTAAGCCATTCATCGTCAAAACTGATCATCGGAGTTTAAAGTACCTGTTAGAGCAGAGGTTGACAACACCGTTTCAGCAAACATGGCTGCCTAAGTTACTGGGCTATGACTTTGAGGTCCATTATAGGAGCGGGAAGGAGAATGGGGCGGCAGACGCACTATCTCGGGTCACAAGTGTGGAGTTAATGACATTGTCGGTGTCACAATTACATGGGCAATTGATGGAAGAGATACGAAAAAGCTGGGAACAGGACTCTTCGATACAATGTTTAATTGCGGAATTAACCAAGGGTGGAAGGAAGCCAAGTGCGTATGAGTGGAAGGATGAATTACTTAGATGGAAGGGGCGACTAGTTATTGGTAACAATGGGGCGTTAAGGAAATAAATAATCGGGATTAGCCACGATGATGCTGTCGGAGGACATGCGGGAGTCGCCGCGACCACTAAGAAAATACAGAGCATGTTCTTCTGGAAAGGATTGGCGAGGGACGTGTTGCGATATGTCCAAGACTATATGAGTTGTCAGAGGAACAAGTATGATAATGCCGCGTACCCCGGACTGTTGCAACCAATAGCCATTCCGGAAGGTAGCTGGAGGGAGATTAGTATGGATTTTATTGAGGGGTTACCGGCGTCGAAAGGAAGATCTGTCATTTTGGTGGTGGTCGACCGATTCACGAAGTATGCCCATTTCATATCAGTGAAACATCCATATACAGCGAGTGACATTGCAGAGTTATTTCTTACGCATGTGTTTAAGCTGCACGGTATGCCGGAATCTATAATTAGCGATAGAGATCCAATTTTTATGAGTAAATTCTGGCAAGAATTACTTAAGTTACAGAGGGTACAGCTTAAGTGTTCAACCGCGTATCATCCCCAGACCGACGGTCTCACAGAGGCAGTTAATAAAATCCTAGAAACGTATTTGCGGCGTTGTTGCAGGGAGGCTCCACAGAAGTGGAGTGAATGGTTAGCGATAGCGGAGTGGTGGTACAACACCACCTATCGGCCCTCTATCGGTGGTACACCTTTCGAAGTTTTGTATGGGTACCCACCGCCGGTTTATACGCCCTATATGGCAGGGGATGCGAAGGCAACAGAGGTGGATAGAGTGCTTAAAAATAGGGAAGCCATTATTGACTTGACAAGATTTCATTTAAAGAGGGCGCAGAACCGAATGAAACAATATGCTGATTCCAATCGTTCCGACTGTGAATTTGCAACTGGGGAAATGGCGTTACTCAAACTACAGCCTTACAGACAAAATTCGCTACAACGAAGGAATAACCAGAAGTTGTCCCCCTTGTATTATGGGCCTTATAAGATAATACAGAAGATAGGGAAGGTGGCTTATAAGCTCCAACTGCCTACGACCTCTCTGATTCATCTGGTGTTCCATGTTTCACAGTTGAAGAAGGTTAAGGGAGATCAAGCTAGAGTCTCGTCGGAGTTACCAGAGTTCATTACGGCGGTGGAACGAATTCCAATAGCTATTTTAGACCGACGCATCACTAAGAAGCACAACAGAGCAGTAACACAATTGTTGGTGCAGTGGTCGAATGGAGGAGTTGCGGAAGCAACGTGGGAATATTTGTTCGATCTCCAGAAACGTTATCCGGAGATTAATCTGGTGGACAAAGATGTTAAGGGGAAGGGAATTGTTATCGAGTGAAGACAACCAAGACGGAATGACAGTAAGAAGGCCAGGCGAGTAAATGGGAGAAGACGGAGAGTGAAGCGCATCGTTTAATTAAATAATGAGTCTACAGTAATAGAATGGGAAGTCATGTAGAGGAATCTGTTAGCTGAATATAAGCCGATTATGTGTGGCTTGAATGGCATGTTTTTGGATTATGTGTGCTACGGTTGTAATTTTCCTCTCTCTATAGATTCTTCCCTTTCTCTCTCTTTTCACGGAGTCCTTCCTCTGACTTAATTCGTTCTTGTACCCAAATTCCGTTAGAATCATCTTTTTCTTATAACAAAGTTGAACTCCAAAGAAGCTATTCCTTGTTGCCTCATCAAGCAAAAAGTCAACGGAAGCTTCATTCTCAACGTGTTCTTTCAGAAGGACCTCTAGAAACTGACCATCCAATTGATTTTGTTGAAATCAACTTCGGTTAAAAGTCTGGAGTCAAACAAATTCTTGCAGACTTCTGAGGCTAAGTTTTGCAGGAGTATTTACACCATACTCCTGAAAAATAACAAACGGGGCCATTGTGTTAAACCGTACCACATTCAGGTTCTTGTCTTTGCTAAACCGCGAAGTAATCATAATGGCCCAAACCTGTGTATACTCGAATTTTGTAAATATTTCAACTTTTTGCTTGAACGATTTGGCAAGATGATTTTCCAGAAACTGGTTCCTTGCCTTCTGCATGTTCGCGTTATTTAATTTATCATCTCGTAAAGGGTTGCTGCGAGAGGAGCCTGTGCTACCATTGCTTTCAGAACAGTGATGTTTTGAAGGAACTCCTTGAGGTAAAATCTGCTTAACCTCGGCCCCAACTCCCTCCAGCTGCTTATATTCAAAATCATTGTGAACATCCTCTTTTCTCGTTTTTGGGTTATCCCCAGGCACTAAAACTAGAAGGTCTATAATGGCAGTTTTGAAAAGAAATCTGAACTACAAAAGTTCACACATTGCAACAATCTCTTAAAAGGTCAAAAACCTCTTGGAAAAACAAATCAACGAACATATGAACTTCCCTTGGCTCCTGTTGCTGTTTAAAGTAAAAAATATTAAAGAAAACCAATACCAAACGGTTATTCATTAGACCGCTTCTGAAGTTGAAGAAAAATGATGGAACATATCGCTCTTACCTTGATCCAGTTTGGAGTTGTGAACCTTTTCCTGAGGAGAACTGAGATTCTCTGAATTCTCATGTTTATATACTGTATAAACAAAGACATCTGAAATTATCCAAAATTAATTCACAGTATAACCATGCCCGAATAGACTGAGCAATTTCACCAACTAACAATGTGAAATGTCCAGGAAATAGACCCACTTAGATACCCAGAGTTGCTTTATTATTATTATTTTTTTGTTGTCCACGAAATATCCTAAGAGGGTTCCAATTATGAGAAAGTATCTTTAAGTCATCTATACCCAGACTAATCCTCGCTTGAGCCAGATGGGTTCCTTAAAGGAGGTCCAGCCTCAACTTTTAAACGGCTGCATACATGAGGGAGGTTTGAACCCGCGACCTCACTTAAGTCAGAAGAGCCCCTTCCAGCTCACTTGCGCCTTGAGGTTAAGTTGCTTTAATATTTAGTAATGGAATAGATAAACTTGATATATGATAGAGGTACCACTCATGTTGGAATCCAACTGTGATCGAATCATGGGCACAGTAGAAAATAAATTTTTTTGCAAATTCTGAGCGGATCCCAATAATGAAATAACTTGAATAAAATAAAAAATATGAAATATAAGAAATCGTACGTCCAACCTTTAATGATATCCATTTAGCAATTTCTCAAGATTCTTTTGAGAGGAAGAACATAAGTGCTAGTTTCTTAATGTTCTTCCCATTAATAGAAAAATCATTATGATTTTTAATTTTTATTAAAATTAAATTTTAATTATTATTAATTTAATTTTAAAAAAATTAAATATCTCATATTTAATCTTTAAAATTTCTCAAATTTTATGATTAAGTCCAACTTAATTAAATTGATTTTTTTTCATAAATTGTTCTTTAATGTGTTACCCATTAGGTTCCTAATATATTGACAATGATTATAAATTATAATTCTAATTAATAATTAGCATCAGATAAATTAAAACACCTTTAAATTTATCTTTAACTCTTTAATTAAACAATTTATAATCATAGATCAAGATTGATGTCTAGCAACATGTCACGACCACCCAAATATCAGGAATATCAAGTAGTTGACTTAACCTGTCCTTGCATAGTTATGATGTATAATTTAATACTTTCATCATCCAATGTTTCAATTGGACAGAGTATGGATACAATGTTTACCCTTTTCATCCAATGATGTTCGTTCTTACTAATTAGTAATTGATTTATAATTGAAATTTAAAAACGTTTTTTTAAATGTCAATTCACTCTGGCCAGAGAATGTTATAAATCACTACGAATCAAGAACAATAGAACATTCTCTCTAATTAGTTTAGAGTGTCGAATTATTGATTAACTTACTTAACCACATTCGTATGGTTCATACTATATCCAATTACTACCAAAAGAATTATCCTAGAACGATTCATAAGTAGTATCAAAACACAGTAATTCTCATACAAGATACCTCTCTAATATCAAGTCTAAGGATCAATTTAGAGATATCAATGGGTTGAGTTGGGCCTGAGCTGCTCCTGGCCCAGCTCGGTCTAACATGGGCCATGGTGGCCCGTGGCTCGACGGGCCGAGATGGGTCTACTCGTGGCCCAGCCCGATCAGGCTGACCGACCATATATATTTTTTAGAAAAACTTTAAAAAAATGACGTCTTTTTTGAAGTAATGATCGAGCCATGTGCCGAGGCTACCTGTGGCCTGCCGGACCTTGGCCTGTGGCCCGATCTGGCGGACTATGGATGGCCCACAACTCGCTCATGGCTTGGTCAACCCGTTAAAATCGAGCTAGGTTGGGCCCTTTTTGACATTCCTAGGTCAATTATACAACCATCATTATAAGAAAATCTATAGACACATAAGTAATTTTCCATTAGGGATTCTCATAGTCAAGTCGGTTTAGTAACTTATTCTCTAATAATCACCCACATATTAGTTTAAGTACCTCTATACTTTAATTTATCATATCAATTACTTTCTTATAACATAATGTGTGCTAGTTTTACCATTTTAACAATATCTCGTCTTGATGAAACTACATTTAGGAATATTTAGGGACAATTCGTAAATGTAAATTGAATATCACAATTATGATCTCATCGTAATTTCAATTACACGGTAATTATATCAAGGATTTTACCTTTAGTATTAAAACATCAATGTAATTAAATTAGTACATACAGATAAAGAAAGCCTTTTCATTAATTAAATAATAACGTCATACATCAAATTACATCTAATTGATTGGCTGCAAGGGTATAAACTAACAATCTCCCATTTGCACTAAAACCAATTATTTATGTATCTAATACCATATCCATCCATATGTCAATAATGTCTTTTTTGAGACAATGGCTTAGTGAGATGATATGTAAGAATCTCTTCAGTGGAAACTCGCTCCAATATTATGTCTTTCTGCTCCACTATCTCCTTGATTAAATGAAACTTCTTAAGTACATGTGTTGAACCGTTGATGAGACCTTGGTTCCTTTGCCAGCGCAATAGCACCATTATTTTCACAGTACAACATTATAGACTCAACAATGCTAGGAACCACTCAAAGTTTAGTGATGAAGTTTTTTATCCAAACTGCTTCCTTTACTACCTCTGACAATGAAATGTACTTTATTTTGGTCGTTGAATCTTCCATGGTTGGTTGTTTAGAACTCCTCCAACTTACTATACCACCATTTAAAGTGAAGATGTACCCTGACTATGATCTAGTATCATCAGGATCTGATTGGAAACTAATATCTAAATATCCTTGAACTCTCAGTTCAACTCCTCCATAGACCAAGAAAACATCCTTAGTTCTTCTTAAGTACTTTTAAATGTTTTTCACAATCGTCCAGTGACCCTCCCCTGGATTGGCTTGAAACCTGCTCGTTATGCTCAAAGCATAAGAGACAACTGGTCTAGTAAATAACATCACATACATGAATGATCTAATTGTCGAAGCATATGGAATACATGATTGACATTTATCCGTAACAGCCATTATCTACAACTTTTTGTTGTAAATAGACCTTGCGGGTAGTTTCTCCAAATATATCTATCAGATATCAATAAGTTAGGGGAGTAGTTGGGTTGTAAGTAGTGAATTTCTCTCGAAAATTCCATCCACTCACCCTCCCTAATAAAGGCCTTAACCTTAGTAGTAGATTGACTCAGTAATTGAATGACAGTCTGATTCCTGATTAATTGTCTCTTTTCTGTCTAATCATCACACCAAAAACTCGCCCTTACTTCATCTCCTACCTCATATGCAAAAACAGGTGTATTCTGCTCAACAAAATGCCACTTCATATGCATGACCTACATCTCCATTTCTGACACCACAATGTCAACTATTCGGGGATCAAAACCAACAATAATTCTACTACAAGCATGAGCTTGATGATTAGAGAGAAATTGCCACTTGTTACCTAATTTGTTAAGAAACTTGAGATTCTCCAATATGATTTTTGTTTCCAAAATAGCAAAAATCAAAAATTTTCCTTTAGCCAAAAAATCCTTTAGGGCCAAAAGCTTTTTGGAGTAATTAAAGCCCCTAACATTCCAAACTAAAATCATTAAGGAATGACTTTGGAACTTTGACCTTTGCTCCTCGTACCTTTCCTCCGTTTGACACTTGTAAACTATTTTGCATTGTCCTTTCCTTTAGCATTGCTCGATGATGAAGGGGAGGAGGTTGCCTCCATATCCCCCTCTTGCATAGTTGACATGCTTTCCTTATAATCTTCTTCGGTTATGCATATCTCCATTTTCTGCCTAATCTGGATTTCCACATCTAAATCTGGTAGTGTTGAAACAACTCTGGACACCTTGTGACTTGATTTCAGCTCATCATTTCCAGCCTTATCCACCTAGTTTTGATCCTTTATGACTAGTTCTTCTTGGGACATATTTTGATATAATACCTGCTCATCATTCCCATCCTTCTCATCTTGATCTAGACCCTTTAGTTCCATATAACTCCCTCTGTTGAAGATTTTCTTAGTAGGCATCTACCTTTTGCCTTGTAGCTTCAAAGAAGGCTTCCAATGGTAGTCCACTATTACAGTATCTTCATACAATTTTCCATTCAACCCTAACCTCATAATTGAAATTTGGTCTGGTAAGTCCTTAGAGATGTCCATAGTAATACATAGTCGTGCATAGCCTAATCTTTTCTTTTTTGTTGTATTTTCATCCATACAAAGAGTTTGTCCTAAATAACTTACAATCATATTGAGGCCCTTGGTAGTCTAATATTCCAATGGAACATTATATAAGTTAACCTACAGATTAACTGACTCTAACTTTTTTATTTCGGGTTGGAACCCTGGTTGCCAGCTTTGGAGAAACAATGGAAGCTTCATCACATGCCAAGGTCCTTCTTACAGGACTTGTTTCTCCTTCCACTACTATTACTTGTTTCCAGCTTCTTAAGATCTGAGGATTAGGGACCCTTTTCTGGTAGCTTGGAAACAGCCAAGGTGTGGGAGGATAATAAGGGAAACTTAGAGTGAGAGTCTGCACAAAAGGCAGGAGGTTCAGGAGCAGGCATAGCTGACAGATAAGGGAGAGGAATGTAGTGCAGAGGCAAGGAGAAGATTTCAAAAGGTGGTTACTAAAAGAGGGAAAATCAGTCAAGGCATATTGCTAGGTGGTTAATAATCTTTGTTGTTAAAAATCGATAAGCTTATTAATTAATCAGTCAGTTTTTATAATTTAATCAATTTTTATAAACAAAAATAAATTACTTATTTTTATTTAACAATCTCATTTTTCAATTAAACTTTAAATTTTTCAATGAATAAGGATAGTTTTCTTCAATTATTTTTTAAAATTTTAAATTTTATTCAATCTTTAACCGATTTTATGACTGTCAAATACTAATTGAATCTTTTAACCCTTAAACTTCTTATCTTACTAGTTTAACTTCCGATTCAATTTTTAAAACATTGATAAATATTGACGTGTTACCTTAATATTATTTAGGTGAAATTTCAATAACTAATCCTTTTACTTATTATATTTTATTTTAAAACAAAATGTGTAAGTGTAATATTTGGTAGATTTATATTTTATAAATTCAAGTTTCTATTAAAAAAGAAGGAAAAACAATTTATAATTATAAAGGGAATAACAGTAAATGATAATACATTAAGCTGATATTTATCATACTTAAAATAAATATAAGGTAAGCCCTGTTTGTCAAACAGCTGATTGCATTAGCTGTTAGCTGATAACTGATTCTATCAACTGATTTGATGAGCGGATTGCATTAGCTGTTTGTTAGAAATGTTTGGTAAAATTAGCTGTTTGATTCTAGCTGTTTATGTGTAAAATGACTTATGAGGACATGACTTTAAAAAATTATAAAGATATAAATATTATATATCTTAATATTTGTTAAATATTCTTTATTAAATTATTTAATGAATTAATAAATTAGAGTTAAAAATTCTAATCAAAATTTAATATATTTTTGTTTATGATTTATAATTGTTGCTAAATGTGTAATTATAATTAAGAAAACTTTCTCTCAAATTGGATTGTTAAAATTTTTTCTGTTTCAAACTTTCAATATTAATATTATAAAACTATTTTTAAATAAAATTTAAGAATTAGATATCTTTTCTTTTTATATTTAAATAATTATATACATAAATTTTGAAAATAAAAAATTAATATTCTTTCTTGCTCCATGATATCACTGCCAATCATGCCATATAATGCTTGTTTATCATAAGAACGCAAGCTCAGATTCATCAGATTGTTCTGTAAAACATTGATCATGTATCAAT
>JAOTIZ010000005.1:38513811-38524642 GCA_027123425.1 Erythroxylum panamense | reverse complement strand
CCATTCAATTGCGGTGTTTTTGGTGGAGTCATTTGATGTCGAATACCATGCTCTTTACAGTAAGCATCAAATAATCCTATATACTCTCCGCTATGGTCTGTCTGAATGCACTTCAACTTCTTCCCAGCTTGTCTCTCAACTGAGGCGTGAAATTGTTTGAACACATCTAGCACTTGATCTTTAGTCTTCATAGTATAGGCCCACGTTTTCAAAGAATGATCATCAATAAAAGTCACAAAATACTATGCATTACCGAGTGACTTTGGCAATGGTCCGCACAAATCTGAGTGAATCAGATCTAAAACATTCTTCATTCTGGATGGAGGAGAACTCTGGAAAGAAATCCTGTTTTGTTTCTCTGCTAGACAGTCTACACATTTCTTCTGATGTATCTAATTTTGACCAGATAGTATATTCCTTTTTACAAGCTGACTCATCCCTTTCTCACCAATGTGGCCTAGTCTTTTATGCCACAAATCAACTGTATTATCATTCTTCACTATATTGACAACATCACTGGAGAGTTTTGCCTGCATCATATATAGTCTTGAGTGCTTCTGACCTCTGGCCACTACTAACGAGCCCTTACTAGCTTCCATTTTCCGTTTCCAAAATTATTTCGGAAACCTTCATCATTTGGTCTGTTTACAGAAATCAAATTCAGACGTATATCAGAAATGTACCTGACATCTTTCAGCAATAGTCTTGAACCATTTGTTGTCTCTAAAGGAACATCTCATCTGCCAACAACATTTGACAGATTTCCGTTTGCCATATTAACAACGCCATAATTCCTAGGTATGTAGGATGAGAAAAATTGTCTGTGAGATGTAACATAAACAATAGCTCCACTGTCAACTATCCAACTTGTTTCTTGCGACACCAAGTTGACTATCTCTGTATCAATAACAAGGTTGAATACATCAACAATGTTACTTTGTTCATCATCACTGCTTTCGTCTTTCTTCACATCTTTTCCTTTTTTCTTCTTCAACTTTCGGCAAAATTTCATGATGTGGCCCTTCTTCTTGCAGTAATGGCATTTCACATTTGCATATTGGTTTGACTTTTCTCTGCTCTTGTCTCTGGACTTTGGACCTCTAGATTGACTCCTTCCTCTATTTTCCGTAAGCAGAACATCTGAATGTGATGAAGAGGTTGCAGACTGTGATTTATGTCTTATCTCTTCATTTAGTATACTGCTTTTAACATACTCTATATTTAATATGCCATTTGGTGCAGTATTTGTCAAAGACACCTTCAAAGTCTCCCAAGACTCTGGTAATTAAGCTAGCACCATCAAAGCAATTACCTCGTCGTCAAAATTTATGCCCAACTTTGATAACTGATCAACCATTCATTCCATATTGTTTAAATGATCAGCTACAGAAGTACCCTCTTGGTATTTTACCTGCATCAAATTTGTCAGATAAAATAATTTATTGTTGCCGATCTTTGAAACATACAGCTGCTTCAGCTTATTCTACAACGTTCTTGCATGAGTCTCGTTACAAATGTGATTGTACACATTATCATCGACAAACTGTCGAATATAACCACACACTCGTTCATGCTCAAACTCCCAATCTTTTGAGTGTAAATCATTTGTTGAAATAAGGTTATAACTTATAAGGTTATATTTAATGACATAAACTATATAATCAATGAAAAAGGAGGCAGGGGAGTGTTCAAATCCAAATGAGAAATGAAAGCTTTTTCTTGAATTTCCTATAAGAGGAACATGTTGCAATACACAGACAAGAAAACAAATATAGTGTTTTGGCACAAAAATTTGGAATATTTTCATCATACTACGCTACTTTTAATGAAGAAGATAATATGGTAAAATAGTTTTTTAAATTAGAGGAGGAACTTCTGGCGTATGTTACTCGTCATGTGGGAAGCAAACTAATGCATATTTTCCATCAAATAAGGAATGGAGGGCTATAAGAAAGCTACAATAGGTTTATGTAGGCATAAAAGGATATCAAAAAGTACCATCATTAAACGACGGTAAGTTTTAAATTATTTTCATTAATAATCATATAAGAATGCATTGAATTTATTTTATGAAACTCAAATATAAGGTTGTTGACATCTTTTAGAACTTTAAGGATTTGGTGGAAATTCAAAGTAAATGCAAAATTCAGGTGATCATGTATGGCAACATATTTGAATACGCTTAAAAGAATTTGGTAAACTTTGTGAAGATGCACATAAAGCACCCATTGACAACTCCTTACATTCTTTAATAAAATGGAGTTGAGGAGAGAAAAAAATGAATAATCATATGGATGAAAACTAGTTGTTGCATTATAAAGAGTTGTGAAAGAAATTTTTTAGGTTGATATTGTAAACACAATAGTTTCTCTACGAAATAGATTGTAAACAAAAGTTTTGCAAAAAAATAACTCCATTTGAAGCATCTTATGACTACAAGCGTAAGATATTGAATTTAAATTGGTTGCTTTATTTTTTTACACTTATCAGGCTAAAAGAGTCAAAATAGATTAAAAAAAAGGTTAGAAATTTGAGATCATTTTAGGTTATAACTTAGTTTCAAAAGCCTATATGATCTATCTTCCATAAAGAAACAACATAAGTGTATGTGGGAATGCCACTTCCCTTAAGTCGAAAAGATGAAGCTAAAAAATGATTAAAAGCTTGAAGTTTAGGAGGAGAATGAAAATGTTGATGAAAAGCTTGTTAGGAACCAAATTACTATTGGATATTTATCAAAGGTATAATATTGTCATAATGGAGCTTTCTGGGTATAAAAAAGTTATAAGAGACTAAAAAAAGATGATTACAATGATGGAGGAATTCATAATGATTGAAAGAAACATGACTTGGGAGGTAATGGACAAACCTACTAAAAAGACAATAGGAATCAAGTGAGTTTACATATCTAAACTTAATTTTAATAGTTTGCAAATAAACACAAGACAAAATTGGTTGTCAATGGTTATAAGATGTTTGGTATAGATTTTTCTAGGACTTTATCTCAATTGCCCTATTAGCTATTATACCAATGCTTATGGCCTAATTGCTTAAAAGAGTTGGATTATACATCAAATAAATATCAAATTAACTTTTTTGAATGGATATTCAGAAGAAGAAAGTTTAGTATAACAAAATGAAGGCATTATTATTCAAGGATAAGAGAAAAAGGTATACTTGGTATAAAAAACTTTATTTAACCTAAAATAAACATCAAAAGTCTAAGATAGTGAGATTGATGTTCATTTACTTGACTTAGGTTTTATAAAAAATCTAAATATTGGCTATTGCTCCTTTATTTTAGTAATTGATTTACTTTATATATCATGAGAACTTATAATGAAATATTAGTACTAATTTTATTGGTGATATGCTTATAATGGGGACCCATTTAGAGAATATGGAGAAGTTTAAAAAGAAATTGAAAGATGTTTTTAATATGAATAATCTTGGGAGAATATCATTTCCCCTTGATATGGAGGTATAACTAAAACAAAATGAGAAGTTTAACATAGTGGAATGTAAACCAATTGTAATTCAAAATGAATAAAAAAGAAATTTTTGTAAGGAAAGTGGAGATAATAGGTTGATAAAAGGCTTTATGGGAACTTAATAGACTATTCATTGAACTTGATTGGAATTAGGCTAGACATTATAAATGTTATAAGCCTTTTAAGATAAATGCACTATTATGGTAATTTTTTAAATGACAAAAGAAATATTAGATATATAAATGGATATTTTATTAAGATTTGGGAATCAGTTAAATAAAACTTTTATATAATTATTTTGATAGTAATTAGGTTAGTTGTATTAATGACATGAGAAGTATTTTAAATTATTATTTTTATTTAGTTAGGGTTAATTACAAAAAAATCTCAAACTTTTGTCAATTTTTCAATTATAGCTCGAGCTTTAAAAAGTAGCAATAAAATGCTCAAACTTTTAATTTAATCAATTATATTCTGACGTTAATGTCACCGTTATCTTTGTTATGTGGCAGTGCCATATATACAGGGATCCTCATTAATATGACATGCCAGCAATGGTTAAGATTCAAACCTTGATGGGTTAAATGACATTGTTTAATCAGTTTAGAAGATGATGTGTTATGTTCAAATGATATAACCCCTTTTCTTCTTTAGTTTGCAGAACCTACCGAATCCAAAACTTCATTAAGTCGTCATTCTTTGTCTTATATCATTCAATTCATTGATGTCATCAAAACAACAACAATGAAAGCTTCCATTAATTGGCTTGAAAACAGTTCCTAGATTACATAAAGAAGTAACCCCATTATTCCCTTGGTTTATGCACATAGACTACACTAAACCCATACACGTGGCTATCTGCAACCTCCCAAAATGAACAAGAATACTATTTCTAGCAGAAACCATAAAGTCTACCCTAAAAAGCATCATAAAAGAAAGGAAATAGTAGTACTAGTAGAAGAAGATGATGATCAACAATTATATTGCTGACTTTTTATGATCCATCGACCAATTCCCATAGTTTCTACCATTGCAAATTTCTCTAATCCAACAAAAAAACCACATATTTTTTTCCTATAAACAATTTAGCCATATTTCCAATAGATTGCTAACTTTCTTGTACTCTTTGATTTTGATCAAAATGGAGCCCTACCTCCAAAATTCCTGGCCCATCCATCCGTCAGCAGCTGCTCGTTGGGAGGCAAATTGAAGAATAGAAGACCTCCTGAACCAACTTCATGGAAAGGGTTATTTCCAACACCAGCATTTCCACCTCCCCTGCTGCTGCCACTCTACATCTACAACTGCTCATCCTTATCTAAAAGAAGTCGCTCATATGCAACATTGGTAAACGACGATGCAATCACTATCATAGATCTTGTTATCGTCAACTCTCCTACAACGCTTCCCCCAACCACCTGACCTTATCCTCCAATAAGAAAATAGTCAGACTTGTAACTTCCGGTGGCATTGGAGGCGACAAGAAAGATCCAAACAGTAAGGTATCAAATCTATTAAACTGATTAAACGATGCCATTTAACTAAGAAGGGTTTTGAATCTTAACCACTACTAACGTGTCTTATTAATAAGGGTCCTTGTCCATATGACGCTGCCACATCAGCAAAGATAACGGTCACACTAACGTCGGGCTATAATTGAAAAAATTGAAAGTTCGAGCATTTTATTATTATTTTTTAAAGTTTGGACTATAATTGAAAAATTGATGAAACTTTGGGATTTTTTTTAATTAACCCTTTTATTTATGATATTTTCTCATAGTTTTAATAATTAAAAAGGCATAAATCAATTCATAACAAAAGTAGGAAATTATTAGTAAAATATGAAGAAAGAAGGAAGAACACAAATATTTGTGTACAACTAATTGTAATTTCAATTACAGATAATTTAAATTCTATGATAAAACAAAATATTTTAAATTGAAACTTTATTTCGTGAGAGAAATATAAAAGCAAGGAAAAATACAACTAATTTCCTACAAAATAGATAATCAAAGTGCTAATATCTTAACCAAGACACTTACTAAAACTTTCTATAAATTCTTATAACAAAGACCATGCAATTTGTAGAAATAAGAAAGAGTGTTGAATGCAATTTTTAAGAATTACAAATAAAATTAGTTAGAAGACTTAGTTTTTAATAGTTTGATTTTTTTTAAGTTATGTAATTCTTATGTGATAATAATATGCACTTTATCTTATTCCAAATTTATAATTTTCTTTTTAAATTTGATTTGTGATTGAATAAATATTTTTGCAAGAAATGAAAAACCTTATTATTACTTTTTACATTTTATTTATGTAAAAATTAATAGATTATTATTCAATCAATAAAAGATGGAGGAAAAGGGAAAACATCCCAACCACTGTCTTTACTAAATAGGAAAAATACGTTATATATCAGTTATCAACATCACCCTTTTGAGAAAATGGTTAGGCTCTAATACCACTTGTTGGAGCTCAAATGATCTCTGAGGTCCTTCAACCAATAATAAACTACTCAAGCAGTAAAGATAAATGAAAATTTATGAACATAGGATTTTAATATGGAAAAATCCTTAAAGTAGAGGTAAAACATAAGACAAACCGAAACAAAATCTACTAAATCTCAAAATATCAAGATATAAGCAATGAAGATTCTATGCTAATCACTCCATCACAAGACAACCATAGGAGAACCTCTCTTTTAAGCTCTTTCATCATATATACATATATATATATATATATACATATATACATATATGTATATATATACATACACTTAATTCTAGAGCTTGTTAGAAAGTCTTTTATGTGAACCTTGGTAATTTTGAGAGCTCAAAAATATATAATACACATACAGACACTACGAATTTCAGCATTTGGAAACATCGGGGTATGGCTTTATCCTTGAGAGCCTTGAAGGCCACTTTCAACATGCGTTTTTTTGATTGTTTGAGGGACTACATTCAGCGTTGGTGGCAGAGGCCTTAGCGGTTCGACAGGCTCTTCTTTGGACGGTTCACAACATGCAACACTTGGGGAGTATCTTTACTGACTCTCAGCTAGTCGTGCTTGCACTTAAATCTCACCAAGAGGATCATTCAGAATTTGGGGGAATTATTAAGGATTGCCAATTAATGTTGCAAAGTAACTCTAATATTTCTGTTGTTTGGATTACTCGCCGAAGAAATGTGGGAGCTCATGAACTTGCTCGAGTGTCTTGCAATTTTTCTCGTTTGACAGTTTGGGAGTCTATCCCACCTTGTTTATCTCATTTATATGATTAATGGAGTTTTTCCTTTTCCAAAAAAAAAACCATCAAATTAAAAGTGAACACCAATGAAACAGCTATATATCACTCCAAATCAGACTACACACCAAAATTGAGAGGCTCTACAAAATGCAAAATAACTACATTTAAGCTCGAGTAATGGGGTGGGGGTTGGGAGCGGGAATGTTGGGGTAATAAGAACATAAACTGCTCAAGACCTGTTTAAGAGATATTACCAACTGTGACTTCACATACTAACTGCGACTTCACATATGTAATCTAGTATACTCCTCGCATATAACTACTTCCCAATTCCAAGTTCCTTTTGTATATCTCTTGTCAGGCTGAACTGTGACGTGTTATGCCATGGGAAGAGGGTGCGAGTAACAGGTAGTTTCCTTCGAAGGTCCTGCACCATAAAGTAACCACTTAGATATATGGCATGACAACTTTTTAAACCATGTAAAGTTCTCAACAACTAATAGTAAGTACCTTGAAAGTGGAATCTGGCAGTTTTGAATAGGATGCCTGTCAAATATAATTGTCAGAACAAAAGAATCTAGAATTTAAACTGTTGAACTGTAGAAGGAAAAATAGAAAGGGAACCTCGAGAGAAGTCATGTACTCTGCCTCATGGTGGCGAATGATGTTGACTATGGTAATTGCATTATCATCAGGAGCCTGAAACCCAAAAACCAAGAGAAAAAAGATCAGTCTTTTTGTCCCCCTACATTAAGGTTAACTGCATAGAACTAAAAGATGGCAGGTACAAAAGATGCAAGGCAGAGACAATGAATCTATTTCTTTACATTAAGTTAGAAAGATGGTTTATGTTGTTTTATGGGATCCTCGGAAAAAATCAGGGATGGCATAAAATCATTGTAAAGTCAAAAAACCTCAGTAGATACCTTACTTATATTCTAGTACAAACCCTATACCAAGGAGACAATTGAAAATAGAAACTGCAACTACTCATGTCTAATCATCCGAGAATAAGCTGACCTTCTAGAATGTACAACTGAATCCTCCACAGAAAAAGTCCAAACCAACATTTAATAACATGATAAGCATCGAAGGTTGAAGGTTGGTAAGGACAATTAGCTGGACTCGGTCATATAAATCGATCAATTTCAACATAACCAACTCCAACAGCTTGTTTATATAATACTGTCCGTAGTGTTACAACTTAATTACCTGAATGAAGCAAAATGGAAAAGATTTCTAACGTGTCTGATAAACTAAGGGAATCAAGCCAAAGATTTGTGAATGTAGGAGTGACCTGAATAAGTGTTGAATCTCTACAATCATGTTTTGCATGCAACTGAACATTTCCCTCCTCAAAGTAATGGGCAACGACCTGCAGGAAGAGCAAGATGAAGGTACAAAGAAATGAATGGTTACCATACTGTCTCTACCAGATTAATCAATTTAAATGGTTGCTTCATGCATTCAAAATAGTCCCTGTAGTTTGCCTCTTATTTCAAGCAATTGTGTATCATCCTTAAACTCTATGTTCCAGATTGAACGCCAACTTCCATTGCTGTATAATATGTGAAGGGCAGAATACTGAGACAAATATATATACAAAGACAGGAGACTGAATCAAACATAGAACTAAAAACAAGTTACTTAAATCTTTCTAATTCCACAAACCAGAAATTTTGTGGGTTATTCCTAACAGCAGAAATCACTACAACAAGCCCAAAATCAGATCCTGGCCCCTCCACATCTTTCCCACTAACACAGTAGACTGCACAGACACCTTTTGGGTAAGCTTCATCAACATATTTCAGTAATTCCGAATCTAAAGCACAACTGCAACGGGAAAATTATTATCTTCAAATTGATTTCTTAAACATCAAAGGAAAATATAAACCAGGAACTCTAGTTATGCTGCATTTCAATTATGAATGCGGCATAGGAAATGAATCTCATTGATTTATTGATGCTGCAAGCCAAAATGTGAAAGAAGACAACAAAGGTTGCATTGTTGGCCAACTATTAAAATAGAAATCGTAGAAATGTTAAAGATCAACATCAATCTCTTGCCTAATTGCAAACATGAAAAAAGAAACTTGATAGCAACTAAAAAGAATAATTATAAAGCATAAAAAGCATACCGGTATTCCTCAACAAATGGTGATGCAAGTTCCTCATCGGCTGCAGGTCTCACCTCTGTACAAACCTGAATCAATTTAGCATATCATGATATAAACAATGACAATCAAAAAGTATTACAGCAAAAATAAATTCAAAGTAAGATTCCCAACAGATAAGAGAAGAGTAAGATACAAAATTGCTTCATTTACAGGTATTTCATTTTGTTTATAGTTGCCTTGGATGACAAATAAGGATTCATAAATGAGAGAGTAGCTAAATTTAGCAATCCATTTATATGACTTGGTTAAAGTATTGTCCACCATATCTGCTTACTTGATAGGACACGCAGAGGCCAATAAACCAACCGGGTTTCACCAGCTTAAATAAAAAACAATGAAGGAAGAATAAATACAATCCCAGCTCTCCTTTGAAAAGTTATAAAACTAAGTAAAATTGCATGCGAAATTCTTACAGTGGTAGAAACTTACTTGCTTGACATGGTCTACTATGGCAACTTGTGCAGTCCTAGGATCAAGAAATTGGTTCTCACCAAGGTCATTGTAAGAGGTCAATAGCACCTACAAACATGAAGTACGTGTGTGTGTGTGTGTGTGTGTGAGAGAGAGAGAGAGAGAGAAGAGAGGAGTAAATATACTCGTGTAAACAATTGAATCAATTAATATGCAATCAATTCAAAAAGAGGCTCATACATAAACACCAATAAGACACCATAAATGAACAACAATTTAGCACAATAACAGCTACCAAGTTCTTTAAATCCAAGTTGCACCATTTGCTTTTGTAAATGCACTTTTAAGATACGTACACTATATGAAAAAAAAAATCAAAAACAGACTCTTACATCAGAAGTCCTATCAGGTAATTCGAGACAAATCAAGTGAGATTTATTGTAGAGAGGGAATGCCTCTAGAGCCGCCTCTTTATATACTCTCTCGTCGTCTAAAATCGATCTCAAATCTGCAAGAAGCACCCAATACCAAAAAGGTTAATCAAATTAAAATTCAAATCCAACGAGAAAAGGAGGAAAAAAGAAACCCAACCAACTGTGGGGAAGAAAGAGATAAACCTTTAGCGACGTACTGGATTTCACCTGCGGGGGAGTTGAGAAGGAACCACTTGGCGATCTCTTTCTTTTGCTTCTCGCTAAGCTCGCATTGCTCGTCCGCCATCTCAGAGATACGCGGAGGAAATGATAGCAGTGAGAATAGAGAATTATCAGTTATATGCAATGTTAGTACCGGTCTTGTTATCGGATTAGTTTTTGTTACGCATCGGTATTAATTAATATCGATGTTATTATAGATAATCTTTTAAATTTATGAAATAATTTTTAAATTTTTTAAAAATTATAAAATAATTTATTATTTTAGGCTGATACGGTATATACCAACCGACACCGGTCAGTATTTGACGAAATTCGTAACAATGGTTATATGCAAATAAAGATTAGAAATGACCAAAACAACTTAATAAAAAAGTCTTAAAATTGACCTTATAATGTTATTGTCCGTAATATTTTTCAGGAATACTTTTCCTAATTTGAATATGGACAATTTTTATATATTTTAAAATTGATAATTGAATAGAGATGTTATAAGATGAAGTTTATAATTTATTTAATTAACTTAGCTAAAAATTATTCAAGTTATGAGAATTCGAGTATAATATAAATTAAATAAAATTTATGATATTTATAGGCTTTTATAGAATTATAATCCTGTTCTTATTCATATTTAAAATTAGAAAAATAAATATTTATTATACATGTTCAAATAAATATTTTTTCATTATAACTTGATAGTGATTCTTTTATTACATATTTATTATGTATTTTTTGATATATATGAAGCTCAGATATATATATATATATATAAGAGGAGTAGTTATGAACCCTGTAGACCATCCCCATGGGGGTGGTGAAGGGAGGGCCCCAATTGGTAGAAAAAAA
>JAOTIZ010000005.1:38474966-38506295 GCA_027123425.1 Erythroxylum panamense | reverse complement strand
TAAGTAAAACCACTATTCATACGTGATTATACTGGACGTAGATGCAGTATCAGCACTCTTAAAGGAAACGCCAGTATTTCTTCACTTAAGCTTTAACAAACCTCCAGTTTGATTATGCAGACTTAAAACTCAGTATATACTGGTGAGTTACGAGCATGAGGAGCTGTGCGGTGTTCAGGGTTAATCCTCAGGTTCTGTCTTCGGCTCTTTGTAAATCTACCTGCTTTTCTCCAGTGTTAACCTTGAATTCAACCCGATTAAATGATGCTAAAATATAATATAAATAAATGTTTTGTGACAACCTTAGTACACACATATGTCCTAATACTACTCTTAAATAAACTCTGAAAATCAAACCTATAATATTATTAGATCTAAGGAAAGGCAACGCACTTTCTGCTTATAATCAGTAGCCATATGACAATAAACAATCTGACTCAGGAGAACCTGATACTTTAGCCAAAGCCTAAAATGAAGCTTCAAATTAAGGTTCAGACATAGCTCGTATTATAAACTTTTGTTGGATTATTGAAAAGGGTGTGGAACCCATCTCAACTTTACAATAAGTGGTCGTCAATTAAATGTCAATGGGGGCATGATCTAGTTCAAGTTTACAATATATTTTTAAGGATATCACAGATCGGATGGACAGAAAAGAAAGAAATGGAAAACATCCCTAAGTGATGCCTCTAGCAATATAAAGGCAAGAGGTGTCTACAAAGTGGCACTTGATTGATCTAACACGGGTCGCATTGTAGATTGTGTCTCTGATCTTTTGGCAGGGCCAGTTGGTGTAATCCACAATAAGTTCTTAAATTCAGTCGCTGAACAACTGTAATTGGTGCTCTGCAGCGGCATTTAACACTCCAGTACAAATTTTCATTCATATGGCCGAACCCAACTTCAGAGCAAAAGACAGAACGTTTCCTCCAAAGTATCGTAGCTCGGTAGATTCGACAAACGGAGTAACAAGAAAGAGTATGTATCTGTTATGGATTTAGGAAATTTCCTCAATTCTTAACTAAGTAGTAATTACCAATACATAGCTTTATGAGTTATACACAAAATTGTCAGTCTATCATATCTGAGTTTGTCTGAATGATGGGTCTTTATTGCAATGCCATTTTGTTTTGCAATAAAGAAACTGAGAATGGTAGCAAATCGAATCAGCAATTACTTAAGAGAAGTCTAGTTAACTACTTTTTGCAGTCTAAACACTAATTAACATTAAGGGGTAAACACATTTGGAATCTTTGTTTTTTATTTTGATTCTTTGACAATTTTTATTAAAAAGATCAATAATAGTCTTAACATAAAGTTTATTAATAAACTTTAATAATTAAAATATATTTAAGTTAGAAATATTTAATGAATCGATCTGTACTATTAGCTAAGACTGACTCCTAACTTCTTTGATGGGTAGGGGGTTGCACCGAATTGCTTAAGGAACGCAGCACAGATGCAAAGCACCACTTTCCTTCATGATATGTCTTTTCCTTTTGACAAATGGAATGTGGTATAAGTAAAGGGCATAATTAGTTGGCCATCTTTGTTGGTCAATCAAGAACAAAATGGCCAGAAAATGTGCAACCCTGAAAAGGTGTTTAACAGTAGAACTTATTTAGGTTTTTACAGGGCTGCTTGTGAATGATCATCAATAATGTGATAAGAGATAGGAAAAGGCATATCCTTTCCCTAAAATCTCTTATAATAAAAGTTGTGTCATCTTCAACAACATATCCCAAAAGCCTAATAAATACAGAATTACGTTGACAAAAACGAGTACCTTAGGAAGTGTGCTAAACATGCACTGTTCCAAGAAAATAAAGTACCTTTATTGAAACTGTAGTCTGTATAGTTATGCCACTTTGACCATCGTTCGGTGGAATTTCCTTCCTTAAATTCTTCCTCATCTTCACCTTCATTCATCTAGGGCATTGAGCTCAGTTTGTGGTATTGAGGTGAAGGAACGAATGAAGTTTGCAAAAGCTTCCTTTCTGCTGTTAGTTTTAGTTTTCTCAGTGGCTTGTGGTGATCCGCTTGTGCCGGCACTCATTATCTTTGGAGACTCTGTTGTTGATGTAGGCAACAATAACAACCTCAACACACTCATCAAGGCTAACTTTCCTCCTTATGGAAGGGATTTTGTTACCCACACGCCAACTGGAAGATTCTGTAATGGAAAGCTGGCCACAGACTTCACTGGTAATGTAACATTTTCCCCAAGAACACAACGCAACCCTTATTTCCTTTCGCCTCATTTAAGTCTCATGGGGTGTTCTGTTGTTTTTTGTGTTTGGTTCATGCACAGCTGAGTTTCTTGGTTTCACCTCATACCCTCCTGCATATCTAGGCCAAGATGCCACAGGCAAGAACCTCCTGACAGGAGCTAACTTCGCCTCAGCTGCTTCTGGTCTTTACGATGGGACGGCCCAGTTATATGTAAACATTGCGATTTAGAGCTTTCTCTCATATCTACACAATATAAGCCTAAATCACTGCTTTTTGTGAACTTTGCAGGGTTCTATTTCTCTGACCCAACAATTGAGTTATTACAGGGACTACCAAGAAAAAGTGGCGAACATGGTAGGACAAGTCAAAGCCAATAATATATACTCTGGTGGTATCCATCTTTTGAGCGCTGGTAGCAGTGATTTCATTCAGAACTATTACATCAACCCCCTGCTTAACAGACACTACTCACTTGATCAATTCTCTGACATTCTCATTGGATCTTACTCTACTTTCATTCAGGTATCATGACATGTGGTGTTCATTTCAAAACCAAGTTCTCTTTGAAAAAAAGATTTGAGAAAATTTTTGAGGAAAGTTAATACGATTGAATGAAGTGGAATGTATGTTTATCAACCTGTCAAAAACTAAAATATCTATCATTTGAACAAATCAAACTCAAATTCTGTGTATTTATAGGTAGAAAATTATAGCAATATAGAATATATAAAGTAAAGGGAAAATTAGTTTGGTCAGAATATGTAGTTACAATGACAAGAATGGTGTTGGCGCAGAATTTATATGCAATGGGAGCAAGAAGGATAGGAGTTACAACCCTGCCACCTACAGGTTGTTTGCCTGCAGCCATCACACTCTTTGGTATGGGAAGCAACCAATGCGTTGAAAGATTAAACCAAGATGCCATCTCCTTCAACAAAAAATTAAACAGCACTTCCAAAAGCCTGATGGATAAGCTCCCTGGCCTAAAACTTGTGGTCTTCGACATCTATCATCCCCTCTTGGGCATGATCTTGAAGCCAAGTGACAACGGTAAGGTTCACAATTTACAGAAAAACATGCCAGTCAATATTTTACCACAATAGAAGCATATGCACAGGATTTCAATGGACAAACTGTTGTCCAACCAGTGCAGACAACATCATGCTATTGCACAAGACACTCAAAAAAAGTTTTTTCGAACAGGTTTCTTCGAGTCAAGAAAGGCTTGCTGTGGAACAGGAACATTAGAGACCTCCGTGCTGTGCAATGCCGGATCAGTGGGTACATGCTCCAATGCTACGGAATACGTGTTCTGGGATGGATTCCATCCCTCTGAAGCTGCTAATCAGGTCTTGGCTGGTGATCTACTTGAACAAGGAGGCTCCCTCATTTCTTGAGACCACAAAGTTCATGATTAGAACCATTTATGACCATTATGGCTTTCAATTATCTTCTTATATGCCTCATATGTCTGAGTGCTATGAGTTCTTGGTTAGTTGCTGCAACCTCGTTGGCTACCAATGTCCTATATAGCTGTACACAAAGTAAGAATCACTTGATCTTTGGCCATTTTGAAGGAGTGTCCATCAATAGTTGTCTTATAATTGAACAAGCAACCTACATGTCCTAAAATGGATCTGCAAGTTGAGGAGATTTGTGCAATTCCGAGACTGAAGCTAGTTAGTACTTGGAAGTAAGGACTTGAAAAGTTGTAGAGAATATTTTCAGTCTATTATGGACGAGTCAGTGACATCTTACTTGTGTAACATTCCTGAGTTTATGATGTTTAGTGCATAATTACTTATATCAATTCTGTAAAAACAATTTGACGAAAAGATTAACTAATGGGATAATTACTAAATATGAAACAATTTTTAAATACTGAAACTATAGAAAAAAAATTTATAAATGAATTAAACCACCAAAAATATGTATCTTTTATTCTTTAACATAATTTTTAACATATTAATTATTGGTAATTATATTGATAAACTGTTGATATTTATAAATAAAAGCAATTGCAATGGCGTACTCTGTGTTTTTTAACTTGTTTGAAGGATAAAAATTATGTTACTACAAGAACAAAATGACCAGCAGGAGACAGTGGTTTCTAAGAGTTTCATTGGACTATGTATGTTTCTGGATAATCATGCATAATGTCGTACCCTTTTCCCTTCACTATATTTCTTTGTCTGAAACTTTAACTGAATGCTTCCTTCCTAAACATTTGGAGGACAGACGAACTATTCTTTCGCCATTTACCAAAGATAGAGGATAGCTGGAACTTTGGAGTTGTGCTACAAACGTGTTGTCTTCCGAGAAAATGAGCATCTCATTGACTAGAATCTAGTTTGTTATGCCACCTTAGTCATGACTCCTTTAAAATTCTTCTCCAACTGCTTCATGTCTCACAGACTATCTTTTGGAAGAGATCGGCAACGTCTGCATCACCAATATCTATTTCCCGAACTGTCCTTTCAACACTCAGCAGACAACAATTTGAATTAGAAAAATGAAGCTTTGTGCTAGTGTTTCAGCTACGTCCTTCGTGCTCCTTGTTTTAGTTTTCCGAGTGGCTCGTGGTGGTGATGGTGATACACTTGTCCCAGCACTCCTCATCTTTGGTGACTCCGTTGTTGATGCAGGAAACAACAACGACCTCACCACACTCATTAAGGCCAACTTTCCTCCTTATGGAAGGGATTTTGTCACTCACACCGCAACCGGAAGATTCTGCAACGGAAAGCTGGCGGCAGACTTCACTGGTAATGTAGCATCTCCCCATGAACACAACATAATCCTTATTTTCCTTTGTCATTTAGTCTCATGGGTTTGTTCTGTTCATGCACAGCTGATTTTCTCGGTTTCACCTCATACCCTCCTGCATATCTTGGCCAAGATGCCACAGGAAACAACCTCCTGAAAGGAGCTAACTTTGCCTCAGCTGGTTCGGGTCTTCATGATGGGACAGCCAAATTATATGTAAACAATGCGATTTAGAGCTCTCTCTATCTCTTAGTTTTCTCATCACAGAAGGATAATAAATCACAGGCTCTTGTATGTGTTATTGGCAGGGCAGCATTTCTCTGAGCCAGCAATTCAAAAACTACAGGGACTACCGAGCAAAAGTTGTGAATATGGTAGGAGAAGCCACAACCAAAGGTATAATCAATGGTAGTATCCATCTTCTGAGTACAGGTAGCAGTGATTTTCTTCAGAACTATTACATCAATCCCCTGCTCTATGGACTCTACACACCCGATCAATTCTCGGACCTTCTTATGAGATCTTACGCTACTTTCATTAAGGTATCATCAACCAAGCTCTCTTTAATCAATGTACAATTACTGTTAATTCTGAATTTACTTTTTAAATATAAGTTATTCTTGTTACACTAAATGAAAGAAAGAAATTGGCCCCAGTGGCATCTGTTAAAAGCATAGTCTATTATTTGAACAAGGCTTCAAAAGCAGGAAGTACAATGCTTACAAGAAATATGTTTGTACATTTATGGACGGAAAGTTGTATAATGTCAACTTCAAAAGCATCAAGTGAAAATTCTGCTGCTTATTTTGATCAGAGAACGTAGTTGTACTGACGAGAATGGTATTGAGGCAGAATCTGTATGAAAGAGGAGCAAGAAAGATTGGAGTGACAGGCCTACCACCAACAGGTTGTTTGCCTGCGGCCATCACTCTCTTTGGCATGGGAAGCAACCAGTGCGTTGAAAGGTTAAACCACGATGCCATTTCCTTCAACAACAAATTAAACATCACTTCTCAACGCCTAGTGCATAAGCTCCCTGGCCTAACACTGGTGGTCTTTGATATCTACCAACCTCTCTTGGACATGATCTTGAAGCCAACTGACTATGGTAACGTTCATCATTTTACGCATAAAACGGAACATGAAGCAACCATATAACTTTTAACTCAGTTGTAGGTTTGATCCCAGGAATAAAATGGATTTATTCCATTAAAGATGAGAAAACAATACTAAAGTAGAAACACGTCTGCTCCAGAGCACAGCTCGGGTTAAATGATCAAACTGTTGTTTAACCAGTGCACAAACATCATACCATCCGACCACTACGATGAGATAATAACATTGCATAAGATGCTCAGTATCGTTTTTGGAACAGGTTTCTTCGAGTCAAGAAAAGCTTGCTGCGGAACAGGTACATTCGAGACATCAATGCTGTGCAATCAATGGTCAATAGGAACATGCTCCAATGCCACACAGTATGTATTCTGGGATAGTTTCCATCCCTCTGAAGCTGCTAACCAAGTCTTGGCCGCTGATCTAGCCAGCCAGGGATCTTCCCTCATTTCTTGAGATTACTCGGATCACCATTAGAAACATTTACAACTACTCTGCTAAAGCATTCAATTATATTCTTAGATGCATCATATGTCTAAATGCTACGAGTTCTTAGTTGGTAGTAGTAGCCTCATTGCACCAGTACACATAGCCAGAATCACTTGTGTTTTTGCCATTTTGAAGGAATATCTATGAATCAATCGAGCACTAAACAGGATCAAATTGGCGTTTACTATAAGAGTCCTGAACTTAGCTGGAATAAGCCTACATACACTAATGATCTACCAAGATTCCTTTGTATTGTTTTTCTTCCGAAATATTCAAAACTCAACAAGGTCATATCTTCCTTTTACCTACAATTTATTACAGAAAACAAAGCTCCACTTTCCAAGATCCAACAATCCTATTTCACCATTTTCTTCCATCGAACTGTGAATCTATATAACCTTTAACATAAATCAATTCAAGCGATAAGATAGCACTCACAGTCTAGTATATTCAGCTTGACGTAAAAGCTTTTTGATGACAACCGGCCAAAAATTCACCTAAAGCAGTAGGAAGCAAGATATTCAGACATCCCTAAGAAAGCTCAAAGCCTGTGTTGGAACTTATTGCATAAAGAAGCTTTGCTCTGAGAGTGCTAGCACGCTTGTATGTTGGAAGCTGTAAAGAGAACAAGAATTATTAAACTCATTTGAAGTTAGAAAGATGCCCCTTATGGATAGCCCTGACGTTTACAACAAGTATACCTTTAGAGTATTGTAGCATGTTGAAGCTGAGGGAAGCCGCTCCACATCTTGTCCCCCAATTGTTGCCCACAGAGAAGCATCACATGTCACCTATATATAACCAATTTCCCCACTTAATTTGCTACCAGCTAACAATGAATGTGTTAACTGCCTCCTTTAGGTGTTTGCAAAGGCACGACATAAGCAATTTATCGAGAAAAATAAAAGGCATGAAATAAGTAGATACAAGAAGTCCTATCTCAAATGATTATGATTACAAGGGAGGCAACTGATTGATTGAAAATGGACTATAATATAGCAGAGTTCAAGACAGAGCAGGGTCTGGGCAGGGAGTGACATGAAAGGATGAAAAGAAATCAATCAATCTACTGTAAGATTGATATATTGTAACAGAGAAATATTTAACTGTCATTTAACGCTTCTTCCATTCTTTTTGTTTACTGCTGGAGGTTCCATTGCATCTCTTCAGCTGTTTTTCAAAATTAAAAAGGAAAACAAATCTACTTGTGAAACTGATGAGTAACTACTTAATCACTAGCAAATCAATATTATTCACTATTGAAAAACAGTTGGATACCATCAGCGAACCAAATATTCTTCAAAGATGCACGGAAATGACCTCAAGCCTCGTAAATAATCACTACAGATCCCAATTCTATGTCCAAGGTTAAAAATAATTTGCATGTGATCTCAAACCATACCTTATGGACGGTAAATGAAGGTTGTAGGTGCTTGAAACCAAGTAATGGTCCTCGAGAACAGCTAGTTACAAATTTGAGTAGCATACAGCGTTCACGCGGTTTAAAACCTTTAATTACCTAATTAACATTCCAAATAGATCAAACAGAAAAATGTTAATCCACCATAAAATGGAATATGACTTCAACTATACTGCTCCTTAAAACATGAACGGATGCAATCATCAAGTCCAAACTTTGCATGTGAAATCACATCATGTCTCAGTAGACAGGGAAACTTGTTCCCTTTCACCATTAGGTGGTGGGTGAAGCAGCACTCAAATTGTCAAAACCATGAACACAAACCTGAGTCTGCTTTGAATGATGTACACAATGCAAGACAAAATTGAAGAGATTATGAGCACGTGAATTTGAAAAGATAAGTCTTTCATTCATATATCAAGATCAGCTGCAGGCCAGGGATGTAATTGGATTAAAAGAAAAATATTGTCACCCACACAAGAGAAGAAGTAGCAATGCCAAACATCCTTATAAGATTCTTAATACATCTCAAGTGCAATTACTTTAGTTTTTTTCTGGCCATGAAACTCTTCCACCTCCAATTGTACAGCATGCAACACTAGTTCTTTAAGTGATGTGGAATTTTCTACATAACATATGAACTTCTGAAAATTTAGAGAAATAGAAGCCACAGGTACAGAAAAAGAAAAAAGGGTTATGCAACATCCACCAAAGGGAATTACCTCCCAGAAAAGTTTGATTGTTCGACTACCCTCAGAATAACCACCAGTATATCTCGTGTTATTTCTTAAATCATCAACATCAATGTCAAGGTCACCACCTGAAAGTAACTGAATAAAATGCTGGGTAACATTAATGAATAGAGCTGAATTCATGAAGAGTAACATGTGAAAATCAACATCATAACATGGAAAATAAAACATGATTGTTCTTGTTGATTTATGACCAAGTTATCAACAAAGGAACTGGCTGGAACTACTTGACATAATGCCTGTATGGAGGAAACTACCTGATTAAATTCACTTGCATTAAACAACTTCAACCAAGAAGGTGATACTAGATCTGTGAGTCCTCTATAAAATGCATTTGAAAAGGGTAATATCTGCAAATTTAAAAGAACAATAGGTTAAATTAAATATTCAGTTTACAAGATTTCATGATAAAAGGAAACAAGTTACACCTGACGGTTGAGTTTATAATCTGCCATTCCATGAATATACTGCATTTTGTTTTCATTTGTCACACAAACATCCTTGCCACCCAGTTTGAGCTCAACAACATGCCATTTACCAAATGCTTCTTCTGTAAGTGTGAAGTCCAGAGAGAGGTCCTTGATGTCACCATCATAATGCTGCACGATATGAACTACTTAAAGACCATTAAGATTTATAGCTTTTTATGTAAGTGTGCATATACTACAACAGAGATACAACATACTCCATGTATAGTATTAACCAAACTACATTAAAGATGGTGATTTCCAAACAATCGAAGTGGCTTGAGGAAGTAAGTTCTGATACCATGTGAAAGTAAATAAAAGAAGATGGATAGAGCTAAAGATGTACACAAGGTTTAACGTGGTTTAATATTAAAGCCTACATCCATAGTTACAGAGACTAGTAAGAGCTACATCTTTGTTAGAGTTTTGTGATTTATACACAGTACGTCATCCCTATTTATTATGAGTAATACATTTTTGATAATATTTGAGTAATATCTGTATTATAATAATAATAATAATTACTTGATCTTTAAGATTTTCAACACTTTCAATCTAGTTGGTGAATGCACACTTTTTGCTACTAGCTTGCATGTGAATTCTTCAATCCATATTGGCAGGGGTATGAATCCATCGATTCATCAAGTTGAGTCATCAGCTAGCTCAACAAGCAAGTACATATTAATGTTATTAAAGTAGGAAATGGTTTCATTCCTGGATTTATATGTATATCCATAAGACCAAATAATATTTTAGCAAGGACTAGTCAAACAAGAAAACATGAAATGCAATCTTATTCGATAAAAAAGTAACCAAATAAGTAATGTACGACTACAGAGACATAGAATTAGCATGTTAAGAAATTCTACCTTCACATACATGAGGTTCCTGTACAACTCTGGATCAAGAGTTGATAGTTCATCAAGAAAGCTATATCTTCCTAACAGTTTTTGAACAAAAACATGTGAAAAGGCATAATCTAGTAATATTCCTTCATATAGAGCTTTTCCGACCACTCTTCCAAGGAATTCAATCATCTGGACACCATTTTCTAAATATCTTGCAGTTGGATTGGGAATTAGGAGCCGATCTGATGTTGGAGTTTGGGTAAATAGGCCATACCTTTTAACAGAGATAGAAAACTAAGTGTAAAGGGCTGTGTTACAGAAGGAAGATAATGGATGAATCAAAGAATCAATTTATGAACCTGGAAGGACATACTCGGGGGAAAAGGCAGCTTTTGATAGATCAGTCAGGAACTCCTTAGATAGCCCCCCATAGTCCAAGCCAGCCTCCTGAAGACCACATTCACTAACAAAAGAAACATGAATAGATGACTTCAACCTTGACCCAAGGGAATTCAATTGCTGGAATCCATCTTCAACAATATGATCCCGGCGAACCACAATTTCAACTGCTCGGGAACCAGGTCCAGTGACTTCACCAGCCATTTTTCGAGAGACTTTATCCATGTTGATAAATTCCCTAAACATCTGAACTCTGCAAAAAGTAATTGATGAAGTCATGAGCAAAAGATTCTCAAAGGTATTGGCGAAGAAGCTGCAGCCAACACAAGTTAAGATGCTAAGTTTGAGTTATTACAGAAAATCAAAGTGAATAAACATACAGAACAAGAGAAGAATGATCACCCACATAAGTACACGTTTGCCATCAAGAGAGAAGCGTCCTTATAAGATAATTCACAAATCATGACTATGGACCATATTCTACATTATATCTTTTGAGACCCCTAGATCCAGTTATGCAGAAGGATTTTATTTTATTGTGGAAATAACAATTACTGATGCAGGAAGAGTTATGACAAGAAAGAGGAGTTACAGCCAGCAAGTACTTATTCCCACCTTTCTTCAAATGGATATACATGTGGAGTAACTGTGATCACAGAATCCATGCTTGGAACACTTGAAGCATCATCTAGTTTTACATTGCCTACCATAATTTCATGAGTTCTTGCAGCAACTGCAATCGGAGGCCTGCTATTTCTAGCAGGTGAAAGCCATAAAACAGGTGGGCAAAATTGGTGCCTGCAATCCCTTTCATACATTAAATGCAAGCATCTGATAGCTGAATCCATAAGAGGTCCCTCATTTTGGCCTATACTATGGGCCAAGCCATTGTAAACTAAAGTATTAAGCACTGATGCAATTCTTCGTTGCCGCTCCAGAGTGAAAGGTACCTAAATTATGTTAGAGAACATCAGGGAAAATTTTCTAGGGTACTCCAGATGGTTAGAAGAGACCATTTGGAAAGAATAAACATAGATAATTACCTGTTTTTCATAAAAGTCTATGTCATCGAGAACCAGTAACAGGTGTGAGTAGGTTGCACAGAACAGATGAAGCAAACATGACAAGTCTTTTGGAATCCTTTGTACACCAAAATTCACAGAGTTTACATCCCAAACATCAGGATTATCCTCCCCATCCTGCTTACTCGATTCACAACCCATCAGACTACAGTCTATATCCGCCTGTGACTTACCCGTAATTTTATGGAGTACATTGACCCACTTATTGGCTCCATCCTTGTTTGAATGTTTCTGCTTTTTATTAAGAATCTCTTGCCTTTTGTCATCTGTAACTTTCTTTATGCAAAATTGACTATTCATAGACAGATGCCCATTTACAGGAAAAAGTAAACTTTCTAATGTTTCCCATATAGAATTAACAAATCCAGGCGTAAATGATAGCACGTTGAGGACAGCCAATGATCCAACAGCGGGATTGAAAGTTGAAAATATTCTGAGCATATAAGAATAGAAGTATGCAATGTCAAGCAATTCCACCTTCCTCAAAATTTTCAGATTTTCCAATGCCACAGCCCCATCCCCTTGAGTACATGCGTCTACCTTTGAGATAGACAACAGTTTTGTCAGATGCCACTGTTGACAAACAGGTTTGAGTAGGTCCAAATATGACATGTTTAAGGAACACATTTCTCCTGTTTCACAGAAACCTTCAGCAATCTCTGAAGAATGATCACGACTAACAAAAGGATATATGTTCTTGCACCAACTTCTGTCAAGACATGATAGTAACTTCTCAGCAAGAGTGACCACAACACGGACATAGAAGGCATAGTCTAAACCTTGGTCAGGTCTAGGGTTCACAAACTCATTTTCACTCCCAGTAGCTAGGCAAATAATGTTTGCCAGAGCCCAACCAATCGGTGGAATCAACTTAGAAGATTGCTGAATTTTCAATTGATCTACCTCTGACATGTCAGTCAAGATATTATCTCTCAAGGTCTGTCATCATCTGCCATAGTTTGATCAGTCCTCATTCATTTAAACCATAGTGGTGCATGAAAAAAAATCAAAGAGGGCCCTGGGAATTTAAAGACCTAATTTGACCCGTATGACAGGATAACATGCACATATTCAAGTTCGCAATTGGAAAATGTCTAAATGAAACGATGACCAGAGAAAAGAAAGATCATTTTCAAAATCAATATCTTTCTCCGCATTTGGAAAAGATCAACTGTACTAAGAAAAGTGCAGTATTAAAGGAGACAGAGATACCAAAAACTAAAAGAATTGGGGAATTCACAGTAAAGTCACATCATACTGATCCCACATTGCATATCAGAAAGAGTATCAAGCTATAGATTTTTGAGCCATTGACTTGGAAAAATGAAACTCAAAGAGCACGCTAACTTAGTGCCCCAAGATTCAGTTCTCTGTGAAGGTTTGCTAACAATAAAATAATCCATTACAATCTCCCAATTCTCTTCAAAAAGGATGCTGAAAAAAAAATCTCAGAAGCACAGGATAGTTTTCTTTGAAATATAATTACCAGTAGTGTCTGGAAGCATGGTGAAAGAATAGACTTGTGCTTCAGAGCAGGAACAAGAAGAGATGGTAGGCGCTGTGTAAGCTGAGGAATTGTAAGTATAAATAAGCAGTACTGTGCAACAGCAGAATGTGAGTCCACCAGGTCAGGGCCAGTAAAATTGAAATTTGTGACCTGAAATGGCCGTAGAGCTAAAGTTATTGTACTGGCACTGATCAGGAACGTGTCATCTGTCCCAGCCACATTGTTTGTCTGTGGACAACAAGATACTTCCAGGTTTTCTAAGTATCTTCTAATAGATGCATAAAGACCACTCTTACGACTTCCCATGAACATAACCAAATCCTTCACCACTACATCAGCATCCATAAAACTATTATTGCTAACAGTGTTCCATGCCTTTGGATCGGTTAACACAACAAGAATACGAATTACAAGAGAAGTAAGAATAACAGAATCTTGACCCTCTGGAAAAGATCTATGATACTCAGAAAGTACAAAAGCGCCAAGAGAAATAAGCTTCTCTGATTGATATGTCCACAGTCTTCTCTCCTCAAGAGAACCCAATGCCAGAGAACAAACATTCCTTCTTGAATCTATCCTTCAAGAAAAAGGAATAAAAAATTAGAAATGATGCCATGTAGAGACAGCACAAACAGATACATAAAGTTATGAACACAAATGAAATTCACAGTTTAATAACAGTATGAATGCAACAATTTCTCTTAAGGTAAATGGTAAAAAATGGATCCACTAAGACATCTTTACAGAAACAAAAAGCTAATTATGAGGATTGGAAAGATGGATGAGCTGCAGAAGGAAAACAAGCAACTTAGAGAACAAGATTTTTGGAAAGCAAAAAAGCATCCATTCCATTATTAGAATAACCCAACAAGTGCAGATCGACGCGAAGTAACATAGCATTTGCAATAATTCCAATGCATCTGAATATACTAAAGCGCATACCCATAGAACTTATGCTTTCAAGCACAATCTTGAAGCATTTCCCCATACAATCAACATCTCCAGAGCGAATCTTCCGACACGTCACCGATAAACACCAAATGAAGAAAAGAAAAGGCCTCAGGACACTAGTAGAAATCCAAGTGGCCGTCATTACGGAACCATCAGAACGATCCACCATAGTCACCCAATCATTCTGAAGCTTCAAAGCTACATTCTTTCTTCCTATATAACTCCTCCATACTCTCTGGAAACACAAAAAACTACCATTTCATACATTACACAATCCAATAGACCCAACTGAAATCAAAATAATCATGATTCCCAACCTGTTCCTCCTAATTACAAACACGAAAAATAATTGAAGCACCTGTACAAAGACGGCGGCGGAAGAAGCTCGCCGGGTGTAGCCCCGGAGCTCTCTTTCGACTGAGACTCTCTCCAGAAGCGCGTCCCTCGATATCTCCCGTTTACTTGCTCCTCTTAGCGATACCTGAACCGTTTCAATCAAAAGGTCCAACGATAATCAATGCACAATTGAACAAGTTCCCTTTTTTTGCTCAATAGAAGAACTCATTTCACCTGATTCTTACGAGGTCCGTCCATGGAGGTCCGATCAAGTATGTTCAAGTTCGTGATCTCTCCGACGCAAAAACTTACCCCAAGGATATTATACTGAACGTCTATTTTATTATTTTATATACTCCTTTCAATACGACGCCGTGCCTTGTTAACTTTGGTTTCATCACTATTCGCCTACGATTGGCGCGCGGTGACGACTCACTGCGTCCTATGAGATAACAAAAAGCTCTCTTTTTTCGACTATGATTGGCGCCTCCAATCCATGGCTACCGTTATCCAACCGCCGATAACCTCCGTCTCTCATTTTCCTTCGAAGTTACCGACGCCGTTACCGCTCCGTACATTTTCTCTCTTCAAAACCAAACCTCACATCTGTTACGTACACTGCGCACCAGTCGCGTCCTCCATTTTTCGACCTCTGATATCCTCACACTTGTCTCTCTCTGAGCACGAAATTCACAAACCCGCTTTCACTTTGGACTCTTTCCACGACCGCCAGGACACTATCGACGCTGATGACTTGTTGCATTGGCTTCGTTTGTCCATTAAATATGCTGATGTTGAGCTTGCCAGAGCTGTGCACGCTTTGTTTCATAAGCTTCAACACTCGACACGTGTGGGTAATTGTCTCATTTCGGCTTATCTCAAGATGGGTTTTCTTGTTGATGCTTACGGGGTTTTCACGGGCCTTCATAGACCGGACGTCGTGTCGTACACTGCGTTGATTTCGAGTTTAGCCAAGGAGAATAGAGAGAGCGAAGCTGTTGAGCTTTTCTTTAGAATGAGAAGGGCTTGTATTGAGCCTAATGATTACAGTTTTGTTGGGATTGTAACTGCTTGTATCAGGGTTTTGGATTTTGAATTGGGGTTGCAAGTTCACGCCTTGGCTCTCAAGATGGGTTTTTTGGATAGCGTTTTTGTTGCTAATGCGTTGATGGCTTTGTATGGTAATTGCGGGAGTTTGGATTATGTAGTTCAATTGTTTGATGAAATGGGTCACAGAGATATTGCTTCGTGGAACACATTGTTGTCCAGCTTTGTTAAAGAATCTTTATACGACAAAGCACTACAGTTGTTTCGCAATTTGCCGCAAGATGATAAGTTTAAAATTGATCACTTCACTCTATCAACGCTTTTAACTGCTTGCACCGAGAGCCCTGCAGTGATGGACGGCAGAGGGATTCATGGCTATTCTATTAGAATTGGCTTAGAGGATAATCTGAGTCTGAGCAATGCTATTATCAGATTCTACACTAGATGTGGTAGTTTAAAAGATGTGGTTGCAGTGTTTGAGAGGATGGCAATGAGAGATGTAGTGACATGGACGGAACTGATGACTGCATATTTGGAATTTGGATGCGTGGATTTGGCAGTGGAGATATTTGAGAAGATGCCAGAGATGAATCATGTTTCTTACAATGCACTTTTGGCTGGATTTTGTCGAAATGGTGAAGGGTTGAAGGCACTCAACTTGTTTATTGAGATGGCCCAAGAGGGAATAGAATTGTCTGATTCTGCTTTCACTAGTGTGTTGAATGCTTGTGGCTTGCTCGCAAGATTGGATATCAGTCGGCAAATTCATGGTTTTGTTGTCAAGTTTGGTTTTATGTTGAATGCTATTATTGAAGCAGCTCTTATTGATGCTTACATGAGGTGTGGAAGGATGAAAGATGCTGATAAAATGTTCTCCAGTTGGCCAACTGACCAGGGCAGCTCTATAATTCAAACATCAATGCTATGTGGTTATGCTCGTAACGGTATGCCTGACGAGGCAATTTCTCTTTTCCACCGTAGTCAACATGAAGGGAATATGGTTTTGGATGAAGTTGCATTGAGTTCAATACTTGGGGTTTGCGGAACTTTGGGATTTCTTGAGATGGGAAAGCAACTCCATTGTCGTGCAATTAAAACAGGGCTGGTAGCCGATTTAGGGGTGGGAAATTCAATAGTAAGCATGTATTCTAAATGTTACAACATCATTGATGCAATCAGATTCTTTAATAGGATGCCCACACATGATATAATTTCTTGGAATGCACTAATTGCCGGTCATCTGCTTCACAGGCAAGGAGATGAGGCCTTGGCTCTCTGGTCTAGGTTGAAGAAGGCTGGTGTACAACCTGATGCAGTCACTTTTATGTTGATTTTATCTTCTTATAAGCATACCAGTTCAAATTTAGTTAACGAATGTCAAGTCTTGTTTCACTCTATGAAAGAAGTACATAACACCGAGCCCTCTTCAGAGCATTTTGCTGCCTTGGTTAGCGTTTTGGGTTCCTGGGGTCTTCTTGAAGAAGCTGAACAATTGATCCTCAATATGCCCTTTGAGCCTGAGGCTTCTGTTTGGCGTGCCTTGCTTGACAGTTGCAGACTCCATTTGAATACAAACATAGGGAAACGTGCTGCAAAGCGCATACTTGCAATGGAACCACAGGATCCATCCACATATGCTCTTGTATCAAATCTGTACTCTGCTTCTGGGAGGTGGCATTGCTCGGATATAGTGAGGGAGAATATGAGAGAAAAGGGCATTAAGAAGCACCCATGTCGAAGTTGGGCCATTCATCAGAATAAGGTGCATTCATTCTTTGTACGAGACAAATCTCATCCTCAAACAAAAGACATATACAGTGGTCTAGAAATACTAATCTTGGAATGCCTAAAAGCTGGATATGAGCCCGACACAAGCTTTGTTCTCCATGAAGTAGAGGAGCATCAGAAGAAAGATTTCTTGTTCTGCCATAGCGCAAAACTGGCCGCAACTTATGCGCTCCTGATGACTAGACCAGGAGAACCAGTTCAAATATTCAAGAATATCCTCCTTTGTGGGGATTGCCATACATTCTTAAAATATGTTACAGTCGTCACCGGAAGAGACATATCTGTAAGGGATGCTTCAGGATTTCATTTCTTTGCAAATGGCCATTGCTCGTGCAAAGACTATTGGTGAGTCATATAATTGTTTGCAGCCTTAGTTTTTACTTTTAACATGTAAATAAATATCAGTAGTTGGTTATCTCAAGACTCAAGCAGATGTGTAAATTTTAGACAGTAACAAGCTCTTTACTCTGGAGCAGTCAGATACTGTAATTCTTCATCCTGGTACTTGCCAGAAACAAGATCCAAAATGTAACTTATTATTGGGTCACTCATCGACCCATAAACCCTAAACTGTTACGTTCTAAACATTTATTTTGAATACGTGATTTCTAACATTTAACTACTAACTACCACTAAAGAATTCCTATAAAACTAGCAAACAGCTTCAATAGCCAGCCTGTATTCATCAACTCTACAGCGTAGGGGGCCAAAAGCGCTCTCATCAACTTTGAATGAACACTTACCCATGCCAAGACATGCCTGTGAACCACAGCAATTCACACAGTTAGTATTATGTCATCAACAGCTTAAGCATAACAAAATTTAAATTAAGAAGACATTGCTACCTCTCTAACAACATCTAAGGAGTTCCCAGCATGGCAATGCATGTCCTTGCGGAAATCTCCACAGGCTCCTTTTGGCGACCCGAAGCTTGCAAATTTTATGTCGGTGAACACCTTTTCACCTTGACATGCTAATTCCACAGTGTGTCCTTCGTATCCATTCACACATACTTTTTCTACAGAAACAGTTTCTACTTTAACAAGGTCTGGAGTACCTCCCATTTCTTCAAAGACAACAAGCACGTTGTCATCAGCCTTCAGGAACGATCGCGGAATATGGTACCTGAAAACTTATCCTAAATTAGATAACTGCAGATGTTGCATTACTTCCGCCATCAACATTTTTCTTACCATCTTTGACTAGGCTTCCCACAATTTGTTCTGCATTTTCCAGCTCCATAAGATCCACGATAGTTGCATTCAAAATCACAACCATCTTCTGAAGAGAGGTAGCTTGGCCAATATCTTCCGATGTTGTGGCCGTTCACCCAAGCCATGCCTTTGCCCAAACCAAGCAAGTCTACGACAACAGGATCCTCACCTGTAGGAGCTGGGAAAGTGGCCTGCACATAAGACAGCACATAACATCACTTCTAGTCACTAGATTCTTGTGTCAATTAGGTTACCTCCGTCATTACCTTATACCAAACGAATGGTGTATTAGCGGGACGGGAATGTACAGTCCATGGCTTAGGATTTCCTGCAGACAGTCCTTTCTCTTCACCGTCCAATCCAATCTTGTAATTCCACACCCCCGTGAGATTCTGGGCAGCCACCTCAGTTCCCGTCCTATCCCTCAGCATCAGTGTAATTGGACCTTTGATTCCATATTCTACCAAATCATAGTGGTCACCGTAGTTCTAACCATAAAACAAGAACATAAGTATTGAGATTAACAGGTACTACTAACGTAAGTAACTTAAATATGTAACTTACAGCAAATCCCACAGTGGCACTAACAAAACTGAACTTGTTTATGCCAGGTTTCAATTTAATCTTCTTCTCAAAGGTGAATTCGTAATGACTATATTTAGCAGCTTGTGATCCTGATATAGAGATGAACAGACTCGGAAGCATTAGAGGAAAGGAAAAAAAAATGATAAGTTCATTGTCTTCTATGATTTTAAAGCTATCAGTAAAGTAAGATAACAACTTACCAACATGTCTGCCATTAAGGAATGCATGAATGGCATGTCCCTTGGTGTGCACGCTCAGGAAATGACTCTTTTTGGGATCCTTGTTCCACAGAGAATTATTCTGGTCATATAAAAACCTGTCCATTTACTTATTAGAGAGGAGGATTTGTGATTAAGACGATATAAATTTGACGTAGAATAAAATATATTATTTACGTCGTTACGAGCCACAGGTAATCACTAGTGCCATTAGTGACAGCCTTTTGCTCCAGGAGCTGATTGCTTTGTAACGCATAAGAATGATGTGGCATGGCTTGAAGAATATTCTCGCGCTTCCAAGACCATTTCAAACTATATGGTTCTTGTTCATCATCCATGATATTTGGATTCTTGACCATTACTGATGTTTGAGCATTAACCTACCAAAAACAGGAGCTTTGTTGAACACTAACTATAGCTTTTATACCAATTAAGAGCTTTAAGAATGGGAGTGGTCTAGATAATTTACCTTTGCAGTATTATAGGTCTCTGTGAAGCAATCAGGAAGAATGCTAACAGACCATGCAGGAACAAGGTATTGATCACCTTCAAAATCAAAGGTATAATCTTCGCTAGGGTGTGGATTTGATAAGAAACAACTCCTCTTTCCTTCATGAGAATAGATTGTAATCTGCAAATTGAGCTTATCAATTAGATTAAATGTGATTTTTAAGTAAGGAAACCAAATATCAAATAGCTTTAGAAACAGTTACCTGTCTATTTTCAGGATAGTTAATATTTCTTATTGAACCATATGTAAGAGTACTCTCCATAGATATCAATAAACGATGAAGATCCTTGAGATGTCCCCACTTGGGTTGATTCAGGTTCCCTGTATTAATGATTATATAGAAATTATTGAAATCATCGTAACATAACAAGCCAGTACTAGATAAATACATATCAGTAACAGATTTCCCTTACCATATTCATCAAGGGGTGCGTCATAATCGTAAGAAGTTGTGATATATGGACCTCCTGCTGTGCTGCCAAAGTTAGTACCCCCATGGTACTAAAAGCAACAAAAATACCGAGTAGATGTTATATTTATGTATCTACAAATTTCAGAATACAGACTTATAGGTTTCAAGAGTCCAACCATGTAGTAGTTATGAACTGTGCCTTGAAGCTGGAAAAACCTTGCAACAGCAAAAGCAAGATCTTCCGCAGTCCTGTGCGGATCTTGACCGCCCCAGTTCTTGTACCTGAAACATAAGAATTTCTCTTTAGTAAAATATTCCAAATATTTTTGTAAAATACTTAACAGATCGCTGAAATGAACTATGACTCAAATATATATAAACAATGAAAAGTTTGACAAACCAGCCACTCCAATTCTCTGTCCACATCTTTGGGGTATTAGATTTGGGATTTTTCCACTGATCACAGTAATAACCATTGCAGGTGCTAATCTGTATACTCGTATCAAATGAAAAGTCTTCGTTAGTTCAAATATATGTAGGCTAATCTGTATACTCTTATCAAAAGAAATGTCTTCTCTGGTGCAAATATATGTAGAGTACATTCACGAGCTTGGTAGGTCTGCATTACCATGGGTGGTGGGGCATTGTCTTGTTGACACATGATCCAAGGAATGTCAACATGATAGCCTTCAGCTAGATTAGCACACCAGTTGACATACTTGTATCCATCTGAACCATACGCCCATTCTACGTTGCCGTATTCATTTTCGATCTTCATGCATAAGATTTTAAGCAGTCAGTAATGAACTTCATAAGACCAGATAATTAACATAATTAGATAAGAGTATATACCTGAGCAAGGATGATAGGTCCGCCTTGTGAGGCAAAGAGTCTCTCACGCTTCATCTTTTGCACAATCAATGTCGTGAAATTTTGCATCTCACTCTATTTTTTTAATCAACAACATTGGAAAAAAGAACATCAGCGTTTTATAACTTAAGAAAACTTGGTATATACTACAATGTGAAAATAGGTTGTTCTATATAGTTTTACCTTGTAGACAGGATCATCTGTTCTCAATTTAATGTTCGGTATGTTATGCAGCCAGACCGGCAAGCCTCTAATGTACATAAAACGTTATGTTTACAAAAGATTACGATCACAAATAACAAAACTTGAACAGAAGAATGATTTTCTTAAGAAATAATTACCCATAAGTCCATTCTGCACACACATATGGACCAATCCGAAGAATAGCGTAGAGACGTTCCTCATGAATGGTTTTGATGAATCTGACGAGGTCCAAGCTTCCGGAGAAGTCATACTGAATTGATAGAACAAGATAAAAATAAGCATGTTCACATTAATGAACTTGCAAAAGAACGTACGTCTCATGATGTTGAAATGGAATTAAAACCTAGTCAAGTTACTGACAAAAGTACTCCAGGGGCTCAAAAGCTGTCAGAGTAAACAAACCTGACGACGTTGAGGCTCATGAGCGTTCCAAAATACGTAGGTCTCAATGGCATTTAGACCACCCTCTTTAGATTTCCGGATAAGCGACGGCCACATCTGCATGGAACGAAGACAGATACTAAATATAAACAAAAGAAACTAAAAAGTGATAATAATAATAATAATAATGAGAGATTGAAGATGTATGACATTATATTTGCTCGAAAACATGTTATGAAGTTAACAAGAAAAACTTACTGCAGGAGTGCTACGAGGATAGTGTATGGCACCAGATAAGATAAGCTTCCTTTCCCCATCGATGTTAACTGCTCTATTATCAACAGTAACTTCAATTGCGGAGCAAAGAGAGCTGAAGAACAAAAGAATAGAATAAAATAAAGAAACTCTGATCGAAGTTGCCATGTTGACAGTGAAGATTGAAGAGGTGGTAGCTGACGATGAGGATGCATGTCTGTATTTATAGTAAACTTAGAACAGAAAAATATGATCAAGATCAGCAAAATATCATTTTGAAAATTCAATTCACACCTCATAATCTATGAGAATATCCTCAGATTGAAACATGGGATAGAATGTAATCCAAAATAAAAACAATCGTATCTGTAAGCAATTTGGAGGCAATAGTTCTTTTCATAAGTTTAAGATTTCTTCATTTTCACTGCAGGACCAAATCTCATAGCTTCGTAACTGTGTATTCTGCTTCATTCATAATTCATAACTCTGTAAGCAATTTTCCTACTGTCATGGCAAATTACGCAGATGAAAAGAATAAAATTAAAAGCATATATACACAAGGAGTGGTAATGCTCATCTCAGGAATTGATGAACTTCCAAAGTAATAATTTTATTTGAAAAATAATTTTATAAAAATAAGTATGGTGCAATTATACGATAGCCAATGCATGTGAAGTTCCGTTAGAATAGGAGAATTTGAGATCAAATGGAGGATTACACGTTTCTCTTTCATATTTTCAAAATTTGTTTGATAACACTCTATAACTTTAGATCCTTTTTAGTAACTAGTAATAAAGAGTTACGAATATGAATGCAACCTTTATTTTTAAATTTTTACTTATTTGGTTACTGGAAATGGAAAAAATAGGAAATGACAAAATTGTAATAAATTCTAAATAATCTTAAAGGAATCAAATATTAAAAATAAAATATAAAAGATATTATTATAATATTATCATAATATTATCTGAACATTGATTCTTATCATAATATTATCATCAATATCATATATTACAGTCAATGTTTTACAAACGGGACATCAAACTGGTCAAAAGAAAAGTTTAACGTTCAAAGGTTCAACCGGTATATAATAAACAAGAAGTAAAATTATAAGAATGAGTAAAAATAAATTATTTATTTATCTTATGTCATAGAAAAGGAGGTTGCAAAAATTGAAAATATTAAAAAAAATTGTTATAGTATCTCATATTGATTAAACATGAAAATGTTAAAAAGTTTATAAGTGATAAGGGTCAACTATCAAAATGACTAGTCATTTTGGCAATGGTTGACTCAAGCCCAATTCTTATTAATGGGACTATACTCTGGCCATATTAAAAATTCTAACATGATATCAGATAAGGTTTGGTCTGGATTATTAATTTTCTAATTGTCCGTCTGGACGTCTATTCGGTTACAGCTGTATTTATTTCAAGTGACAACTGGATGTCCAGTCCTAGGGGCCTAGTTCGATTACCGCTGCATTTATTTCAAGTGACAATTGGATGTCCAATCCTAATTACACTTGAGAGAGAGTGTTAGAATATCACATATTGATTAAATATGAAAATGTTAAAAGAGTTTATTAGTGGTAAGGGCCAACATTCTAAATGACTAGTTCTAGTCATGCTTGTAACATCAGGTCCCCAAATTAAGGGTTAAAATTTAGATTTCAATAATGGAGAAAATAGTAACGTGAGAGTTTTAAAAAAAATTGCATTTCGTGTTAAGAAAAATGTCAGCATACATGCATGTGAATTTGAATTTTTGCACACATGAAAAAAATTATACATGCACTCATTGACATTTTGGGTATATTGAATAGTAATGGAATATGTTGAGAATTGTGGTTATAGTGAATGAGTTAAATGAAATGGAGTAGAAGGACTGGAAATAAAAATTTGAAGTGTTCGATTTTAGAAAATAGAAGTCTGGAAATTTTCTGAGAATGAATAGTTGAGAGTTAAATCTTTGGTCTGAATTTTCATGAATTTAATGTATTGATTTAGGGAGATTTTAACAAAGTTGTCTTGTAGAAAGTTGTAGTTTAGCTTTCTAGCTTTCCAACGGTATATAGTATAGAATTTTTGAATATCTGAGTAAAACGTTATAGTCCTTATAAGTGGAGATGCTCAAGAGTATAGGACGTATCATCTGGTGATGATGTGTCGTCTGATGAGGACGCATCGTCTGATGAGTACATATCGTCTGGTGATGATACTTCGTCTGGTGATGACATGTCGTCTGGTGAGGACGTCTCATCTGGTGAGGACGTATCGTCTGGTGAGGACGGATCGTCTGATGAGGACGGATCGTCTGATGAGGACGGATCGTCTGGTGAGGACCTTTCGTCTGGTGAGGACGTATCGTCTAATGATGACACTTCGTTTGGTGAAGACACTTCGTCTGGTGAGGACGTATCATCTGGTGAAGACGTATCGTCTGATGACGTCATATCGTCTGGTGATGACGTCATATCCTCTGATACATTGTTCATCTGATCCTATCATCTGGTCCTATTTTTGACCCTCTAGACAATAGAATTTGCTTTCAAGATCTACATGAAAGTAGTAGATCTAGAAGTCTCCTTCGAAACCATTCAAAGAAAACCTTAATCTGAAATCTCTAATGAAAGTTATGCTAATTGTTTGGAGATAGGTACAATGTGACTGAGGACATAAGCATGGTTGATTCTTTTGGCCCTAACTTCATAACCCGACCTCTAAATGAAGTGATTCTTAGACCAAAAGATTCCTAACACATTTTTCTATCTCTCCACAAAAAATTGGTAGATTTATAAATCAAATTGAAAAAGGTTGATTAAATGAAAGTGTGGAATATGTTGGAACAGTGAAATAGGACTATCTTACTGAACACACTTTAGTGTTTTGATTATATTTGGACCTGTAGGATTCCAAATGAGATTATTTTTTATTTGGAGTAAACTAGAGAAATAGGACTACATATCATATGAGAATTTGAATTGTGATTCAATCTCTAAAATGTCCAATTTCTGGATGGAAGTTGTGCTTAGTGTATTGTTTTGGACAAGAGCAGTCTAAAATTGTTTGAAGCATATCTTTCAAATCACTTAGCCAAATTGAATGATTTTGGTGTCAATGGAGACATAAGACATAGGAGAATATGATTCTAGAAGAAAGTGTTGTAAAATAACTTCAGTATTAGGGTCAGAAAGAACATGAAAAGTTGACCTGAAATTATATTTTTATGGGAAAAATCAGAAAGTGAGTAAATGGTTATGACTTGTGATTACAGTGGTTTTATTAAGTCATAAACTTAAGTATAAATCATACTTAAGTGAGTTTTAATAAAGGGAAATGGATAAGTGGTTAAGAAATGGATAGGTGTCCAAGCTTTAAAGTTAAGCTTTAATAACCTTGAAAGACAAGCTGTTGTTCTTATCTTTATCCTTCTTGAAGCTTCTTTCCCTAGTTTTTCTTAAACACAAAGTTTTTCATCAAATTTTTACCAAAGTTAAATCTTGTTTTTCTTTTTTTGTCATCACTTCTACTTTGATATTTCTTTCTTCTACCCCAAGAAAAACCGAACCTTTTGTCAACTTTCAAGTTGATATACGTGGTTGCATAAGGGATTAAGGTTACGTGATTCTTGCAAATGTTGGAGCTTTTAAACAAGTAAGCTTATTATGATTATGTATTTTTGTATGTACTGAAGCATGCATCGTGAGTTCAATGTAAAATGGTTAAGAAATAGTGATATTCGTATTTGCTGGGAACTGACGGTGGAGATTTTGAGTGTGCCGTACATGTTGATTTTTCTGATTTGATGATCAAAATGTTATAAGAGGTTGTAGAAATTATTTTAGAAGTTGAAAGATCAACTAAAATGTGTATTTGATAAGAATTTGAAAAAATGATTATATAAATACTCTATTTTTCTTCCTCACTAGTACATACGGGTTTATATTAGAAAGATTTAGGGATGAGTTATGGATATCAAAGTACCAAAGGATTGAGGCTGTGATTCAAAGAATTGATGAGCGATTAAGTTATGAAACGAAAATGAGTTTAAGATATGAAATTGGTAAAATACCCGGGATTGTCATTGAGCATGTATTATATATAGCCCATATACACAGTTGTGCATGAATGAATGCTTATAATTGTTCCATTATTAATGAGTGTGCAATGTGTGTCTTGCATAAATGGGTTGTGCAGGTTAAACGTCTGCATTCGGGCGTTTCCATAATTTGAAAGTCAGTGCTAATCTGGAGCGTACTGTGAATAGGCCTAAATAGTCTCATTTTATTATTTATTTTGTTTGAATTTTTGTATTGATTGATTATGTTAGTTTTTGGACAGAAGGTCCGATGATGTGATGAATTGATTGAGATATTGAAGTGTTACTTGTATGTGAATGAGATGAACTAAGTGTACATAATTTGATGATAAAAGTGTTTTGAATGAGCATCACAAGATCTAGATCATCACTCTTTTTATCCAACACTCATTGGGAGAGTTGAATAAAAAGTGTTAAAGTTATTAGATTTCAAGCTCCTCAAATAAGATTGGCTTTGATCGAATTATTTAGATCTTGTGATGATGCCAAGTCAAATAGTGAAGCAGAGAGCTTGGTTAGTGTACTTGAGAGTTTTGAGTTTTTACTTAGTATGATTATTTGATATGACATTTTATTCGTTATTAACATGGTAAGTAAAAAGTTGCAATCTAAATTTACGTGCATTAATGCTACCATAAAAAAATTAGAAGGTGTGATGGTATTTTTTGAGAAATATAGAGATGAAGGGTTTAGCTTTAGTATGAATATTGTCAAAAGTCATGGGCTTGAGATGAATATAGAGTCTACGTTTTTAACTAAGCGTTGTATTATTAGGAAAAGACAATTTGATGAAATTAACCATAATAGAGAAATACAATCAGCTGAGGATTCTTTCAGAGTTAATTACTTTCTAGTTGTTGTGGATATGACAATTACTTCGTTAAATAATATATATGAACAATTAACGACATTTGATAATATTTTTGGATTCTTATTTGATTCAAAGAAGTTGAGGTCATTGGATGATAACGAATTAAGAGAATATTGCACTAATTTTACGACGACATTTTCTCATGATAATGTGTCAGATGTAGATTTAGATGATCTTTTTTTCTGAATTAAAAGTTTTGAAAATGACTTCGCCAAATGAGTTAATGTCATTAGTTGAAATTTTAGAATTTGTTAAAGCTGTAGATTGTTATCCAAATGTTTCAATTGCTTATCGAATTCTATTAACTATGCCTGTGACTGTACTATCATCTAAGAGAAGTTTTTCAAAATTAAAATTATTGAAAACCTACTTGAAGTCATCGATGTCATAAGAAATGTTAAATGGTTTAGCTATGTTATGTATTGAGAATGATTTTGCATCTAGAAATACACGGAGAAAATGTTTTTCATAAATCCTGATTCTCTGTATATTTGTTAGTGTAATGTTATTAGTATTTTGCAATCTAATATTATTATTTGATTGTTATTATTGTCATTTTGATATTAGTGTTACTATTTTTAATTATTTTGTTGTATGTATAGTAGCTGTTGAAGTCTCATATGTGGTCTTTGGCAGTCGAGCCATCGCCATATATATAGGGAGGAGCAACGATGCATTTAAAGGAAGGATCAGGAGGTCAGATTATGAGACCTTTTCCGGTCTTGGACGCTTCCACTCAGTTATTGGTTCTTGGCATTTGACCCACAGTTCTGCATCAATAAAACTAGTTATAATGGAAGACTCTTGTTCTGCATCTCCTCTGTAACCCTCCTCTTTAATTTCATTTTCCAATATTTTTACTGTGATTTTAATGAAGAAATTAAAAGAGGAAAAAAACTTATCTAATGTAAAGACACATAGATTTTGAATTCATTCTTTACGATCTGTCATATTCCACGTAGCAAGACACATGCAAGACACCCACTACTTATTACAAATCACTCAAAGTTAACTCATATTCCACATAGCATGGCACGTGCAAGACACCCACTACTTATTACAAATCACTCAAACTCATATTCCACGTAGCAGGACACGTGCAAGACACCCACTACTTACTACAAATCACTCAACGTTAACTTAAATCCTGACTGAAAAGTGGACTTAGCTACGAACTGCTAGAGCTATACTGTGTTAGTGATTTTGGTTGTCTGAGTAAGGTGCCGGCTACTGTTTCGTGCGTTTACTGTTAGCTGGGCGGACGGTGAGGGCTAGTCTGCAGCTTTAGACACCATGTCTGCCTCCGACCCGGAGAGTCACCAGCCTAAGAAAGGGTGAACTCGAAAGCAGGATGTCGATCAGTCCCCACTGTAGCCCTCCTATGTAGCGGCGGTTAAAGGGGGCTCCCCGGATGTTGGTTCTGCGGCGCGTCTGCATGGCAAGAGGAAGAGCTAGTCGACATAGAAGAGGGCGATATCACGTCGGTAGTTGATGAGAAGGGAGGCAGTATCATACTCTCTCCGACTTTGAAGGGCAAACTGGACAAACAGTGGGAAAAGGCATTGATCATGAAGGTGTTGGGTCGTCGTGTGGGATTCGTCGTGCTTAGCAACCGACTGCGCTCACTGTGGAAGCTGCGTGGCCGTGTGAAGATGGTGAATTTAGACAACAATTTCCTTCTGGTCAACTTTCACGAGGACGGAGATTATATCAAGGTTCTTACGGAGGGGCCATGGATGATATTTGGGCAGGCTATCGTTGTACAGCGATGGAGTCCCTCATTTCGTCCCTCCCAGGTCGTGATCAACAGCGCGGTTGTCTGGATTCGAATCCCCAGCTTACCGATAGCACGCTACCATCCTCAAATCCTCGAGGATCTGGGGAATCTCGTGGGGCACACGGTTTGCATTGATGAGGCCACGCTGTATGCCAATAGGGGGAAGTTTGCCAAGCTTGTCATGGAAATCAACTTGGCTAAACCTCTGACGCCTAACGTCGAACTTGATGGGGAAACCCTCCTCATCTCCTACGAAGGGCTCCCCCAGGTGTGTCTAACGTGTGGGGTGGTCGGCCATTCTCCAAGTGCATGTGCTAGGAAAGTTACTGCAGATGCCGCTGCCTCACCATCGGTGGACAGCACGGGTGCAGCACAGGCCACACCTAGCGGTCCGGTGGAGGTGGCCTGAGGGCCACCGGTGCCAGTGGATTCTTCAGGCTTTGGGCCGTTGATGAACATCCAACGCCGACGTCCCAAAGCTAACAACGGTCCGGTTTAAGCCAAGGCTAGCATCGTACGCAGGGGAGAGGCGACTTGAGGCTCCCGTTATGCAGTGCTAATGAATGATGATGCTGTGACAGACGCGACAGTCTCCAACGTGGAAGGAACTCTAGTTGGAGCCACAGTTGGTTATGGACAGAAACTGAACTTGTTCAATTTTAATGGAACTGGTCTGTCCTCCAGCACGACCAGGACTCCTAAAGTTGCTGACCGGACCAGGAAGGCTACTCTAACTACTAAAGGAAAAAATATCTTGGAGCACCCCGTGTCTCGGGCGGATCAAAGACAAACAAGTGCGAGTACCGGACACGACACCGCACCGTTTTCTTTAATTCAACTCAAACCCACGGCATCGAAGAGGAATCTCGCAGTCACTCTTCCGTCCCACTCAGATATGATCTGCGATAATCAGCTTCTCGAGGCCCAGCTCCCGGTGACCGCAGAGAGGCCCCAGAGTATGGAGGGTCTAGAGGAACCTGGGGAAGGCTCCGCTCTCCCAGACATTTCCCCTTCTGATCCTCCCGATATTGTGATGGACTCGGAGGGCAAAGAGGACTCAACGAACCCATGCCCAAACGCGACAGAGTTAGTGGCCCTTGCTTTCAAGGAGGCCAAGGATGCATTAGCTGGGAGCTCGATTGCGGTCTAGAGGTAGGTCTCTCTTCCTCGATTTTTTATGTCGATTATATTCTGAAATTGTCAAGGTGTAGGAGGGGCGAAGTTTCAAACCATCCTGCGTACTTATACTTGCAGCTATAAACCAGACATCTTTGCCTTGCTGGAACCCCGGATTAGTGGCGATCGGGCCCAGGCTGTTATTCTGGCCTTAGGTTATGATTTTTCCTTTCGTATTGAAGTCGAAGGGTTCTCGGGGGGTATCTAATTACTTTGGCAAGAAGATTATGATATCTCGGTCGTCTTAGCGCATAGGCAATTCTTGCATGCTTCTGTGAAGTACAAGACTTCTTCATTTGACCTAACCATTGTGTATGCCAGTCCGCAAGTTTCCTTGCAGTCTAGTCTTTGGACTGCGCTCAAGTGGCTAGGCAGCTCTACTACTCGTCCTTGGCTTGTGGGGGGATTTTAATGCAAAGCTGAACTCGAACAGAAGGGGAGGAGCCCTCGCGACTCTGGCTATGAGTCGACGTTTTCCGGATTGGGTCCATCACTGCAATCTCCATGATTTAGGGTATGTAGGTTCTAAATTTACTTGGAGGCGAGGGCAGGTATAGGCTCGGCTTAATCGGGTGTTTGGGTCATCTGCTTGGGTCCAGCGGTTCCCCCACACGGTCAACCAGCATCTTCCTTTCCTCGATTCCGATCATCGACCTATGCTCCTCCAGCTTTTTTTGCCTTTGCCGAGGCCTACGGGCCCTCCTCCGTTTCGATTCCAGAATGCGTGGTTAACGCACTCTGGTTTTCAGGGGGTCGTTGCTAAGTATTGGAACCCGACAATGGACACAATGAGCCACTCCCTATCCCAGTTCTCCACCCACCTCCAGCGTTGGAATCGACAGGTGTTCGGGAACATTTTTTATCGAAAAAAGAAGCTCGTTGCCAGATTGGAAGGGATTCAGCGTGCCATGACGACCGGTCCTACGGACTCAATGCAAGCGTTGGAGGACAAGCTCAGTAGTGAGTTATTACAGGTTCTGTGCGAGAAGGAGATGTTTTGGCATCACCAAGCCCGATGCCACTGGCTTTCCCAGGGTGATCGGAACACCAAGTATTACCATACGCTCACCCTCTTCAAGCGGCGAAAGTTGAGTGTCGAGCACCTCCTCAACTAGGAGGGGCATAGTATCTCCGATCCAGTCCAGCTTCGTCACCTGGTCACCAATTATTTTGTTCAACTTTACACTCCGGTCGAGGAGCCGCCCATCCAATTCCCTCTCACGAGCGCCTTCTCGTCTCTTACTAAGGCCCATTTCCAAGAGTTTGCTAGACCTGTTCAGGCTAATGAGGTTAGAAGTGCTGTTTTCGGGATGCATCCCAACAAGGCCTCCGGAGGTGATGGCTTTAATGCCCTCTTTTTCCAGAAACAATGGGGCACGGTTGGGCCGGCTGTAACATCCCGTCACCGATGGGATGGGTACAGTTCATTACATTCATTTGTGGCATGTTCATGCATTATTAGTTATGTATAATTGGCTATTTGGGCAATTATTGCACTGGCATACGTACGTACATACATGTATGACAATTCCCGATTTGATTTGGGTAAATTGGTAA
>JAOTIZ010000005.1:38437602-38461746 GCA_027123425.1 Erythroxylum panamense | reverse complement strand
TACACCAACACACTCACAAAGAAATACACAAGACAAACTCTCCAACTCTCACATCAAAAGAAGAATTTAACTAGAGTAAAATTTGTATTACAAATCTTTGACTTTATTTGGTGCATTAGACAAAGAGGTAGCAACCCCCTTATATAGGTAAGAACATTACTCCAATTGTTGTCTCCAACCAATATGAGACAACAAAGGAGCTAATCTCAACAAGTTCCTCATATCTTAGACCACTAATATTACCTGGCCATTAAGCATATCGACTTCAGTATCTCTGTAGTTGTTAGCATTTAAGTGCATTTCAGGCATCGCCATAACACATAATGCTTAACCCTAGCTATATTTTGGGTAGAAATAATCATTTTACACTAGCAATTTAAAGTAATTCTTATAACAAGTAAGACATAATCTAACAAGTCGACAAATTAGCTTTTGTTTGGTATTTCTGAAAATTAGATTTTCGTAAGAGGAAACATCAAGCCTTATTCATAAGCTCCGATCAAGCTAAGTTTGTTGGAAGCTTGGACGTATCTACTTTGAGTAGGATAGATAGGGAAATAATCAAAGCAAAGGGTATGAATCACTTGTAGTTTATGCCAAATGTTAAAGTGTGATAATCTACTAATTATGTAGTGATAGTTAATAAAACAACTATCCAATAATAATAATAATATATAAGAACCGTGTAGCTGTTATACTAATACGACTCGATACATACTTCCCAACTGCTTGTTTAAAGAATATAATTTGGTAGCCATAGATGGATAAAGGCTGTGACTCACTAGACTTGCGTAGTTCTCTTAAACAGGAAACTGTCTCGGTCACTTCTGCGGAGGAATTATTAACTATACTCAGAAAACATCCCTTGATAAGAATAATATACATGTCTAACTACTCTTTTTATTATCAGGTCAGTCCGTAAGGAGTAAAGTGTTAGTCAAACAAATTTTTTCATTCTTAAAGCTCAAACTCGAAACTTCTAATTAAAAAATAACTCGAGACTTCTAATTAAAAGATAAAAATGCTGAACTATTCACACTAATTTATTTGATTGCATTTCACGCCTTTATTTTATCGTGGACTCGCTAAAATGGAAGTAACAAATCCATGAACAGGTTTTTAGCCATATTCATAAATGGGTCCATTGGTCCTTGTCATGAAAAGATTTTCGAAATTTGGATAGGCTGACGAGTCAGAGGACGCTTGTAGAGCATTTGGCAGTCACCGTCACCATGTTTAGATTCCCGATTCCACCCCTTGGGCCATCTCTCTCTCCAAAGAATGCAAAATCAAATTTTATTAAGTACATTTATTTTCTTTAATTACTCCTCCACTCCGCTACTATGAATATTTTTGTTAATATATTACTCCTGAAATTTCGCACTTGTGGAAGTTTTAAGTTAAAAGATAATTTTGCCAGTTTTATTATTAAAATATTGCCAAAATTTTACTATTTAATAATTATAAAATTCAATCAATTTAAATGTAAAAAATTTTAACCACCTAAATTTTCGGTTTAATTTTTAACTTTCTTGTTCAATTTACTTTAATAACTCTGGTTAAAAATCGATCATTTTATTAATTAATCATTCAACTTTTTTAAATTAATAATTTTTTATAAACTAAAATAAATTAATTAATTTTCATTTAATAATCTATTTTTAATTAAATTTCAAATTCTTCGAAAGGTAAAGACAATATTTTCAATTATATTTTAATCAATTTTATGACAGTATAATTTGCCAATATTAATATTATTACTAAAATGGTAGAAACAAATGTGATATTGGTATATACAATTTAAGATAAAATCTATGCCTCTTAATGTGAAGATTGAGCATACAATATATGGGGAACTTCTTGTTTGACTAAATTAGAATGCTTTGGTGTTTTTTAATGAGATATATATATATATATATATATATAAACCATAAATATATAGATTTATAATGATTATTCCCTTTTAAAAAACATTTAACCGATAGTTAGTAGTAATGCCGTAAAGTTACAGGACATTGAAAAGGTAAACTTCATTCATTGACTATAAAAACGACAACATGGTCCTTCCCTTCCGTGCTCAGGTTTTTGTCTTTTCTTTCATTACTGTGTTTGTGTCTACTTATAATCTTGGTGAGCTCCGAACAACACCGAAAAAGACCCTGTGTTAGAGAAGGAAAACAAATAATTCCAGGAGGCATAGACGTTTTTGGTTCTGTTGTTGTTCTCGGGTATCTCCTTGTTTTTTAACCTAAACAACTCTAGAGGCTTCATGGCCACAAAAAGATTGGTTCTTTATCTGCTGGGCAGTTTTTCTGTGGCCGTTCTCTCCGTTTTCTTCATCGCGGAGCCCAACAACAATGCCCTGCCTTACAACTCCAATCTTTCCAACCCCTTACGTGTGTCCACCGCCGAAAGAGTCTGGCCAGTACGTCTTTCGCTTCCTCTTTTGTTTGGTTCGGTTTGATCGTTAATGGCTTTTTTTTTAGTCGTTTCACTGATGCTTTGTATGTCTAGTTCATGTGAAGGAAGAATCTTGATGGTGTTCTTGGTGTTGCAGAAATTGGCGTTTAGTTGGAGGGCAGTGTTGGCGACTGTGATAGGATTTCTGGGATCGGCATGTGGCACCGTTGGTGGCGTTGGAGGCGGAGGCATTTTCGTTCCTATGCTCACTTTGATTGTTGGATTCGATACCAAATCTGCTGCTGCTATTTCCAAATGTATTTTCAGTAATCATTCGTTAGCTTTTTGGTTTTCGTTTTGTTTGTTTATTTTATAATACAGTCTTCTGTCCAACACTTCTCTTGAATCTGTCATCTCGATAGAGCAGGAGATTGTGCTTATGATTTATTTTGTGTCTGTCGACTAGAATTTTCGTACAGAATGTTTCTTATAATTTTCTTTCTAGCTTTTAGACATGACCTTGGCGTTTACAGCTTGGGCACTTAATAGCTCAACTCAGATATCGGAGTTTTTCGTTAAAAGAGTACTACTTGTTGACGTGATGATGACTGTCTTCAATTGGTGCAGGTATGATAATGGGAGCGTCAGCTTCATCAGTTTGGTACAACCTAAGAGTGCCCCATCCAACAAAGGAAGTGCCCATTATAGACTATGACTTGGCTCTTTTATTCCAGCCCATGCTAATGCTTGGCATCACCATTGGGGTTGCTTTGAGTGTTGTCTTCCCCTACTGGCTAATCACTGTCCTCATCATAATTCTCTTTCTAGGTACTGTCTCAGCAGGTTCTTTCTCTGTAAATATTGCTATTCAGTGATTGCCATGTTTATGCTGATGAAGATCTGTGACCAGGAACGTCTTCTAGATCCTTTTGTAAGGGAATTGAAATGTGGAAGGAGGAGTCAATTCTAAAGGTAATAATTTGCTGCTCCATTGACTTGGATATATAATTGGAACTGTGTTATACTCAACTATTCTGGAAATTTCAATGTCAAAAATACGCAGAAACAAATGGCCCGGCAAGAAGAAACTTTGGTGAAGTCCCACGATGAACGTAAGACTCTCACATATAAGCTGTTTTCTATGGAAGTTCCATATACAGTATCTTGAGCTTGGACAGTTTCTAATTTATTTTATTGTTGAGATGTGCAGTACTCATTAACGCAGAATATGAGCCATTGATTCCACAAGAAAAGAAAACAGCAATGGTGATTCTACGAACCAACTGATATAACTTCTGCAGTTACCATCCTCAGTTGTGAGGTTAACTGAGTTCTTTTTTTATTTCTTGAATTTTCAGCAAATAATGCGCTTAAACCTCAGATGGAAGAACCTTTTGATGCTAATACTTGTTTGGGTTCTTTTCCTTCTCCTGCAAATCATCAAGGCAAGTTGAGACAGGTTCTCTTCCATTTGCTTTGGCTTTGAACAACTTACATAGATCATTCTTCTTATTCCTACCTGCTTTGCAGAACGACGTAGCAGTTTGCAGTACGTGGTATTGGGTCCTTTTCTGTTTGCAGGTGCCAACAATAGGAATTTGATTGCTCTCTTTTCTAGTGGGATCTTCTTCATTTTTCTAATACTTGCCAAGTTAATAAATTTTGGTCCTCATAACTTGGGTTGTCTGTCGCAGCTACCGATCGCACTTGCAGTGTTTGGATATGAAGCCATTAAATTATACAAAGAACATATTAAGAGGATTAGCGTAGGCAATACAGAATCAATTTGTGAGGCTTCAATTGACTGGACTGCAATGCACATTGCATTCTGTGCACTTTGTGGCATTCTTGGAGGGACTGTTGGTGGCCTACTTGGATCTGGTGGCGGATTCATATTGGGCCCTCTTCTCCTTGAAATAGGAGTCATCCCACAGGTATAGTTGTCATTACCATTGTTTGACAGAATAAGAATCGTGAAGCTTATCGTTCTTGTTTCCATCCTTCCTGTCAAGAAGACAAATTTCCCTGAAGAATGAAACCTTTGCTCTGTTTAACAGGTAGCTAGTGCAACAGCAACATTTGTTATGATGTTCTCGTCATCCTTGTCTGTGGTGGAGTTCTATTTGCTGAATAGATTTCCCATACCATATGGTATAGCTTTTTATCATCTTTTTAACAAAACAGAAAAAGAATTCTCCAACGCGATGCAATATGAAGTGTGTGTGATCTTTGGATATGATGTCTTCTTGCAGCACTTTACCTCATGACAGTGTCAGTCTTCGCTGGCTTCTGGGGACAGTTTTTTGTGAGAAAGGTGATTACAGTTCTGGGAAGAGCTTCGCTTATTGTATTTATCCTCTCCGGTGTCATCTTTGCCAGTGCGATCACAATGGGTAAATCCAATACTCTACTTGAAAACCTTTTCCCATAAGAAATGAATCCACGATCGCTTACCCAACAACGACCGTTATTAATCTTTTTTGCATTATGGAAATGTTTTACAGGAGTCATTGGAATAGAAAGGAGCCTAATAATGATACAGAATCACGAGTTTATGGGATTCTTAGGAATTTGCAGCAGTCAATGATGATTGGCGCCACAACAAATCGCAGATAGTACATGAGGAAAGAAATATAGATGAACATGTTGAAAAGCTATAGGCTTGGATTGTTTGGAATAGGATTGGAGGCCAACACCTAGTTGTCCTATATAAATAAATAGTGTCAGTTTGCTGCTCGTCTGCGTTCTGATCCCGACTGTGTTAGAACCTCGCTGACACTGTCCTGTCCAGAGCACACCTTATCACTTTATGATCGCAGTACATTTTTAGTTCTACCATTGTAATGAATGCTTAAGTCTTCTCTTCACCCTTTTAATTTTACCATGAATTACTATATTATCATATTCTTCTTTCTTCCTCTAAACTTAGCAAAAATCTACAATTAATTTAGTCTCAGAACTATTGTAGATAGTACGTACTGCCTTTGTTCCATGTTGGAGGAAGAGTGCACACACACAAGGGGATATGAATTTTAACTTCACTTCCAACATAATTAGGAGGTGGGGACCAAGTCATTCATACCTTTCTTTTTCTCTTTAGTTTACAAATTCAAACCGTATACAAATTGGAATGTTGTTACTTAATGACAAAAAGGTGAGAAAATATCTGAAAGTATACCTGTACCTTGGCCACAATTTAGGCACTACCCACCAATGTAGACTAGCTTTAAAGAAAAGGCCAACTTGGAAATGGCAAGCAGAAGATTGAGACAGGGGCACTGAGACGTAATATCAACATGTGAATTTAGTCACTACAAGTTGGGCACAAAGGCCAAAGGTTCACGAGTAAGATCACATTCATGGGTTATTCAGGAAGCCACCTAAATAGAAAATAAGTAGAGGAATGATAGTTCGTAAGAACCTCCACTTCTGTCAGGTAATAAATTATGGGCTGGTTTTGTTGCTGTCTGCTTTATAATTGAATGAGCCTGAAGGTTTTGTACGTAATAAACTGAAACATATTCTCTTAATTGATGAAAGTGAGGGCCGTCATTGCAAGGTGCGGTTGTGCATAATTGGAGAAAGAAGACAACTTCCAGCAGGACATGACACGTAGTTCATGTTCTGTAAGCATGTTTTCTAGGAATTTTGTTCCAGCATCACATGTTGGTTTGGAAAAACTTCCTTCTTTATTGCTTGGCAATGGTCCCCATCTCTCTTCAACTTCTTGCAATATATGCGCGACAAGTCATTGTACATATACACTTGTCAGGCAAATGAATTGATCAGACCATTTCGAAAATGTTCAATTCATAATTTGTACTTTACTTGGACACATTTGAAGGTGAAATCCATCTATAGGTTTGAACCAAGTTTTTATAGTTTAGATTCGAGATTAGATCCTCTCTCCAATAAATGGCTGAGATTCATTGGATATAATAAGACAGTGTAATATTGGACAGGAGATCTGGACTCTTTAGATTCAACCTAACTATTAGAAAAGTTATGTATGCATAGATAAATATACACTTACCCTATGACAAGCATGATTCCAATATAACATCCACATCCTTGTAAATGAATCGAGTTGAGTCAACTGTTGAAGTTGTTGACAACTAATGTTATCAACCTATATATGTCACGACATAGAAAATCAACAATTATTTGTAGTATGTCAAGTCAAAGAAAGTACGTCGATTGAAGCAGTAAGGGCACATGTATTTGGCCACCGCCTAATTTTAATAAGAAGGACAACAATTAAGACAAAACGTTGGGGACAACAAAAACGAACTTACAAAGGTACCTCGTAATAGAAAAAACATTTTGCAAATAACACTTGCCTACGAACTAACAGGGTTTGATTAATCAAATTTTATTTTATTTTATTGAATCTATTTCAGAAGACAAAATTAAGTGAAATAAGGTTAGAACAACTCCAACACTTTGAAACAGAAGGCTAAATTTAGTTTAATGCACGTGACATTTAGGAGATGGGTGGGCAGCCACCATTCTGGATCAATATTTGGAAATCCTATCTTAGAAGATTGCATATCAGTGTCTGAAACGAAATGCTGTCCTCTTTTTGTTCCTCTGAGTATAACAAAGAGGCACTCAATAGCTTAGGGTTGAGAGCTGAATACGGTACCCAAATGTTCGATTAAATTTAAGAACCTGAACCATACCATCCCTAGGCTCATAAATCTCAGCGATGAGGTGGAGACGGGTGTTCGCTGCTAGGATGTAGGAAAGGACAAGCATTATTATTATTATTGCTCCATGTCCTTTACTGTTGAATTGATCACTGTGCATTCATGTGTACACTACAAACCTTTGGAAGTGACAAATATGACATGGAAATTAAGTGAATATTTTAACCTAAAGTTTGTTTATTTGAATGAATACACATTATAATCCTTTAATACAACAATATTAATGGAAGAATTTGACAAATTTCATTTATGAAATGTGACATTTTAACGGACTTTTAACACATGTATCTGTACAACAATTCCACGTTCTATATTATGTCACTTACAAGGTATAATCGACACTGTTAACAAAAAGAGCAACATTATTTTTGACCATTGGTTCGATAATTTTTTGTTTTTTTTGTTTTTGATATATTTTTGTATTTTTTTAATATTATTAATATTTTATATAATTAAATATAATTATTACATAATTATGACGTCATACCGGTTCGATCACAGTCAAACTGGTGACCAATAAAACCTCCCATTTGATGGCTGGTCCAAATTTCAAAACACTGCGTAAAGCAGATTCCACGACAGGATGAGACAAAAATTAGGAACTAGGGCAGAGAAATAACTGCAAACCAATCTTTAAATGAGAAATAACGCTAGTCTCGCCCAAAAGGGCGTTAATGTATTAAAATGTCCCTATATAGTCCAGGATCGAGGATGTTACATGAATCACGCAAGTAAACAATAATAGCGAGACAAGCAATGACGACTTGTAAGAGCCGCTTCATTGGACCTTTCTGCATGAGGCTATGAAAGGCCTCTACTCCAGTAATTGATCATCAGCGAAAATGATCTTGTGGTCCCAATACCACCAAAGGTTTGCCATCCCGCAATCTAATATAAAATCCAATCGAATAGATAACGGGAGGCATGTCATGCCTCGCAAGAACACTACCTGCTGGTGCGAAGAATTTCAGATGGACATAACAGGAAAAGGGTGAATTGCTAGTCATTCAATATCCTGTTCTACTTTGATGAACCACTTGTGGTTGCCTTGGAAAGTTTACTAACAGACGGGCTATCTTTACTTGCTCTAGAATCTGCATTGATGGCAATGTTCCCCACTCCGGACTCCATCGCCTCCCTCTCATCTTTCTCCCTCTTCTTTTTATCACTTAAACTTTCCACATTATTGTTTCGATTAGAAGGTGCAGATGGCTCCAAAAGATGAGGACCTGCATTGATCCATGGATGGAGGAGGCACTGAGCCGCAGTTGGCCGCTTCTCAGGAATGAAATCGAGAATAGGAACCAAGAAGTCAGTCATGTCATTTGCATCTCTCTCACTAAATTCGTACTTCTCAACGAGAACCTTGTTCAATGGCCAGAAACGCAATCTACGTATGTGTCTCAGATCACCATATCTGTTAAAGAAGTCCCGGGAATAGCGACCACCCAAGGCAATCTGAATATAATTGCCAACATTTCACACTTAACATAGTTTCAACTTTCATAAAAGATGATTTAAATTGATTATATGGGATGGGTCTCACCTTACGTGGCATCATACCAAGAAGTTCCATCATCAAAGCCAAGTGGTCCTGAAACAGATAAAGAAGAGAAGCCTGTAATCCTGAAATGCTTAAATTTGACTAGAATTAACGAAGCTCTATAACAGTAATTACATGAATGGGAAAACATTTAAGGCCATAGACGATACAAGTCAATATGTTAACAATCTGAAAGGACGCTTTAAGTACAAGCATCCCTCAAGAAATATCAATACAGGAGTATCTGAGATTCCAGAGAACGGCAATTAAAGCAACCGAACTCTGCCACTAAGCCTGAACAAAACTATTGACTGTGATTGTACCAATGGCAATAAGATATAAATGATTGATCCTCAATGTTATACCAACAATTCATTCTCCAAAAGAAATCCTCTCTCTCCACATCAGAATTTATATCTTCTTCATAGAAAAGAACCAAGGAGGCAAAAGTTATTAAGCAGCAGAAAGAACATAGAGTAACTAGTAGGAAATCAAGAGGCACATATTACCATAGGATTCCATGGGCATGAGAATGTTAGATTCCAATGCGTTCATGATTTTCAGAAGTAGAGGAATCGTCCCAAATTTTAAGCTTCATATCCATTGTTGGCAAAACAACCAAAGTAGACATTCAATGCAATATCATTCATTAATATATAAAGTCAAGAATAAAATACACAAGAAGTTATCGTGGCATTAGGTTAAGACTCTAAGAAATTTTCCATAAATCAACAGATATCATTTATAATACGTAGATACTGCATTTGGTGGGCACAATTGTTCCTTATTAATCACCATCAAGGTTAATTAGGGTCCAGGATCAGAATAAGGACATTAAATCTGAAAATTCACTCAACAGGACAAAGACGTGAAAGCAAGAATTTGATAAAGATAGGCCAAAATATGTCAGTCAGTAGTAGAAGAATTTTAGTCTCATGATAATTCGTGTGGATGGATGTTGCCCAGCTACTTTGCTACAAAGACAACATATGCCAACTTATTCCCTCCTTGTGGACAGTTGTAGGATGCAACTACATCTACAAATTTTAGTTCTCATGATAATTCATGTGGATGGATGTTGCCAGCTACTTTGCTGCTACAGAGGTTTACACAAAATATGGCAACTTATTTCCTCCCCATGGACAGTTGCCGCGAGTAACTACATCTGGGAAAAAGAGAGTATGGACATGCACAACAATGGATAATAGCTACATGACAATGAGAAGTCATGGATGCCAAAAGAAAACTAAAATTTTCGAAATGGGGATGAAGTAAATGAGCCCATTTCCGATCAGCAGACAAATCAAGTATACCAGCCATCAACAAGTAGACAACCAATGCAGGACTACATGCTCAAAACAAATCTGAAAAGTGAAATCATCAGCATTCCACAACAACAAAAAGTGGAATATAACAAGAGGATAAAAGTCCAGTGGAAGGTGGGAATATAAATTTGTAACACAACATCCCTGAAACATGCTAGAAAGTACATACTTGGTAGATATCACATAACCAGCAAGAATATACCACATTTGCTTCATTATATGAAGACATATGAGGTTATTTACAGACATTTAACTGGGATGTCAGACCAACTGCATGAATAATTCAAAACATTCCACTAAGGGCAACAGCTTTGGCATTTTGGCTCTATAGGGATCCATTTGTAAATCATAACTCTGAAGTATCTCTAATTTTGACCAGGTAGACTTGTCCATATTTACATCTCTGCATTTGCAAGTTATTAAACATTTCCCAAAATATCCTTTCTTTATTATGTAATGCCTAGTTTTCTAGTCAGACTTCCAGCAGAATTGTAGTTAGGAAAAAACTTGTACGTAGATCAAATCACTTGCTTGATAATAATTTTTCTTCAATTAACTATGGAAAAAAAATCAGTTAGACAATACAAGACAAAATCTTGGTCTCCCTCTCCTCCTGTCTGTATCAGCCAGTCACCTAGCATAGTGGGGAAGGGAGAAGGCCAGAGTGCTGCAAATACTTTCAGAAATAATGCATTTCCAGATTCCTCAAGCCGAGGGATTTTGCAACGTTTACACTCCTAAAGGAATAAACTACAGCAAGAACTAACACATCGCATATTTTTTTCATTTCTTTCTGAAATTAATATAGTGAATATTACGAAGAGAAATGAAAGCTATTGATGGAAAGAAGTGATGCAGTGTTCAGGAACATGAAGAAATAACATATACGTATCTTGCAGTGAGTAACGATTGGCATGCAATAGACATTATTTTTCTAGCAATTGCTTAGCACGAAGAGTTCCACCACAAAAGCTCACCTCATCCCTATCAAAGTTGTCACCACTGTGTGGGTCAAACAGCACATCACCAGTTGCAAGCTCAAAACAAATGCAAGCAAAAGACCAAAGATCTGCCGATGTAGAATACTTAGATCCAAGGATCACCTCTGGGCACCGATACTGTCTTGTCTGTATATCATTTGTAAATTGTTTGTATGTCCAGCATGCATTTCCAAAGTCCACCAATTTGCATTTCAGATCAACTGAGGTCAAAAGCCTCCGCCTGGTCAAGCGGCTTCCCCTCTTGCTAGCCAAAGTTCCTGACCCAGGGTCCTTTCCCCCATCAGCACAAGATGATCTATTCATATTGTCAGAACTGGTAGGAAGGTTGTCAGCAGAACCTGCGTTTCCTTTTACATTTGCAGGAGACTCTTCCGCGGCAGATGATTCCTGATCAGCATCAGCTTCAACAGAAATTTCCTTCCCCACACACCCTTGAGCTGCTCGTTTAGCCTTTCTTCGAATCTTTTTCTTCTGGTTTTTAGTTAAGTCCCCATTTAATTTTGTAATCCCAGACTCCAATGTACTCTTGTCCTTACTATTAGGAAGAATAAGAGGATTACCAGATCTCCTTGGATCTTTTGATGGATCTATCATTGATAATAGCAATATATTCTCTGGTTTCAAATCTGTATGTATGATTGAAAGCTGCCTATGCAAGTAATCCAATCCCACTAAGATGTGGAAACATATCTCCTTAACCTTATCAATAGGCATTCCACGATAATCCGAGTACTTGATGAGGGTTAGAAGATTATCCCCCAAGTATTCAAATATCATGCAAACATGTTGTCCATTAGGACCTGAATGCTTAAAATGATCTAAAAGCTTTACCACACATTTTTTATCTTCAGGGTCTCCTTCTGCTATTTGTTGCAAGATAGTTATCTCGTCCATAGCAGCTTCAGTATAATGCTGAGCACTTTTTTGTACCTTCAATGCTACATAATGCTGCATATTTAAGGTTAATGAAGGAATCGGTGTTAGGGACAAGATAATATGCCTTAAAGAACACTTACCAAAATTATTAAACCAACCTAAATTTCGAAAAGAAAATAAAAATGGTGCATTATTTCTTTTCCAATTGATGTAATGAAAGCCATAAAGCATGCCGGGTTGAAGAGGTATTCAGGGTCCCATCCTATGTACCTAAAATTTTGAAAGTTGGAAGCCTCAGAAACAAGAAACTTTTAGAGAAAATAAATTAATATCAAGGCCTTCACAACAAAAAAGGTCATTTCAACATGGTTCCTTGCTATATTCATTCAATCTTCCAACCCTTCAAACTGATCCATAGAATTTCCCCAAGACAATAAGCTTTCTTACATCTGAAGATTGATATCGTTAAACATTTTCCTTTCAACCATAAAAAACTTCAAACCCAACAGAAAAAAAGCTTTTTGCCTGGTCATAATGACGTAAGAAATTTCACCCTCCTGTTTTTGGAATAAATACACAGCTTCAGTGCGATGGAAGAATAGCATGCACCCAAAGTAAAAGTCTACTGATCTAGCATCTTAGCCTGTTTATCAAATATCAAACAATGAACACTTTCATGGTCCTAAACCAGTATAATAACCCCTGGAGGCAGCTTCAGAGTTTGCCAAGAAAAATAAATGTATATGCACATATAGCATAGTCTGGCTCTCAACTTTGTAATTCCCTCCATAACAAAAGAACAACTAGTTTTCTCTTTCCGCCTTCAGTTACGGAAGGAAAATTGATGCTCCAATTTGTTCACCAAAACCTTCAGTATCTCTCCTTCCTAAAGAAGGCAATGGACAGATTTTACAATGAATGGTCCATTTCTGAAATCACTTATTGACTGTACAACCCTAAAAACAGGCGTAGATTTCAAAATCCATTGCACTAAGAGATATAATTACAAAATTAAAAAAAAAAATCTTTGATTATATTTTAAATTATTTTTTCTGTTTTAGTTTTCATTTTCAAAATGATAAAAACACTGAACTCAACTAAGTCAGTTTGACACACTACCCCGAATGTACTTTTGGGGTCAAGAGATGATATCTGAAAGCTTCAATATGATAATTTCATAACTTGCTATCTACATATTCTCTTGGCAGAATAAAGTAGCACAATCCAAACACTCAAACAACCACATTTCAACAATTTATGTTCCATCCCAGCGGAAAAGAAGGAAACCTCAACACAAATCACAGTTAGACTAGAATTAAGCACAAACAATGTGGTTCTGAGACAAGCTAATGATAGTGAATGAGCAATGGCAAAAGCCCACCGGCATCAATTCCTACCACTCGGAAAAAGACTAGTTGACATCTCCACGAATTTTAATCAAATTAACACAGGAATTTGTTTTTTCATTCTTTTTTTCTAATTGACCATGTCGCTAGTAACAAAATTATTATCTATGATTGTTTATCCAAATTTAACTATAAGCTCCTTTGTGTGCTCACCTAGATCAAGAATTACATTCCCATGTTTATAACAGTAAACAAGCAACGGAAGTTCATAGAACTACAAAACCGAACTAATTTATGTACTCTACCAAAGAAAAGTACAATCCTCTCACTTTTTGTCCAAACAAAATTACAAAACGAAAATCAAAACTCCCAAATCAGCCAAATAGAGAACAAAACAAGAGTTGCAAATGACACAAATAGCAGGACAAACACCGCACAATCCAGGAAGCTTATGAAAAAAAAGAGTAGCGAGTGAGAAAAGAAAAAGAGAGTAAAGTACTGATTTGTGCGTGTCCCAAGCAAGCCACACGGTGGAGAAATGTCCCCAACCGAGCTTAGTCTGAACGACATAACGACCGTTTTTGAAAGTATCGCCGATTCGAACAGCGTGGTAACCACCTCGTCGATAATCCTCGCTCCCTTCGTCCTCCGACGTGTAATCTCCGCTCTCGCTGCTCCGATCCTCCGGCTCCTCCTCCGCCACAGCCGCTTGCTTCTTCTCGTCCATTCTTCTCGGTACTTGCAGGTTCAAAGGCTTGTGGAGCTCGTGTTCGCGCAATACGGATCCAAGTTTCGGACTCCGGCGGCGAGGGCACGGCGGAGTGGAAATTTCTAGTTTAAACAGTGCTTTCGTTTCAGTTATCAGCTTTTGGGCTTTGGCAAGTGTTTTCCGCTTCTCTCTTTTTCTTCGCTATGTCCGAAACGGGTGGCGGGTTCGGGTCTAAATCTTTGAGCAGGACTTGGTTTCATTCATGTAAATGTATTAGGCTCAACTCAAGTGAGGCGTCGTGTTCAATTCTTCATCATATTCCCTTTTCTTGTGGGGCTTGGAATTGGATAATTAGTACCTTAGACTTAGAGAGAGAGAAATTGTTTTTCCTATTTTGTTTAGTTACAAAAGTTGATATTACAAAACACTCCTAACTAATATGATTCAATTTGTTAATTTAATTTATGGATTCGTAATTAATATTTAGTTTTATATTGGTTATTTAGAAACAATTATTTTACTAGTTAAAGATAAGATTGCGTATTATTAGATTCTTCAAATCTTATCATCATCATCATCACCCAGTCTGAAATCTCACAATGAAGCGGAGTTTGAAAAGGTCCAATAATATGCAGCCTTACTCTTACATAATAGAGATGCTATTTTCAGTGAACTCACATGTAAATGAGACAATATATAAATGATGCAGGTTACAGAAACAAATTCATTAAAAACAGACAAAGTATATACATAATGTATATAATAATCAGTAAAGAAAATACTAAATAAATAAATAAATAAATAATAATTATAATATATTATTTTTATTAAGTATTGCCGTTGTATTTTATAATTATTTTAACTTAATAATAATATTGGGAATGGGTGTAAGATGAAGGTTTTCCATAATGCTTAGTTTGTTTCTTGCTTGTGAATAAAGCCAACGTTATATATTTGGGATTGGAAGCCTTTAACAAAAATTTACATTTTAAGTAATAATGTCTATAATTGACAATGAGTATCAATAATTGATACAATTCATATCCATCTCTAGTGGAAATCATCAGACCAAGCGTGCATACCGTGCTGTTATTAAAACGTTTAGGTACTTTTTTTTAGTAATTTTCAGTTTTTATAAATAAAAATAAGATTTTTGTTTAGATATTAATATTAATATAATTATATATTTATTATTATTAGATAAATTTATTTTAATCTCTTATATAATATTTATTAATCAAAATTATTTTATTTAAAATTTATACATTTTGAAAGTATTTTAAATTTAATTATATTTGTTAATAATTATTAAATTAAATTTATCTAATTTAATTACAAAAATTAAATAAAGTTATTAAGTAACATTAAATTATTTATATTAATAATTTATTTTAGTTAATTAAATATAAAATATAAAATTAAATTATTTACAGTTGTTATTAATAATTAATATATTTAATGATGAAATAATATATATTTAGTGAATAGTAAATAATAAAGAAATTTAGAAATAAAAAATTACTTTTTATAATTTTTATAAATTTTAAAAATTAGACAAAACCAAAACCAAAACAAACAGATCTTTTACTAAATTTAAAAATAAAAATAAAAATAAAAACTAGGAATAAAAATAGTAACAAATAAGCTTATCTTATCTCAAATGTCATGAAAACTCAAAATTTATAAGAATCCAAGTGGCATGGGCTTGAAGTTATCAATTTGGGCCTCAGTAATCATAAGTAGCTCTATTGGGCCGGTCAGTTCTTGAGTGGTAAGGTAGTTCCGTGATTTATTCAAAAGACAGGGGGAGTTACCAAAATAATAGGAACGATATATAAGAAAGAATATCTATTATCTTCTTCTAGGGTTTATTTGTACAACAGCAAGCGGCACCAGCAACAACAGCATCGCGGCAAGCAGCCATGGTTCTCAAGTACTCTCTCTTTCTCTTTCTTTAACTCTGCGTGATCAATTCATTTTTGTTTTAGAAGAAACTATATGTAGATTTGATTCTGTTCAAAAGAATAAGGCATGTGTGGGCAAGATTTGGCAAATGCTTAGAGTTCATTTTCTTAGTTGGGTTCTAATTTCGTATCAGGACGGAGCTTTGTCGTTTCAGTGGAGCCAAAATTTATCCTGGGAAAGGCATCAGATTTATTCGTTCCGACTCTCAGGTTATCGCAAAGCTTTGACCTTTTAGATTTTTTTTTTTGATTGTGCGCTGATTTCTGTAGGGTAGGGTGCTGATTATTTTGTGGAATGTGGGTGTATCTTTGTTTAGGTTTTCCTGTTTGCCAATTCAAAATGCAAAAGATACTTCCACAACAGATTGAAGCCATCCAAGCTTACCTGGACAGCGATGTACAGGAAACAGCATAAGAAGGTGAACTTGCTTAGGCAACATGGAATACTATTTTCATTTACGACTTTTGATGTTTGGATGCTATGTATTACTACCTTAAGTGATGCTAGTGGTGTGGAATGTGCAACCTGATTCCCTGTTGCTCGCTAGCCTGTTAAGATCTTTGACGAGTCAGAGTTTGGATCTCCCAATTTGTTTGTTTATGTTGTTCTAATCCAGCTTAAGTTAGCCGATAGTTTTACTCTCCTGAACTTTGCTTGTAGTTGTTCGAAGTTTCAATTACATGTGTTACTTTGATTTGTGAAGGATCTTGCTCAAGAGGCAGTAAAGAAGAGGAGACGTACCACTAAGAAGCCATACTCCAGATCCATTGTTGGTGCCACCTTGGAGGTTATCCAGAAGAGGAGAACTGAAAAACCAGAAGTTCGTGATGCTGCCAGGGAGGCTGCTCTCCGGTGTGTGATCTGTGTTCATGCCTGATTTCCTTTTGTATTATAGTAGCTTGATTATTTAGCTCCCAAACTCATCCAATGCAACTTCATACGAATTACTGAATGTGTAATGCAGTGAAATTAAGGAAAGGATCAAGAAAACCAAGGATGAAAAGAAAGCAAAGAAGGCAGAAGTGATGGCCAAATCGCAGAAAACACAAGTCAAAGGTAATGTGGGCAAGGGCGGTGTGTCAAAGGGTCCTAAGCTTGGTGGTGGAGGTGGAAAGCGTTGAGGTGCTAGCGTGTTATATGTTTTTCTGCAAATCACAGTCGATTTTATGGTCCACATGTGGTGTGTCTGCAGATGAATGTAGCAGCGAGAATGTTTGTGCTTTTTAGCACTGTAAGGATTAATTGGCCAACATAATCTTGTTTATGATATTTTTGTTTTACTTTATATTACATTCTTAGGCATGAAGTTAAGCTATTTCAAGTTATGTTTTGGATCTTGGTTCTACTATCTTTTGGATTTGTACCTTGAGTTTGGCCCTTTAGATAATGAAATCTTGTTTTACTTGGACCCTTGTTATTTAGCTAGTCAGTGGACTTTTGGAGTACACGGGGAAGTATCTAAGCAGATGAAACTAAGTGAGTTTGTTAATATTATTTTATTGTTTAATAGGGGGGTTTATAATAGAATAAAATGAAATGAAATGAAAGAGTAGAGTTTTATATTAAATATTATTTCATGTAAAAATGAGGTGTAAAAGATTTTCTTGCATAAACTACGTGATGTTGCTACAATCAATGAGATATATTACTAAGAGTGCCCTGGAGTGAACTTTCCTCAGCTACTTTTGTTTCCCGAAATCTAAGCTGCCCAAAGAGCCTAGTCTTCTTAATCATTTCAGAGCTCAGCTCTTCGATGCATTTTGATATTCTTTAAACTGAAACTGTGGGACACTTGCCCTGTATAATTCATATAAAGAAACGTTTCATTATCGCTAGATCTTCTACCAAGGGATTTGTGTTATTTAGCCATTGTTGAACACTTAAAATTAAGTAAACCTCGGGCGTAGGGAAGTTAATAACGGATTTTCTTAACTTAAGTGAGATCATGAGTTCGAACTGTCTTTATGAATGCAGCCGTTTAAAATTTGAAGTTAGAGTTTTGTCTCCTGTAAGGGGCCTACTTGGTTCGAGTGGAGATTAGTTTAAGTATGAATGGCCTAAAGGAGATTAGTTTAAGTATGAATGACTTAAAGGTATCTTCCTAAAATTAAGATCCTTAAAACATCCTTAAGATCTTTAAAACATCCAGTGGGTAACAAAAAAAAAAAAATCCTTAAAACATCCGGTGGATAACCCAAAAAAAAAAAAAAAAGATACGATCAAAGAGGAAAGAAAAAGAAGTGGTTTCGCAGTGGACGTTTGGTCATGGATCAATCTTCTTACTCTATTTTTAGCAAAGAGAGATAAAAGAAAGATCTTACTCTCGAACTTACTCTTGGGGCAATTTCTTTAATTAATTTTTTTTTGTGTACTTTTGGTCAAATTCGATGGGGGACTCGATTATCTATCTCAATTCTCAATCACCAGGAGTCATATGGCTCTTCCAAATATTTTCAATGGCACATGCTTTTCCTCTTGCCCATTAGCCGTACATTCTCTTCCTGTTCCTGGTTCTCTCGCATCCGCGTGCATATACATTTGCTTCCCTTTTTTTTTTTTTTTGCTGATACACAACAGTACTGTTCATTCCTTAAAATTTCCAACTAAAAAGAAAGTGTACGAAATCTGAATTCTGATGTCTTTCGGTAAGGGCCCCTCAGGTACAAGTGCAATGCTCAATCTTTTCTTGTTCTTGAGAGCAGACCTCACTCGATATCATCCCGATAATTTGTCTTCCTGGTAATTTGTTCTTGAGAGAAGATCTCGTCGATTATCTTCTACTTTCTATCGCATATCGTTTGCTTTATTGACCGTCTTTCCTTCTCTGCCAACTATCATCTCTTTTTAGTCTAACATCATCAGTTTGGGTTGGGTTGATTTGTAGTCATTTGTTAGCCGTTTTCTCATTTGATTTTTAGGAAACTTTATACTTTGCTTTCTGCTTTTGCAAATTCGGAGTGAGCCCCAGGAAGAATTTATGGTGAAGAGTGCTAATTACGACTAGAATATATAAAGCTGGGGTGTGACCTCTTGAACAAATTGAATCGGTTTGGTTGTTTCCTTTTACGGTTAATTGATATTTCATAAATTTTTGTTCTCTTTTGGACACATTTGTGATTGGTTTCGGATTGTATTTGGGTTGATTCGTTGTTCTTTGGTTATTGGGATTTAGCTTTTGAAAGTTTTTAATTCTTTTTTGTTTATATTTGTCAATATTTTGAATTTCCTTTGCTAACTATCTCGTACTATGTTGTAGCATTATGCAAAAACTCGTTCACTATTTATTTATACACACTACTCTCTACATTAGTCAGTGGTAAAGTAAGTTGAGAAACAACTATTATTGGTTCAAATTTTGGACCATCTAAATTTTAATTTGTTTCCGGTCGTTTGTATTTATGATTTTTATATATGTTTATTGCAGTGCCTATTTTGAGATTTAATATCAATCTTTGTTCCCTTTCTCGAGTAATCTTAGAGTTGTTTAGGAACTTGTTAAACTTGTCTTCTACAACTTGTGTTGGGCATTAGGGTGAGAGTAGTAGCTTTGAATTTTGGTGATAGAACAAGGGTTAGTCCTTCGACAGTTTTAGATCTAGGAGAAGAAAAAATGTTGACAGATTATAGATAGGTTCTTGGAATATCAAGATCCTCACAAGAAAGACATTTAAATTAGTGGAAATTTTAGACAAATATAAGATTTATATAACGTGCATCTAGGTAGAGGAAGGCTAAAGTAAAAGTGATTAGTAGTTTCAAATTTTGGTATTCAGGATATTTAAGGCAATTGAACGAGGTAGATATCTCGGTTATCAAAGAACTTATACAACATGTTGTAGAGGTAAAGAGGACTAATAATAGGATTTTATCCGTAAAGATTATGGTGAAAGGTGTTGTTTTCAGTATGGTGTGTGCTTATACACCTCAAGTAAAGTTGGACGAATAACTCAAATGTCAATTCTGGAAAGAACTAAATGAGGTGATCCCCCTGACGAGAGAGTTATTCTAGGAAGATACTTTAAGGGTCATATAAGGGCAAACTCGAATGAATATTCATGAACTCACGACATTTTGGGTACAGTGATAAGAATGAGAGTGAGATTGTTTTGTTAAATTTTGCGGTAGTGTTTGAATTAGTGATAGCTAACTCATTTTTTTAAAAAAAAACATGGAGCACCTGGTGACTTTTAAGAGCAAAATTACGAAAATTCAAATTGATTACTTCCTCATAAGGTAAAGTGATTGACCTAATTGTAAGGATTGCAAGGTAATACCTAACACTTGCTTGTCAACTCAATATAGATTCTTAATTATGGATCTTATAATTAAGGGCTAGATGAAGAAAAGAAGATCTAGGAAGTGTACCAAAGTTAAAAGGTGGAATCTGAAAAGGGATATGATGGAATAACTTAGGGATAGAATAATATACATAAAAGAATGAAAATTGGAAGGAGATGATAACCAAATGTAGGAGAGAGTAGTAACTCTTTTAAGGAATGCAGCTAAAGATATCTTGGGTATTTTTAAAAGGTTTAGAGGTAGTAAGATGGAGTCTTGGTGGTGGAATAAAGATATATAATAAAAGGTTAAGATCAAATAGGTTGCCTATAAAGCTCTATTAAATAGTAGCACAGATGTACAGAGGGAGAAAGTTATAACTTGGCAAAGAAAGAGATGAAGAAGATAATCTTAGAAGGTAAAAGCAAAGCTTATAAGAAATTAAAAAAATTATTAGAAACTAAAAATGGAGCAAAGGATATATTTAAGTTAACAAGAGCTAGAGAACAAAAAGCTAGAGACTTAGATCAAGTTTATTGTATAAAAGATGAAGCAAGACAGGTACTTATGGTTGGAGATGTCATCAAGAGAAGGTGATAGAGATACTTTTATAGCATGTTTAATGAAGGTGTAGAAGACAATATCTCTTTAAATGATCATAACACCTTGGAGAGGTATCATAAATTTACTTATTATTGGCAAATCATAAGGGAAGAAATTAAAAGAGCCTTGAGGGAGATGAAGAGTGGAAGGGCAATAAGGTTTAATGAGATGTTTATAGAGGTGCAGAAGAGCCTAGGTGAAGAGGGTTTTATTTAGCTAGTCAAGCTTTTTAATGTGATCCTTAAGTTTGTCAAATTTCGGACGAGTGGAGACTTAGTTTGCTAATTTCTATATATAAGAACAAAGGGAAGATCCAAAGTAGTAATAACTATAGAGACACCAAACTACTTAGTAACACTATGAAGTTATAGGAGAAGGTGACAGAGAAGAAAATAATAAAGGATATACCTGTCTTGAAGAATTAGTTTAGTATCATGCCAAGAAATCCATGACAGAAGCTTTACATCTCCTTAAAAGATTAATAGAACATTACAGAGAAAGACAATATAACCTACATATAGTTTTCATTGACTTAGAAAAGACTTACGACATAATACCTAGGAAAATTATATAACCTACATATAGTTTTTATTGACTTAGAGAAGACTTACGACATAAAACCTAGGAAAATTATGTGGAGTTGTATAGAAGTTAAAAGAGTTCCTATATAGAGAAGATTTACGGCATAATCCTAGGAAAATTATGTGGAGTTGTATATAATTTAAAAGAGTTTATATAACCTGTATACAAGTTATTAAGGATATGTTATGAACGTGTAAATAATATAGTCAAAATGATAGGAGAAGATACAAAGTATTTTTCTATCGATATTGAGCTATATTAATTGAGCCTATTTTTGTTTGCAGTATTGATGGAGGAATTCTTCAAGAATATCTAAAGGGATGTGCTTTGGTGTATGTTTTTTACTAATGACATTGGTTTAGTTGATGAGGCAAAAGAGAGTGTCAAGTTAAGCCAGAGTTTTAGAAGAATACATTAGAGTTGAAGGACTTTAAATTGAGCAAGATTAAGACTAAATATTTAAAGTGTAATTTTTTAGGCCATAGGGTGGCTTTTAATATAAAGATTGATTTAGAAGTTATACTACAGAAAGGGTGTTTAAATAACTATGATCTATCATATAAAGTAATAGAGAGATCGATAAAGTCATTGTTCACCATATCAGATTCGGGTGACTTAAATGAATAAGTAAATCAGAAGTTTACATGACAAGAAGCCGCCACTTAAGCTCAAGATAAATTCTACTATCTAGTGATAAGGTTAGTCATGCTCTATAGAGTAGGGTGTTTGCCTATCAAACATGTGCATAGTTATAAGTTAATGGTGGTGGAGATGAGAATGCTTCGTCGGATGTGCAACCTTATTAGAAGAGATAAGTTCATGAATGTCATGATAAAGGACAAATTAAAGGTGACTAATGTCAATGGAAAATTAAGATAGTCAAGACTTAAGGTACTTTGGACATGTTAAGAGAAGACATCCTGACGTCCCAGTAAGAAGATGAGTAAAGATTGCATTTAAGAATTGTAAGAGGAAAAAATGAAGTTCTAAGAAGATTTGGGGAGAGGTGAGTAAAAATTATAACTCTGTTTTAACTAGTTGAGTACGTAAGCCTCAATAGAAAACTTTAGCATACTAAGATACAGGTAAAGAATCTCATATAGAGAAGTTCTTTTTCTCATAGGTATTTTATACATATTTTTTTGAGTTTTATATCTTCTACTTCCTTCTCAGTTATTTAGCCTAAACATTTACTTTCTTAGTCTAAATATTTTCTTGTAATAATTTATTTGTTTGTTTTATTTACTTGTCTTCTTTTTAGTTTATGTATTTATTTACTTGTTTTATCTTTTATCTTTTATTTATTGTATTACTTATTTTTATATTTTATTTATACATAATTATTTTTATTTATTATCTTTTATGTATATTTTTGTTTATTTATATTATTATTACTTAATTATTTTAATTTTTTTATGTGAGTCTATCTAAAACTACTTCCTTACTGATTAAGAGTGAGAATACTTACTGTTAGGATATATATTTTATATATATCTAAATAATTAGTTTTGACATTATTTATTAATTGGACATATAAGATATTAATTGTAGTAGGATTTAAAAAGATGTGAAAGAATCCTATGCAAAATAGAAATAAACTCTCTGACAAACTTGTGGTATATCAGTTGGTGTTTAAGATGTATGTTGCTGGATTTTTGGGAGATAAGATAAAGGCGATTGTGTGGGGACATGTGCACATCTTCAAGATAAGGTAGAAGTCTTCAAGATTGATCACTTGAGTTGTTTATTTCTTATCTTTATTCTCAAATATTGTTGAGAAAATCCTCTATTGAGGTTAGTACGAGGCGGTCGTACTATTGGGTTGAGTATTATTGGGTTGATTGAGAAAATCCTCTGTTGAGGTTATTACGAGGCGGTCGTACTATTGGGTGTGAAATTCTTTCACTGAAAGTAAGGTTGAGAGATAGTGTCAAGCGTTGAGTAGTGTCGGCTCAGTAAAGCCTTGGGTAAATCTATTGTACTTCGGTGAAAGTTATTAAGCTAGGTGAGGGCCCCATAGACGTAAGCAAGGTATGTCGAATTACATTACCAAATTTATGATATTTTTATTATTTCGGTTTTACGTGTTTTAATTTCTATCCGTGTTAAAGAAGTTTGCGGAAAGTTTGCGAAACGATTAACCCCCTTTGGTTTTTAAATTGGTATCAAAGAAAGGTCACCGATTTAGAACTTGGTAGCAAGTTGATGCAGATCCTATTTTCGTGAACATGGCTATAAGAGAGGCACTACAGGTGGAAACTAGAAAAAGTGTGAATGATGCGGAAGATGAAAACGAAGACTTGGTACTACTCACACGAAATTTTGGTCAATGGCTAAAAAGAATGAAGAAGGACAGATCCGACTTTAGACAATTTGGCGAAAATTCATCGAGTAACAATTCAAGATAACAAGTCAAAACACAAAAGGGCCAATAGAAGGCAAGGAGCATCCAATGTCATGAATGTCAAGGTTTCGAACACATTGAATTCGAATGTGCTAATACTTTGAAGAAGAGAAAAGAAAATTCTTTCACAAGTACCTAAATTGAGAATGATTCAAAGAGTGAATATGGTAGCGAAGAAGAAATAACGAATAGTACTGCATTAGTTGCCTTACATAGCAAAAGTCCAGTTACTTGCTTGATAGTAACTAAGAAGGAAGTAACTGAAGTTGAAAAAGAGGGAAAATCGAAAAATTTCGAAAATAACTCATCTCAAGACCTATTATCGAATTATGACAGTGATGGAAGTGGCCTAGATGATAAAAAATGGAATAGTTATGAGGATTACAAGGCTATATATGAAAAG
>JAOTIZ010000005.1:38361545-38377895 GCA_027123425.1 Erythroxylum panamense | reverse complement strand
TCAAGTACATCATAGAAGGTTGCCAAACGATGGATCCAAACGGCAACGTACCGTTCGGCCAGATTCCGGCTGAACCACACATTATAGCCATGAGTTTTCTCCTCCTTCTGTCTGCCCTTCTCTCTAATCCTCCGCCTACACCAAAACGTGAAACCTGCTCTCTTTGAATGTCTCCTTGCCTCTACCCTCTTGTTTCTCTTGCTAACCTTTCTCTTCTTCTTCTACATTTGCTCTCCTACTCAAACTACTTCTTCTATCTGGTCTGACCTAGGTTTTTGCCTTTTTTAACAGCCTGCTTTTTTTATTAAGCATCGAGTTCTGACAATTTATCGTTAATGGTAAAATGTTACCCGGGGCTTCATCCTTATCTCCATCTCCTCCAATGGCGATAGATTTTCCTCCTCTATCTGCCAGCCCCACACCCTCCCCACCTCACAGTCCACTGTGGAAGGTAAAAAATCCAACGTAGAGTTAGGTTGTAGGAGATCCATAAACTTTTGGAAGCTTGCGATTTGTTCTTGGTGTTGCAGATGGACCTATGTCCCCACTAGAAGCTGTGTTGTAGTTAGGAGGTAACAAATGACAGTTGGCCCTTGTAGGATACTTTCTGGATAAGAGGATGGCATACCCGGGCGTCTAACAATGGGCAGAACTCAACTGGAACAAAATGGAGTCTCCAAGCCACTCTCATCACAGAAGATGACCTATTCATCTTTCGATTATTTTTAGTTGAAATGGTGACTAGGGTGACGGACTTAGGGCCTTTGCACATACAAGGTAAATCTTTATTCTTTAGAAAATGGGAATTGGGTTTTAAGCTAGATAGAGAAAAGATCAGAACTTCATCTATATAAATTAACATGCACAAGGTTCCTCTTGGGTATTAGTCTTCGGAGGACCAAGTTACTTGGGTAGCTACATTGGCACACGTCTTGCCATGGACGAGAACACTGCAAACATTAAGAAAGCGGGTTATGCTAGGTTATGTGTTGAAGTTGAGTGGCATGCCTGAAACCATTCCTATAATGAGGTATGATGAAGGTGGTAAATTGATTGAAGACAAAATACAATTATCTCACCTGTGGCTGTGGCAGCCTCACTTGAAGGACAAAGCCAAGATCTGGATCCCTAAGAAAAGCAAAGCTGAGGAAGAAGTAAGGGCACAAATAACACATATCCCTTGTTAATTAGTAATGGAGTACAAACAGTGACGATCAACAACAACAAAATAAATAATTTGGAGAGTCATGTAATTCAAAATAAGGAAATACCCTATAGATGGAAAAAAAAAAGAAGAAAACCAGAGTGTGCATGAAACTTCTGATACAAGTTTGAAGACTGGTACTAATCTGGATAGGAATGATCAGCTAGTAGATTCATCAAATACAAATGCATCAAGTCCCCTTGATAATCAGTCGCTTGAAGTTACTTCTCTTATAAACTCACCTATACAACAAAATACAACAAGATCATAATCCAGGTCAATGCATCTTAGAAGTTTAAATCATTGGCAGAGATTATACCAAAAAGAGGAAGTAATTACGACATGAGTTATAAAACTTTTATTGATCTGCAAAAAAACAAGAAAATCTTACAACAACACATAAGTTATAAGTTATAAGAACATTCAACAAAATATTAAGATATATAATATTTATATTTTTATACTTTTTTTAAATTTATACTCTCATAAGTCATTTTATACATAAACAGTTAATACTCAATAACTAATTTTATCAAACATCAAATAATAAAAAATTAATATAATTTTTTAATCAAATCAGCTAATAATTGGCTGATAGAATCAACTAAAGTTAATACAATTAGTTGATTACTAATAAGGGCATAGTAGCTCAATAGCAGCAAATGAAACAACAAACGAGGGAATAAACAAAAAAAGTATTTGAAACAGGAAAATGGTATACCTCAAATGGAGAAATAGGAGCAATAAAGACGTTGAAAAAAAACACAGCGAAGAGAAGGCAAAACGAGGTTGAAAAAGAACACATAAGAAGACTGTGGAGAAATTGGGATGTGATGTTTTTATGACCAAAAAAGTTGGTTTTGAAAACACAGAAAAACATAATTTTTAATTATGTTTTTGTAAAGGTTGTACGGTTTTCTTATTTTGAAAAACAAAAAATGGCAATAATATTCAACCAAACACATTGCAACGAGTTGTTTTTGTTTTTTTAAATAAAAATAACAACAAGAAATGAAAGGAAAAAACAGAACCAGGCCTAAATTGATGTTAGGACTACTACGTTAGATCTCCCTAATTTAAGTGAAGAAATGAGCAATCAATTTAGTGGGCAATCAATTTAAGTTTTTAATTTTGGTTTCTTATTTTAGTTTTTAAATAAAAATAAAACTTATTTAATTATTATAGTTATATTTTTATCATGAATAATAATTATATATTAGATAAAAATTTGAAGATAAAATTTTTTAAATAAATAAAATTTTAATTCAATAATAAAATTTTATTTAGATATTAATGATTATTTTTAATATATATTTTTAATTATTAAAATAAATTATATTTGTGAAGATATTTTAAATGTAAATCATATTTATTAATAATTGTACAATTAAAATTAGTTTATATTTTTAAATTTGAAATTTAATTTATGTATAAATTAAATTAAAATTTTCATAGTTTTATTTAATATTTAATGTTAAATATTTAATTAAATTATTTCTAATTCTTATTAATAGTTAATATTAAATAATATATATTTAGCTTATAATAAATAAGATTATAAAAATATATAAATAAAAATAAAAATACTTTTACAGTTTTATAAATTTTAAAAATTAGAAAAAAAATAAAAATAAACATATTTTTAATTAAAATTTAAAAATATTGAAATCAAAAATCAAAAACAAAAATAGAAAGATTGGGTTAACTCGTTGGATATAATAGCAGTCCTCTACTACTTTACTTAAACTTAGATTTGTCTCGAGGATTTGTCTAATTTACTTAAACTGAGAAATACAGGTTTTGAGACAAAAGTCACAAAACTAGTGCCGTTTCCGAGGTTTTCAGAAACCTGTGGGTTTAAGCATACGAAAGGCGGTGGAGAGCAAAACCATGGTCCGTTTCCTGTCAAAACCACAAAACATCTCGTCTGTTCCCCCTCTAACTAAAACCAGTTGCTAAGCGGTCTCAATGTGCCATATCTTTCTTCTTTGTTTAAATGGCACAACTCCCCAGCCAATTTCATCCTCTCAAAAACCACCCTTGTTTCTCTTCTCTATATCCATCTTTTTACATCCCAAGTCTGAAAAAGTTCTAAAGGTTTTATCTTTTTGCTTCTCTCTTTTCTGGGTATTGAACCTGTTGGTGCTACGTTTCAATTTCAACCTTTCTCTTGCTTTGTCACAATTTGCTGAAATTCTGTACAACTATTGGGTAAGCTTTTTTCACACATCTACTGCCACCCAACTTTGCTTTTTCTCTCTCACTCTGTTTTGATATGTCATTGGGAGTTGTTGGCTGCAAGAACTGGAATCCAAAACATAGTGTAATCCCTAATTACATTGTTTCCTAGGTATTAGGTGAAGATTTAAGGTTACTGTAAGCAGTCGCTAAAGTTTGATGGAGCGTAATGGTTTGCCTGGTGGGATATTTTCAGGAGTAGGATCAAGTATGTTAGGACTAGAAGTGGCAGTGCCGCACCAACAACAACAAAACCCTCAGAATCCTCAAAACCAACAGAACCCTCATCATTTGCACCATCCCCAAATGGTGGCCTATCCTCACCATGAATCTGATCTTCATCCTCAACAATCTGCAAAACATGGTTTCTCATATGCCTCCGCAAAACCCAGACAGCAATCATCATTGAGTGATGAAGATGAGCCTGGATTCACTGGAGATGATAGCACTAGTGATGGCAAAAGGAAAATATCTCCTTGGCAAAGAATGAAGTGGACAGATAGCATGGTTAGGCTTCTTATAATGGCAGTCTATTACATTGGTGATGAGGTGGGATCTGAAGCGATTGACCCTACCGGCAAGAAAAAGGCAGGAGGGTTGTCACAGAAGAAAGGCAAATGGAAATCAGTTTCAAGGGCAATGATGGAGAAGGGGTTCTATGTTTCCCCACAGCAATGTGAGGACAAATTCAATGACTTGAACAAGAGGTATAAGAGGGTTAACGATATCCTTGGGAAAGGAACTGCTTGCAAGGTGGTGGAGAATCAAAACTTGCTTGATACAATGGATTTGTCACCAAAAAGGAAGGATGAAGTTAAGAAATTGCTTAATTCCAAGCACTTGTTTTTCAGAGAAATGTGTGCTTATCACAATAGTTGTGGTCATAGCACAACTGGCGTTGCTTCTGGTAACAATCACTCACCAGAGGTAGCTACAGACCAGTCTCACGCTCAGCCCCCACAAGTAACACTCCAACAACAACAACAGCAGCAAAGGTGCTCTCATTCATCCGAAAATGCCCACATTATGACGAATTCCAGGGCTGAAATGGAAGCAAGAAGAGTACGTGATGAAGATGATGAAGAGGATGACGATAACAGTGACGGGGATGATGATGTATCGGACGATGATGAGGAAGGGTACGAGGCGAGAGAAGGAAGGGGGCAAAATAGGCATGTAAGCGATGGTGAAGATGATCATGATGAAAAGTCCTCACATAAAAGGCCAAGAAAGGAAGCCTTATTATCATCTTTGATGCAGCGGCTTAATGGAGAACTGACGACTGTGATCCAAGATGGGGCAAAAAGTTTATGGGAGAAGAAGCAGTACATGAAGCTGAAGCTGTTGCAATTGGAAGAGCAGCAAGTGAGCTATCAGTACCAAGCAATAGAGCTGGAAAAGCAAAGAGTGAAGTGGGTGAAATTTAGCAGCAAGAAGGAGAGGGAAATGGAGAGAGCAAAGTTGGAGAACGAGAGAAGTCGGCTTGAGAATGATAAAATGGTGCTTTGCATACGCCAGAAGGAGCTGGAGTTGCTTCATCATCATCATAGTCATCAACAACAAATGTCTTCAAACAAAAGGAGCGATCCATCTTCCATCACTGGATGAAATGGATTGTATTTCTTTCTTGTTCCATTGAATTTTGTTCTACTGGTCTTTCCGAATAGAGATGCACATATGCTTTTAACTGCATATAAGTATGCCATGCTTATTAATTTCACACCTTCATAACCGTGTATGTATTGGTTAATTGGAAGTCCTTCAAGAACTGCCCTGCTTGATAAATTAATTAATAATAGGATCTCGTGATCAACCAATTACTTAAATGACTCTTCTAAGGACTGCTCCAAGGCTCCAAAAGTCACAAGACACTCCATATTCATAAGAACGAATCAATATAGCATCTTAACATACATCATCAAGACTTCTGACGTCCATCCATAAAAAAATTGAAAAAGATGGTTGGCGTCTGCACTCTTCATTAAATAATAGCCGAGTAAAACATGCAAGATTCTCTACGTGAGAAGTCAAAATTTATTAAAACGCCCTTGGCTTCTAGATATAAGCGTACAGAAGATTAGTCTTCTTCCATGACCAAGTCAAAACCGCATGGAATATTAATACATAACAAAACGACCGCGTTGAACGTGTAATTTGATCAAATTGCCTTCCAATCTCCAAACTGAAAATGGGGTCATGGCCATACCTACCATGACAGAATATGGCATTCTGAACAACATTAAACAGTGTACATTTTCTGACGCGTTTTTATATCACGAGCAAAAGTCTCCACAAACTAGGAGATATATAACTTTTCCAAAAAAATTTTAGGATTATCTCGTAAAAATTTCTAGTCTTCAAGCTCTATAATCTTGACGACTGATGCATCCCCTACTTTCTGGCAAATTACTACACGGTCATGTGGCTTGACCACTCCAGAGGCCTTTCCATGATCAAGAGCAACCTTCAAAACAGACTCATTTGTTGCATTTGTTGATTCCGCCTGACAAAATAAAAGGTAACAAATAAATTATTTTAAATATGGGGAATGAATTCAGTAAAAACCTGTTAGAACATCATTTGAGAACATAATCCATATTCTGAGAAACAGTCTGTTCCATGGACAACAGTATCACTAGCTAAGTGGTTCCAAAGCTTCATCTGTTTCAAAAATATTCTACTTTAGCCTAGACCTATTCTGTAGCAATGAGCATGCTGTTTCTTTGCACTTAGTGATACCTAAAAGCCATGCCGCAGCTTCTTCAATAAAAAAGCAAATAGCAATTAACTTACAAGAGTAATATTTAATCTAGCCCAATTCATCAATATCATCAGAAAACAAAAGCATATTGTAAAAGTTGTACAGAAAAAAGTAGGAGCTTACTGGATGCCGCGGATCAGCAAGCATAGGAAAGAGACCTCTGACAATAAGAGATTGCCTAGCCTGGATTGGAATATGAATAAAACAAAGTGCTATCAGTTTCACTACCAAGAGGGTTTACATGAAGGGGAAAGCTTAACCAAGAATATGCCTAATTCAATCACATAAGAAATTGGTTGACAAAATATAGACATAGACCTAACCAAGACCAAATGTAATATCAAACAAGAATCTGCAACGTTATTACAATTGATCGTTACATTCAATCATTGAATGAATTTTCCTTGCTCCCCTATAAGGCAATGGCAAAGTGCATCACATATCACAGGAAAAGAGAGCTTGTTTTAGACTTCATGAAACAATTAACTAAAATTATGAATGACCAAGGTGGATAATCACAGGAAATTTGTTAAGATGGACAGCTATATCCTACTATTTGGATGGTAACGTGTTACCAATCCCAGGAATATTTCAGAAAATGACCGTTCAAATTTCAGCAAGATATCTGAGAATATTAGTCCCCTCAACAACAAAACCAAATCATTTACAATAACAGAAGTAGCAAGAGAATGAATTCTTAGTGAAATAAGTGAAGCATAGTAAATTTAAAAATACCTCAAAAGCCCCAGTAAAGCTCCATTTTAGTTGATTTGTCTTAAGGCGTGGGATAACAACTGACAAAACAGGCATGGTTGGCCTATACTTGGCAATCAATCTGCATATTTTAGCAGTAAAATTTTACAATAATTAGTGCATTTACAAAGGCAATATGAAGTCTATGAAAAAAGGAATTGAGTGTACAAATCAAATTCTGGACTTGTTTGAACACTCAAAAGGGAAAAAAAAAAAGATAGGAACAGAATAAGCAGAGAGATATACCTTGCAGCCCTCCCAGAAGAAGTGAAGCATATAATGACAGACGCCTTAACCTTAATGGCTGCTCTAACCTAGAAAATAGTTAAATAGTGCTCATGAACAGACCAAATTTGAACAATGGAATTTACTAAACCCAAACTAGCATATTAAACTAATCTGGCAGTGCAATCGTAATTATTCAAACAAACAGCAATACCGCTGAAGAAGCAATTGATTCCAAATGGGTCATTGGCTCTCCAACATATTTGACAGTTTTCTTGAAATATAGATCTTGGTTGAAAACCTTCTCCGCCTACATGTCAGGATAAAATGAATCTTTCAAGACACAAGAATAAGCTCAGAACACTAGTAAACTATGCTTTCTACCTTCAATCGTCTAGCATTTCCCTTTCCTTTTTACAGAAACACCAACCTTGTCAACTATTTTGATTGACTAGGAAAAATATAGAGCAAAATCATAGTAAATTTAAAATTTCTCAAGTACTAATTAGGGAAGCTATGGCAACCCAATAACAAATGATATTTTCCACATGGAACCAACCATATAAAAGAGCAGGCACCAAAGTTTGGAGTTCAATTTGTTAAAAGACCCGTGTTCCAATTCTGTCAACTCTTGAAGTCCAAACTTTTATGAAACTGGTTATCTAAATCAACGAGTATTGCAAAGGATCTTGGTACCTCAGCACAAATTTTACCAACAGTCGAAATGGTTTCAACAGGGTATAGTCCACGAAGAGTCTCAGCACCAAGAAGAATTGCATCACTTCCTGCATGGATAGAGAATCACGGAGAAGTCAGGTACAAGATATACATCCCATAAACAATTGGACGAGAATTGACAAAACTGATGGATGCATTGCTCATTGATACAAAAAAAAGGCCAAAGCAAAAGATCTGTTTGCCTGTCTCAACAAGCCCTTATGGCACACAGAGACAAGAAAATTGCAAATACAACATGGAAATAATAAAAAACATAAGGAAATTTGCAGTCCAGAGTACTAGCACACCATCAAGAACAGCATTTGCAACATCAGTTGCCTCTGCTCGTGTCGGTCTCAGGTTGTCAGTCATGCTGTCTACCACACGAGTGCATACTGCAGGCTTGCCAGCCATGTTACACTTGTAAAGTGCAGCTTTCTGAAATAAGAACACCTGCACATACAAAGGGATTATTTAAAAGCATTCTCCAACTTCTTTGGTACCAAGTTCCAAAAAGTCAAATAACTCTTCCTACACAAGGGATCAGTCAAAAAGTGGCTTTAGTGAAACAGTTATTGTTGTTTATATACTAGCAGAAGTAATGTTCACTGTGGGGCTACAAAAGTTTGACACAGAGAATTGGAATGATTTAAAGTCAACTATGAGGGTATCAACAAATGACATACTAAGTCCTGTACAGATGCATCAGCAGAATTAAGGATGTGAAAATGCATACTAGATAAGAACTTCCCAAAAAGAATTTACTAATTTCTAAATTTGGACACCTACCTTTTCAGGAGGAAGATCAATACCCAAATTTCCACGTGAAAGGATAATACCATCAGCTTCTTGTAAAATCTCATCAAAGTGGGTTAGTCCCTGGAAGTAATGGTCACATATTTAGTCAAAATCCAGTTTAAGACATCAAAGCCCTTAAGATATACATGGATGGAATTTACCTCTACATTTTCGATCTTGGCAAAGATTTGAGTCTGATAAAGGTCACCCAGTTTTGAGAGGAAATCACGGGCCTGCATCACAGTACCAATTAACAAACAACTGAATTCAAGAATGCAGAAACTATCACCAATAGAATGAGTCATGGTGCAGTGAAAGAACATTGAAACACAAGATCTTACTTGGCGAACATCTTCTGCATGTCGTGTATAAGACAATGAAAGGAAGTCAATTTTGTTCTGCACTCCCCATGAACTTATGACCTGCATTACTTGTAATAATCACTTAACAGTTAAAAGTAACCATCACATGATATTATAGACCGAAGCAAAGATGAGGGGACTAACCTCCTTATCTTTATCAGAAAGGGTAGGCAGTTCAATACGAATTTGAGAGGCATGCAAAGTGAACAATGACCCTGCCAGAGTTGCAGTGTTCTTTATAACACAAACCACATCATTGCCTTTCACCTCTGAAACCTGACCACTCCAGCATAACATTAATTTCATCAATGAATGTAATTTGGCTCCCCATAATGCCTACGAATGCAATTTGTTCTGAAAACCTCTCTCTCTCTCTCTCTCTCATGCACACACAAATAGGAGATCCACCTATATGCCTTTAAAGTATAGAAGCTACAGGTGCAACTGAGTTTATTCATGTCTTCTTGTTCATCAAGCCAACATATCAATATGAACTCAACTTCTTCAACATTCAAATTGTCATCAACTTTCGTCAGCTTGCCAAAAATATATTAAAAGAAAAAAGATGATACAATCTACAAGTCCGATTAAGCCCCCTATAACCCAAGAGAAAACATAACGGAACAATGCTAAATGCATATATTAAAAATAAATCAAATTGAGGAATTGCAACTTATTCATAAACATTTCCAAATCACTTATCAAATAGGAAAAATGTAACAAGTCAATTCTTAAATATTCAACTGGTGTCATAAAGTTTCCCCTGTTTTGTTCCTACCTCCAGCCATACAGAAGTAGTTTCACTTCCTGTAAACAGGTATTGACCAACAAAAATGGTATCTCCTGGCTTCACTGCCTGCCAATATCAAAATGGATGGTTCAGCTTTTTCCAAAAACAAAAAACCTCATCAACCATTCACATATGAGAAAAACCCAAGATAGAACAACAATAAGATTGCTAGAATTCTGGGCATTACAAGAAATCACTTTAAGGCATCCATTTACATGTACACGCCACAGATTTAAAATGCCATTTACTTGATAATATAAAAAATTAAGACTAAAACCAAAACAATGTCTGGCAATATAGCACTCAAATGCTTGGGAAAGCCTTGTCAAACAAAATTTTCTCAAACTTGAAGTATCACAAACTAAACTACTTAGAAACGATTAAAGTTCACGATTTCATTACCATAATAATGCCATGACTCCCAAATATTAGGAGAACAAACCCAATGTTAGTCTAATAGTTGTGTGCGGAAAAAAAATTTAAAGCTCTAATGCAGCCACATTTTCAAACCTTAGAAAGTCCATCAAAATTGATAGGCAATAGTTCAGAAGAGGATTCTTGTCCTTGGTCAGGAGTTAGAACCACAGTGGCGTCGGCTTGAAGAGATATAGATTTCTCACTCTTGTTAACAACCTGCAACTCAGGGCCTACTGTGTCGAGCATAACCTGAACAAATAAGCAAAAAAATAAATAACCCGCGCAAACTAGCACTCGTTCACCAAATCTAGAATGCTAATACAAGACCAACGTCATGAGTTTCAAATCCCAGGAAAATATCACAAGAAATAAAAAAACTTTTGACACAGAAAGAGGACAAATCCAGATAAACATACGGCGCAGAGCTTCTTAGTGCTCTTGACAGCCTTCTTGAGATTCTCTAAAGTCTCCTGGTGATACTCCGCGTCGCCCCATGAAAAATCAAACCGAGCCACTGTTCGAAACAATCGACAACTTTCAAATCCATCAGATCCCTCCACAACCCAAAGCATCTATATAATAAAAGAAAGAAGTAACCAGAAAAATCGAAGAATTACCAGACATTCCAGCCTTGAGGCATCCAGAAATAATCTCCACAGATTGGGACCTAGGCCCTAGGGTGCCCACAATCTTCGTCATTGCAGGGAAAAAGGTCTGAAAATCAACAAAAAGAACACATCAGGAAATCAAAACAAACAAGCGTAAAAACTAATAGAAAAAGAGAAACTCACAGCCTTAGATGGCTCGAGAATTGAAGCCATCCTTATAGGTTCCTCGAGAAGCAAGTGATTCGAGTGCATCTTCGTCGATTATTAACTACTAAATCAGAAAGCCAAAAGCGCGGCGCGAGAGAGAAGTGTTCTGATGAGAGTTTTAGGCGTGAATCGTCGACAGAATGTTTGCGTATGTTTTCTGTTTTAAAGAAGGAGGCTGGGCCGTCGAATATGCCTTTTTGAGCTTTCTTTTGATTTTCATTTATTTTGGTTACTAAATTATTAAATACGTTATATGGTCTGCATTGCAAGTATACGCGACTTTTCTCATATTCAAACTCCTTCTAGATCTTTGCCACCCGGCATGCGTCAGAGAAATGGAGGGGTAAGCGTTTGCATGTCCGTCAGGGTTGATGGAGGGATCCTGCAGAGGATTTCAAATATGTAGCCCACAACTAGGGAGCTGGCGCGTTGTCGAGCACGGGTTTGGTAACTTTGGTTTGGACAGCGCGTGCGAGGGTGATTCGGCGTTGGGGTTATTATTATGCTTGCACGTGCTTTTGGGGAGAGTAGGTGATGTTCCAGTGTGCGGAAAGGAGGGGGTAGTAACTTAGCGCACGTTGGAATTCCGATTGTCCCACGGAAACTAAAAAGCGAAAGAGATCTTTTCAAGGTCAAATCCCAGGAGTGGTCGTTTTCCGTCGTTTGGGGTTTGCGAAAGGAACTAATAAAGAGCTTAAAACGGCTCTTCATGAATTTTCTCTTTAGGGTCCAATAAATTGACATTAGTGAAGATTGTTTATTTTTATAGATCTTTAGGATATGTGTATTACCCTGCTTGAGTGCGTTTGTGCTGGACGAGTTAGCACTTTTAATATTTTTGAAGTAATTAAGAAGACACCATGAATAGATACAAAAATTAAGAGATGTTTATTTTAGCTGATATAGAATTAAGAGATGTTATTTTAGATGTCGTATAAGACCAAACCAGCTACTTGTCTAATCATACTGACAAGGTAACTTAATGCTTTTGATTGAAGAATCGAGAATAATTAAAGAAAGAAAATAAAAATATAAGAAAATTTTTAACAGACTTTACTAATTATGTGTGTTTATATTCTTGGAAATTAATCGTGATTGTTTCACTGTTGAAGAATATGATGATGGTTACAATAATTAAGTTTATAATATATATTTATATATGGAAATTCAAAATAGTAAAATTTAACTTAATTAACATCTTTAGCAAGCCCAACTTAATTTTACGATAACATTGGTGGGGCTTAAAATTCTTCCAAAATTCAAATTTCACCAAAACAACTTATGTCCATATAAGACTGATTATGCTAACTCCACAAGATGTTGGAAAATTCTGGTTCGAGCATCATATACACGCGATGCAGAAAATAAAAATAAATTTTGTTCCAAGACTTTCTTGAAATCTAGGATTTATGTGCCTATATAAGAAAATACTATAAAACCTAGCTAAATATTTCCAATTCACATACATGTTCATAACATATATATATATATATATATAGGAATTCATGCATTTACATAAGTTAATCATTCATATAATAACCATATACTTTGTGTGTAGTCTCCTTCATACTTTGATCTTCTATTTGTCGGATTGTCACAAACCACAACGACCAAAATAGACCGTCTCTATCGGTATCTACGAAGAGATCGGAGAAACTAATCGAATTAAGCTCTTTGATCTGAAAATGATTAGCATAAAGACAAGAGTGTTAGCTCTCTCATTTGTTCTATAGAGAGCAAAAACGTTAAAGAGAAAGAAGAGAGAAAAAGATGATAAAGCTTAAAAGAGAAGTTTGAAAGATGGTTTTTATGTACTTGTTAAAAAACCTTTCTGACAAACATGTTCTTTTAGCTTTTTGTCTTTTATTGTTTTTGTCTTTTATTATTTAAAGACAGTAAATGCAACTTATTAAAGAAGACTCTCATCTTCCATGTTGCACACACCTTTCTATATATATATATATAGTCCAATCACACTAGGGTCAGTCCTATTGGATTTTAGGTATGGAAAAACACCAGAGAACTATTTCTGCAATATCAATGTCGCGATTGCATTGAGACATATCCCAATCTCATCGGGATCTATTTGGTTCTATTGCTATCTATATAATGGATCTATATTCAAAACCATTTTATGAATCATCCGAGTCACTCTTATGCATGTAACCCATTAGATTCTCGGTTATGTTGATCACTTAGATTAATATTTAATCCAAGCAAGTCATGAGTGGTGTCTAGCAACATATCATGGCCCCAATTGATCAGAAAGTAAGTGGTTTGACGAATAAACCCGTGCTCGTCACAAACCATCTCACGAACCCTCGTATAGACAATTGTTGTGCAATTCATCCTTTTATCATACTATACTCCACTTGGTTATGAGTATGGGTAAAGTGCTAACTCTCACTAAACTAACTATGTCAAATCTAGTCCAAGTGATATCAGTTCTCGTCCTGGAACTGATTACTCTATAAGTCTCTAAAGACATTCTTCATGACACATATACTCTGGCCAGAGATTTCCAAGTAATGACCCTGACAAGATGCTGTAGGTATCATCTTCTGCTATCACAAAAGTGGTGAATCATCTATTGGTTACTCAATTATCTTCGAATACCTCAAGCTGTACCCAATCACCACCCTATGAGCGACCTCTACAAGGCTTCAAAGCATATAATCAGTATCCAAGATATCCTTGAGTACCTCAAGTCTAATGATACTTACGTTATTGCTATGATAAGATTATCACTGACATTATAATAGGACATCCATATGATGATCTCATGGTAGGTCATCCAATGTACTTACTACCTCTAGTAAGCATCTACATCTTAACTCTAAACATCTCATATTTACAATTTCTGAGATCCACTGCTTGATCAAATCAAGGAGTTTGACTTGTGTTAGTCTAGCTAGATTAATGATGTCTAGTCTCATTAATCTTATGACTTGGGATAATTTAGATACTAATATAATTGCGCATGATAGGAATCTTAGTATTATAATCATATTATGATTTCCTTCATGATATGTCATATATCATGGACTTCATTAATTTGCTTACATATCAATATCAATTCATAAATAATGAACACCAAATTAATGAAATATGTCTTTCTTTATTATTGAAAATAAAGTCTGTACACAACTTTGTACAAAACGTTAAAGGCGATTGCCTTTAGGGAACTACTCTAACACATGAGACACAATCATGAATCTTATTATATAACCTTAGAATATGACACAATCTCTAGCACACATGTGTCTTTTGACTATGGATCCTCCTACTTTTTTGCATGCTAATACGTAACTTTGACACATGATCATATCTCCAACCTATGAATCTTACTAACTTCTTCAGACCTATCACACAATATGTGACATGATTGTGTCCTAAACTATGTTTTCTTTCATAAACATCTTCTTCATGCAAACATGTCCATATCTTCAGCTCGTGCTTTCACTTCAAATTTCCAAAAAGGACCTTTGATGCTTTGTCAAATAAATAGCACTTTGATTATCAAAGAGTATTTGATATTTTCCTTAATCAATGCCTACCTCCTTTACTAGCCTTGTAAGTCATAATGCCTCCTTGGAAGTATTAACCACTTTTATATATTCAACTTTAACTATAAACAATACAACCATAGATTGTAATGTTAATTTTCAATAAATTTGCTTTCCTACAAGATAAATACATACCTCCTGCATAATTTGAATCCATATATTCAATTAGAGGATCACTTTGCTGATTGTTAAACACAATATTATGGTTTGATGTACCTCTCAAATACTTAAATATCCATTTATCTACTTCCCAATGTTATTTTCTAAGTTTTGACATATACTTTCTGACCTTGCTAATAACATGAGCCAAATATGGTTTTGTATAGGATGTATATGTTAAACATCTAACAGCACTATCATATGGTACTTTAGACATGTTGACCTCTGCATCTCTTTTTATACATTATTCTAGGGAAATTTGATTAACTAATGGTGTTGCTTATTCCAAACTTGTTCTAACACCTTCTTAATGTAATTGGTTTAAGATAACTATTTTTGGAACTCCTATCTCTCTGAATCTTCATTCATAGTATTTTCATAATAAAACCCAAATCCTTCATCTCAAATTTCTTTCCTAACAAGTTCCTTAGTTTATTCACATTATGCATATTTTTTTGGTAGCAATCAACATATCATCCACATATAGTAGTAGAAAAATAAATGATCCATTATCAAGGCTCATAATATGTACACAATAATCATATTTACATTGCTTATAGCCAATTTAGATCATATAAGAATTAAGGCTTAAATTATAATGTGACTTCTTTAATATACACACCATATACTCTTTTTCAAGTTGATTAAACCCTCAAAGTGCTTCATGTAAATTTATTCCTCCAAGTTAACAGACAGAAAATTTATTCTCACATTTATCAGCTTTAAGTGTATATCCAAACTTGCTACTAATGACACCAAAATCATGATAGAAGTATGACTAGTCATTAAGAAAATATTTCATCATAATTAATACCATTATACTATATGTACCCTTCAGGAACTAGTCAAATCTTAAATATTTTTCTTTTTTTTTGCTACTATTGGCTTCCTCTTGTATACCTACTTACAACCTATAGACTTCTTCTCTTTAGGGAGCTACTGTTATGCATCGTTTTCGAAACCCAACTCTTACTCTGATATCACAACTGTTGGATATCGACATTCGGAGTCATAAAACGTAAGCATATTATCCTATAAGGTTATTTCAAAGAACCCTCATTGGACATCATCCCACAAGGGTGGCATGCCCACACCAGTTAAATATCAAAAACAAACTCATTTCTCCTATTTTAGAATAGATTTTAGGAAACTTCAAACTAAAATTACAATTTGACTTCTTCAAAACATTTTTATCCAATTGTCTTAAGTTTCTAATGATACCAAAATCATTCAATTTGGTTCAAAATTCTAAAATTTAGGGCTCAAATATTTTCAGGCTGTTATTAAACTATAACAGTACACTATACCTATTGGAACCCGAATGTTTCATAGAAGTTAGAACTATTTAAAGGAGAAATTTGGCAAGTAGTCATTAGTAAAGAACAAATGAATGAAAATTCTTGAACCAAGAAATGATAGATAAGAGTAAGGTAGAGAATGAGAAGTGTGGATAGATTTATAATTTGCCTTGGTGTTTCTGGTGGATAAAAGATTTTGAAGTGAGAAGAATTAAGGTGAAAGTTAGAAGTAGAATAAAAGCCAAAA
>JAOTIZ010000005.1:38338267-38348295 GCA_027123425.1 Erythroxylum panamense | reverse complement strand
ACCTTTATCGTGGGATACGTGTCGGAATGACCTTCGGGCGTCCCGATGTGTACCCTACGATGAGGGGGCGCTACATGAGTCATTAAGTTAAAAAACCCCATCATCAAACATAGCCTCAAGTACACATCAATCAACCAACTGAACCTTATAAAGCCCATAAATAAAAAAACTTAGAAAGCGTAAACGATAACTCCTTCGAACCTTTTTTGTTTTTCATTTTTTATAAATAACATCAAATTGTACTTCAAAAATGTAATGCACACAATCCCTGTGCCCCTCGAAGAAATTCAAACTTGGACTTATTCCTCGTCACATTATCTCGGTCATCAATTGTCTAATGCTGACTTATCCTCAATCTGAATAGTTTCTTCAAAAGCAATAACTAATTGTAAATCTGAATAATTTCGTGTTTTTCCTTCACTACGTCTTTGTGCTTATTCTTGACCCTTTCTATCCCAAGTGGATTTCGATAACAAAGCCTAATCCTGAAATTTATATGAGGGATATAGAGTCCTTCAGTTTTGACTTATTTGAAACAACATCCACAGTAACCTGTAGCATTTTGGATTTATGTGCCTGATAACTCCGCAAAAATGACATGTGGGAACAAATCTTCGATTCTTCCTCGATGTATCTTCTTGAACAAATCTAGGTATATCAATTTTCTCATCATTCACCTTAGAGCACTCTCTTTTGTAACCAATGCATTGAAGATTCCCTTTAACCTTATCGATTTCGATCAAATTTTCTAACTTTTTTATGCCTCCAATCAACATTCTTAAACCCTTTTCGATACTTGCTAACTTCAGTTTGGCTTCACCGAGCTCGTCTAAAGCTACCGTCAATTTCTTCTTTAAATCTTGGATAGTTTTCTTCATTGAGAAGTTTTCTTCCTTCAACCTCTCTTTTTTTCTACATGTTTTCACCCATTTTCATACATCACTTCGTACGCCTCGTCAATATTCTTTCTTTTATCATCTAAACCACTTTCATCACTGTCATAATCTGATATTAAACCTTGACTTGATATGTCTCTATTTTTCTTAAATTTTTTCGATTTACCCCCTTTTCGACTTCAGTTACTTCCTTCTTAGTTACTGTTAGGCATGCAACTGGATTTTTGCTGTGCAAAGCAACTAATGCAGCACCATTTCTGTCAATAATTTCATATCCTTATTCTTATCATAATCATCTTCTACATGATTTATGCCTTTTTCAATTTTAGCTTATAGTACCAATCTTTTGTTCTTTTCTTGTTTGCCCCTTAACAAATTCATTTCAAAATTGGTAAGAATTCCAATTACCTTCTCCAATGACAAAGTCACTGATGTCATAAGCCTTCTCGATTGCTGCAAATTTTGAAATAAATCTAGGAGGTAGTGATCTCAATGTCTTCTTGACTAGTTTCATATTGGAATATTTCTTCCCAAGTTGATGTGCCTAATTCACTATATCGTGTAATCTTTCATGAAATTCCCCAATAGTCTCATTTTCTTCTATCTTCAGTTCTTTAAACCTTATAGCTAACTTCTATAGTCTTGACACTATCACAGATTTGGATCCTTCATGAATAGTCTGCAAAGCATCATATGCTTCTTTAGCTGATTCACAGGCTGATATCATTAAGAAGCGTCCTTCATCAACAACACTAAAAATTGCATGCATTGATTGTTGAGTTTCCAAATGTACTTTCTTCTTCGGCTCTTGTCCATTCAGATGGATCTTTTTGAAATACCTTTCTTTTATCGTCAGTAGTCATCAGATGCGTCCACCCATGTACTATCGAATTCTAAGCTTTTGTACCCTGAGCTTAGATGAAGACTCTCATCCGTAATTTCTATGTAGGATAGTTAAAGCCGTCATAGTGGTGGTCTAGTGATCGATGCACCCTCTCTTATAACCATATTCGCGAAACTTGGATCTACACTAACTTGCTACCAAGTTCTGATTTGTTGACCTACTATAATACCAATTGAAGAAAACTAAAGAGGTGTAGAGTTTCCCAAACTTCGATTTGACTACAATACTTGTAAGGTTCTGCCACAAATACTTGTAACTGTATCTGTCGGTTACTAGATATAAAGTAACTGTATCAACAACTGCTAATTTTTTGGTACCAAACGAAAACAGAAAAATAAATACGAAATTAAACATGTCAACACCGAAATTTGGTGACGCAATTCGACAAAAGTTGCCTACGTCTATGGGCCCCTCACCCGACTTCATCACTTTCACGAAAGAACAATAGATTTACACAAGGCCTTACTAAACTGACATCACTTAATCCTTGAAACTATCTCTCAACCTCACTCCTCGTGAAAGATTTTCACACCCGACAACACGACCGACTCGTGTTAACCTCAACAGAGGAATTTTCTCTACTACTCTTAATGAAAGACAATTAATTAAAATAACTTAAGTGATCAATCAACTAAGAAAAGAATAACAAGATAATTCAGATAAAAGAAGGACTTCCCTATAGATTCAACTGCCCGAAATATTTATGAATAATTGTCCACCTGTTAGGCTGATCCATGCCAACTTTAGAATCAGGTCACAGCTACTCAATCAACAAGTAGTTCACAACAGAAGACACACACAATCCTCAAAGACAACCCAGCTATGAAACACTTAAGGAGATGAATGTTCAACGTGAATAACTCCCAGACAAATCAATGTAAAACTAATAAACTCCCAAGCCAGAAAAACCACACATAATGCTCAAAAGCTGTCCAACTGTGAGTTACTCCAACAACTCGATACCAAACCATGAACATCAATGCTTCACTCTCACACGATTAATTAACATCTTGCAACACACACCACCAAATATGTCACACGCAAGCTTCCAACACCAAGAACTTCCAATCACTGAATATAGCACAAGATACACATATTTTAACCAAAAATCAATCAACCGTATATCACCAACACAGAACTCACGCACACAATATTTCCAAAATTTAATTAACGCACACCTACCAAAATTTCAGCACTACCCCAACAACGACACTGTTGTAATCTACATATCTTACCAAGATACGCATCAATTAGAGATAGAACTTTATCATAACTAGAAGATTATCCCAATAACTTTTTGAATCAAAGTCAAATAAGGATTAGTGATTAACTATCAGTCTGAAATTAATATCTTGTAGGACTAATTAATAAACAAAATGTCAAAACAAAAATAAGTAGATGTATATCATATCTCTAACAATCCCATTCTTCTTCCCATTGAAATCTCATCTCCAACTTTGTTTAGGAAATGGTTTTATGAAAGTAGCTAACTGGTTATTGATCATCTTCTAAGAGTAGTGAGAAGTGCTTATGACTATTAAAGTAGCCTTTCTCCCCGTGTCTATTTCTTCTAAACTCTTTCTTATATTCTTAGTTTACCTGTATTAGGTTGCAAAGCTTTTACAAAAGATTAAAGAAATAGTAGAGGAAGAAAACAATATTGTATTTATCTTGATTGGTGGAGCTATTTTAATATTTACCAGTCATCTCATATTCTTCTAGCATGTAATTGCTCTGGTACTAATAGTTGAAAGTTGAAAGCCTTGTTGCTACCTATGTTATAACATCGAGAACATGAGGAAAGGAGATGGAAGCGAGATTGAAGGGAATATCAAGCTTGAGTGAAGAGGGAACGTCGAACTCGGTAAACGAAAGTAGGTGTCGCGCGAATCCTTCGGTGGTGTTGTCGAAGAAAGCGATCCTAAAAAGTGGGTTTCTCAAGTGGAGCCTGGCTTTCACATAACTTTTGTTTCACTTCCACGCGGCCGGAATGATCTCAGACGGATACAATTCCGGTACCAACTCTACGAACTTTGTACTTACCACCAATTCAACGGTTCTGATTGGATTATAATCATTTCCGATGAGTTGGATTTTACATAAGCGAATGAAACACATAATTGATTGATTGGCTAGTAAGTTATTTTTAACATAAATGAGTTCTCTTTATGCTTTTTGACTTAAAGAAAACGAAACACAGATTTGTCTGGATGACTGTTGAATTGAAAGCCAAATAGTACCTTGGACTGTTTCACGAAGTATCATTATTTTCACCTCTTCTCGAAATAAATGTTGGCATTAACAATTCCAATGTTAGAATTTATCTGAGATGCTCTCTGGTGGCCTAACCTTTCTTCCACTTTTATAAAGTTGGAGATGACCTCTCAACGTGATGAAGAATGGGATGGATGTCACCGGAGAAACAAGGTAATGGACAAAGATGAAATAAGGGCTGTAAGCATTAACATGGCAATGCGACTTCAGGTTGTTCAATCAATCTTATCATTTGATTATATTCTTCCTGTTTTAGAACTTCCTAAGGATCTCTGTATCTTTTGCTCAATCTGAAATGGGCATTGGAGCTTGAAGATTGGTTTGTGTCCAGCCTTTAAGTTCTTCCTCAATTGGGAACTCTTTATTCATGGTTTGGACATGGGAGGAGATACCTACATTTGCTTTCAATAGAATACCGCTACATGAACAACTGATCTGGAAGCATATTCAAGCCGAAACTAAAGTACATAAAGGAAAATCTAGACAAAGCATAGAAACTATTTGGTGTTGGAGATGACTGAATCTTCACACCTGCAACGATGAGAAACTGCAAAGCAATTACGACTAACAAGTATTACAGAGTCCAAAGCGCCAGCAATGAGATAGTGCCATGAGAGCTGGATGGATCAACCGGCGTACCTAAACACAGAGTTGGCATTAAGATTAGAACCCAGCCAACCCATCTTCAGTGGTGGCAAGTGACGGCGAAAGAGAATTACGAGATTCATCGTAGTCCTCTCCAAGAGGTGATTGCTCCACCCTGATGTCCTCAATCATCTTAACAACTTCCACCATTGTAGGCCTCTTCTCAGGCTGTGGAACGACACAAGCCAATGCTACATGAAGCATAGAAACAAGCTCCTCCTCAATGTTCTTGTACCTCAACAGCTCCTGATCAAACACTTCTGATGTCCACTCTTCCTTAACAACTGACCTCACCCACTTGGGAAGATCCACAGCCTGTTCCTCTTCATCAATTCGAGGCCGGGTTGGGGATGGATACTGTGAAGGAGCTCTGCCCGTAAGAACTTCTAACAGTAATACTCCGAAACTGTACACATCGGCCTTCTGAGAGAGCTTCTTCACCTCTGCTTGCTCAGGAGCCCTGTATCCTCCAAGTCTTGCTATGGCATGAGCAGGGTTCAAAAGCAGTGACAACCCAAAATCAGAAATACAGGCATTGCCGTTCTTGTCAAGTAGCACATTAGAAGATTTCACATTTCCATGGGGGATCTTTGCAGCACCGTACTCCTCATGGATTTTAGCTAATCCCCTGGCAGCACCTAACACCAAGCTGATCCTCGTTGTCCAATCCAGAGGAATTCTACCTGGTCCCCTATTACCTAAAATTCAAACATTTTTTTATAATCAAACACCCAAATACAAAAGTACAGGAAAATTTAAGAACGTAAGAACCCATTGAAGTACACTAACCGTGAAGAAGTGAGTACAAACTCCCATTAGACTGATAATCATAAACAAGAAGCTTCTCTTCCTTAGCATAATAGAAAGCTCTTAGTCTCACAATGTTAAAATGCTTAAGCTTCCCTATAACATCCATGTACTGCTCGAACTCTCTTCTCGGACAGGGATTAGCATCCTTCAACCTCTTCACGGCCACCGTGCACCCATCATCGAGGACCGCCCTGTATACCGTTCCTAAGCTCCCTTTCCCAAGCATCTCCGCCGAAGCACGTAATAAGTCCTCCAGCTCGAACTGATTCTTCCGATCGTAAAATACAAGCTTACTCTTGTCCGTCGCAGTAGTGCCGTCACTATCACCACCTCCGTTAGCATACACTCTCTTCTCACTTCCATAGCTACTTCCACTTCTCCTCTTCCCACTCTCGCTCCCCATTTTGGAGCTCGCACTACTTCGTTCTCTTGAACAGTAATAAGCAACTATAAATGAAGTCACTACTAACAAGGCCACGCAGTTTGCTACCACAATTGCGACTATTGCACCGGTGCTTAGACCTTTATTATGGGACTTGTCTTTGGCTACGACCGGATTTTGTGGCATTGAGCTCGGATTCGATGGCACGGTTTGTGATGAAGATGGTGTGATTATTGTATCTGTGAATGAACACTCCCGCAATGGACTCGAACCACATAAACCTTCGTTGCCAGAAAAGCTCCGGTCCGTGAATTTCTTCAAGAGATTGTTTGGTAAGCGTCCGTAGAGCTCGTTGTTTGACAAGTTCAGTTCTTTTAGATCATGAAGTGACGTGGATAGATCGGGAATATCACCGGAAAGTTCATTGTTTTGTAGTCGGAGAGTGAGCAGTCTGGTCAAGTTGGTCAATTCACGTGGAATCTTGCCATGAATGTTGTTGTCCGACAAGTCCATGCGGAGAAGGCGTTTAAGAGAGGAGATCTCTGGTGGGATTTCGCCGGAAAGGTCATTTCCGGAGAGGTAAAGAAGCTTGAGGTTGGTGCAGTTGGTGAGGGGAAAGATAGTGCCATTTAACCTATTGTTGTGGAGGTCAAGAAGACGAAGTTGGTCGAGAAGAGATACAGCAGTGACTGGTCCCCGGAGAGAGAGAGAAGGGAGAGAGAGGGAAACAACTCTGCCAGCGGCTGAGCATTTGACGCCGACCCAAGTGGCGGTTGAGGAGCAGGCGTCGACGCCTGTCCAGTTGGCGAGGAGGTTTCCGTGAGTATCAGTCTGACGGCGGAAAATGGTGAGAGTTTCCGTGTCATTTGGAGGAGAACAGAGCGAAGGAGCTGGTAAAAGAGAGAGTGTGAAAGTGAAGAGAAGTGTGAAGACGGAAACTTTGTTCATGTCGAGTAGAGTGGATTGTTGGGCGGGAGTGAGAAGCGTGAGTTACGTTCTTAAAAATGTGCAAAGGAAAAAAGAGTTAAAGTTGAGTTCTTTAAGTCTCCATGCGAGAGAAAAAGGTTAGGGAGTGAATAAGGAAATGTTTAAACTTTAATAAGAGGGAAAGAGGGGATAGATAAAGAGGGAAAGGCTGGGGAATTGCATTTAGTAAAATGAGAGGAATGATTTTCTGCCTAATTTTATGGTGTCTTATTGTGTCCAGTGAATCTCAGCCATTTATTTCTGCGAAATTCGCATTTATTTATGCGGGATCCACATAAATAAATAGTTGAGATTCACTTAACACAATAAGACACCATAAAATTGGATAGAAGATCCAAACTTGTAAAATGATGATGTATGATTAGAGAGAGGGCAGCTTAAAGTATTGCATTGCATGGGGAGGAATTCTTGGGAGAGGAGTGAATGATTAAAGGTAAAAATACGGTGGTGTTGATTCAATGATTGCTGTTCTCCACTCTTCCCATGTGAAATGAGTAACCACAGAAACTTTTTGATCATGTTATTGCTTTTATTCTACTACTTCTACGAATGAAGGGCTATGTACTGCTTCTATGGCTATGGCTGTGGAATAATTGGAATGACCTCTGACTCATGACTCTTAACTCTTAAGTCTTAACCCTCTAGTTCTTCTCGCTCCTTTTTCCCCTAATTGATATATAGACTCTTTAAGTCTTAACTACTTGTACCCGTGAATGTTCTTTTGTGATTGATGACTTTTTCATCTGCAATCAGCAAGAGAGTGCCTAATCTACTCCTTCTACAAGGAAGTTGGCATCTTTTTGGATTTTTGAATATGAACAAGTTTGCAGCTGATAACCTGTTTTAGACAAATTATATAACTTTTTGTCACGTACTCGTTAATGAGTATAGCGACATTGTCATTTCTTGCTTTGGACCACTTTGGAACCATCCCATTTAAATTTGCAACCAATCTAGAGTATGCTTCACTAGTGTAACTTTCAATTTTATCAAATTCACCATTCAGAAACAAGCCTGTTTACCCTTCATTTCTATATACATGATCTAGTGATGCAATGTTTTTATTTAGACAAAAGAGCAATATACCTTCTTGACAGCATATCATATTGGTGCACTGATTTGCTTCACAGAAGATTTCTAGAGTCTAGACCTGCATTGTCATAAGTTGAGCAAATCTTCAACCTTAGTACCTACCAGCACCCATGTCTGCGATACCTGTATCTATTGCAGTCTTGGTTGTGTCTTATTTACTTCTATTTTCCTGTCCCAAAACAAGAAAAAAGAATGTGCAGCATTCATATGCAACTCCTATCCCTTTTCATAGGAACACGGGTTCGTTCCAAATAGGCAAATACAGCTATTTAATGCTTGCTTGTCTTCTCTTCTCTTCATCCAATAGTTTGTGTGTATATAATATATGAAGGTCACTCCGTGAAAGTTACGGCATTGCCCACCGTACCAAAAGACTATGAAAACCTGAGATCCATAAAGTCTTTGTGCACACTTATCTACCAAATTAGTCAAAATATCATACTTGCAATTCCAAATTCAAATTGCCTCCCTCGTTTCAGCTGTATCTTTAATATAATATTAGCATGCAAACAGATTAAAGGATGTTTGGTCGCCTGTTCTTTCTATTTTGTCGCATATCATTTCATTTTCTTTTCGAAAAGAGTAGCAACTTGTAAAAAAACAGTATTTCCATGTATGCAGCAGGTAAGAAATCCAAGCATTGACTAACATATTGCAATCTGTGAGCAAATCCCACCCATCCTTGTAGATATTCAAACTCTTCTTCTTCATTCACTTTAGCTGACTGACATTTTCCACGGAAAAGAGATAAACAAGTGCATAATTTAGTTTAACTTGATTTGCTTTCTGGTTCTGGTTCCCCTGCTTTATCATTCTCGTGGCGGGAAAAAGCTCGCAACTTTAAGTCATGAGGAAGCAAAGTTTCTGCTGTCCAACCAAAGACGGACCACCAGAGTACTGTTATTCTCCTTTTCCATGTTTATCATTATTATATTCTCAACGAAGTCGAAAGCGAACAAGAGATGGAGTTGCATAGGACTCGAACCCCGGACCTTGTCCTGGTTCTTCTATTTTTCTAAGGTCCACTTGTCCTTCTAACATTCAAGTTGCTTAATCCTTTTATCATTTCCCCCTCCATTTGTGCATGGTTTATGCAGAAAAGAAAGAACAAATGAGACCTACATACTGGGATGAGGTCTTTTTACTGTTCAACGCCACATGGTGTGTATCATTAGCGCATTGTGAACAAGACTCTCTTTTTCTGTTTTCTTTTTGTTCTGATATTAAATGAGGTAGACATTTGTGAGCTTGATGTTGTCCCAGAAAGTGAAGGAAATGTTACAGCTTTTATATGTTGCATCAAAGTGTGCTTTGCCTTTTTAATTATTGAACATGCAAAATCAATAACTAAAATAAAAACCATAAACAAAGGGGAAAATAAAAGGTGGGTGAGTAAAAAGGACGAGAGATTGATGGCGGGATTGGCGTTGCTTGCTCAGGCAGATAGACTTGTAGACAAGACCGTGACAAATGGGTTCACAAGTTTATAAAAGTGATTGAATTATTTGGTCGTCGAAGACATGGCTCAGCAACGTCAAGAAGTTTCTGAACCAGAAACAAGTCCAATCCCACAAATTTCTGCTTTAGTTGTCTTGACATAGCTTTTTTTATATGTTTCATACCGAGCATGTGACGGTTTCCAAAAGCAAAGGTTATGGAAACCTCCTTACTTTTCGTTCCAGGCAGTCATTAAATACGGTCATAGGTGGAAGACATTGGTGTGCCAAATTATAGGGGTGCTTGTTTGGAGGGTATGAAAAAAGAGATATGGGTATAGAATAAAAATTGATGTTTAGTATGAACCTATCGTTGAAGACTTAAGAGTTTCAACACTTAGTTTTGGGCAGTCTCCCATTCCTCTCATAATCTAGAAGAATAGGAGAGAGGAATGGAAAAAATGAGAGTAATTAATTAATTAACACTATAATTAATTACAATATAATTAATTAAAATATAATTATTTATTTATTTATTTACATTATATTTAATTAAAATATTATTGTTAATTAAAATATAACTAATTAAAATATAACTATTC
>JAOTIZ010000005.1:38322184-38336150 GCA_027123425.1 Erythroxylum panamense | reverse complement strand
GAATTGTAAGTTTTAGTGACCATCTATAGCCACCAAGTATTGATTGGTCGGTAAAAAATATACGTAACTTATATATTACAACCAAGTAATTTTTGGTTGCAAAATGTATATAATTAGTAACCATTTTACTATGGTTGCTGAGAATTTGGTTGCAGAAACCAAATTTTCTTGTAGTGTTACAAGAAAAAATATACCAAAAAATACACATAATATTTTTTTGTCTCTCTTTCTCTTTCTTTTCTCTCTCACCTCACTTCTCTCTTCTCTTCTCTGCTTACTATGCAATTCTTCATGCTACTCCAGTCTTTTTGTAGGCAGGAGTACCTTTGGCTGTGTTAGGCATGGTAGTACCAGCCAACAAATGTGGCTGTTGTTGACAATTCTCACATTTGAAAATTTGATTGATAATCAATAATATCTTCACACCATTCTTTGCAAAATGCAAAGCACTTTGACTATCACAATACAGAGTAATATTTTCTTATTTATTCTCAAGTTCTTCCAACAGCATCTTTAACAACACTGCTTCTTTACTAGCTTAGGTAGTTGCTACATGTTCTGCTTCTGTTGTTGATATAGTCACAACTAAATGCAGTTTTCAAACCCAACTCACAGCTCCTTTAGCTAGTGTAAACACATGTCCTATAGTGGATTTACTTTTATCAAGATCACCTGCATAATTAGCATCAACGTATCATTTGACAGTAAAATCTGACCCTCTATAACATAATGCAATATTTGAGGCTCATTTGATATATCTGAGTACCCTCTTAATAGTATTCCAGTGCTCTTGACCAAGATTCGCCATATATCTACTAACTACTCCCATTACATGTGCAATGTCTGGTCTTATACAAATTATAACAAACATGAGGCTCGTCACTGCTGATGCATATAGTACTTGAGACATCTCCATCCTCTCTTCTTCATTATTAAGACTCATACATAAGGATAACTTGAAATTAATAGGAAAAGGGGTATAAATTGACTTACAATTTTGCATGTTGAATCACCGCAAGATCTTCTTCAAATAATTCTTTTGAAAAAGCCAAATCTTCCTATTATTTCTGTCTAGGTAAATTTGCATCCCTAAAATCTTGTTTGCTGGTCCCAAGTCTTTCATTTCAAATTCCCTAGCCAACTTTGCCTTCAATTCTTTGATACGATCATTATTAGGGCCTGTTACCAATATGTCGTCTACATACAATAGCAAGACTATAAAATCATCTTTCTCAAACCTCTTGAAATATGCACAAGGATCAACATTCAGTCTGCTATATTTAAGACTCATGATGAAAGAATCAAATATCTTATACCAACACCTCGCTGCCTGCTTTAAACCATATAGAGATTTGGTCAACCTACAAGCTAAGTTCTCTTCCCCCTTTTTCTTCAAAACCTTCTGGTTGGAGCATATAAAATTCATCTTCAAGATCTCCATGAAAAATATAGTTTTCACATCTAACTACTCAAGATGCAAGTCAAACATAGCACACATTGCCATAACCACTTGAACTGTAGTGAGTTGAACCAGAGGAAAAAATTATTTTATTAAAATCAATACCTTCTTTCTGAGCATATTCTTTTACCACCAATTTAGCACGATATCGCTCTACTTGATCATCACCACTCCGCTTGATCATGTAAACCCATTCATTGTGAATAGGCTTTCTTTCTTGTCGTAGTGATACCAAATCCCATGTCTTATTCTGATGTAGAGCTTCAGTTTCTTCCTACATTGCTGCCATCCACTGAGATGCATCTAAATTATGCATTGCTTCTTGAAGAGTTAACAACTCTCCATCCTCAGTTAAAAGACAGTATGCAATATTGCTCTCTATAATATAATCTGAGTGCCAGCTTGATGCTCTTCTTATACTAGTTGGTCTCTGAGTATTTGGAACATCATATTCAACTAGTTCTTGCTCCTCGTGCTCTTGTGTAGCTTCAGAAGAATCATTTTGATCAACTTCCCTATCCACTTATACTGTTGTAGTTTATGGATTCTCTTGTACAGTGCCAACATTTGATCCTTATCTTTTATGAAGATAATATCCCTGCTGATAACAATCTTGTAGGCAGTGGGATCCCATAGACGATACCCCTTCACACCTTCAGCACACCCTAAGAGAATGCATCTTCTGAATTTTGGATCCAACTTTGTAGTTTCTTGGGCATTGAACATCACGTAGGCTAGACTTCCAAATACATGGAGGTTGGAATAATTCACTTGTTTACTAGTCCACATCTCCATCGATGTCTTGAACTCAATTGCAGTTGATGGAGCTCGATTCACCACATAACAAGCAGTATTGATTGCTTCTGCCCAGAATTTCTTATTTAAGCTTGCAGTTTTTAACATCACTTTGGTTCTTTTCAACAGAGTTCTATTCATCCGCTCTGCTACTCTATTTTTTTAGGAGTGTATGTTGTAATGAACTGCTTTTTGATGCCTTCTTGCTTGCAGAATTCATCAAATTCTTTCCTAGTATATTTGCCTCCATTATCTAAACACAAAAGCTTGATCTTCTTACCAGATTTGAGTTCCACCCGAGCGTTGTAAAATTTGAAAGTTCGAAACACATCTGCCTTCTTCTTGATAGGGTACACCCAACATCTCCTCGAATAATCATCAATGAATGATACAAAGAAATTTGCTCCTCCTAGGGAAGTAACTGGTGCTTGCCATATATCAGAGTAAATCAATTCTATAATTTCTTTGCTTCTGAACTTTGATATGTTGAACTTCAATCGATATTGCTTACTCACAATACAATGCTCACAGAAAGGTGGTGATACCTTTGAGAGACCTAGAAATAGATTCTTCTCTGCAAGTATCTTCATTCCTTGTTCTAACATATATCTAAGCTTTTTATGCCAAGTCATTAGATTTGTGGTCTGAACTAGTCACTATAATGGATGCCTCTCCGTTTTGCAAAGTTACTCTCTTCGGTATGTACAGATTTGCAACAATCTTCTTTGCTTTCATAAATACTAGAGCTCCTTTAATCACTTTCGTGGTCTTATTTTGAATCTTAAATCTGAAATTGAGATCATCCAGTTGTTCTACAGACAATAAATTCTTCTTCAGACCCTCCACATGTCGCACTTTTTTAATAGTCTAAGTTGTCCTATCATACATTTTTAGCTTGATAGTGCTGATACCAATGATATTTAGAGCTTGATCATTATAGTTGTACACAGATCCCTCAGAGATAGATTTATACTGATGGAACCATTCTCTTCAAGACGTCATATAAAAAGTAGCTGCTGAATCGAGAAGCCATACATCAACAAATCTTCTCTTGCCTCCAATAGTCATTGCTACTTCACAGACCATTGCACCTCCATCATCTGAAGTATTTGCCGCATTTCCTTGAGGAATAGAATCTTTCTTATTCAGATTCTAACAATCCTTCTTTAGGTGGCCTTTCTTGTCACAATTGTAGCATTTGAATTTTTTCTTACTCCTGGATTTTGATCTACCACGACTATGACTCCCACTTGGCCTATGTTTCATTGATCTTCCTCTTGTCACTGCCAAAGGCTCCCCTTGTTGCGAATTTGCTAGCCTGTCTTCCTTACTTTTGTGTTGACTCTCTTTTTCTAGAACAACAGCTGCAATATTGTCGAAGACTAAAGTGTCTGTGTTGTTTGTTAAATTAATGACGAGTTAATCGTACGAATTTGATAAACTTTGGAGTATAAGTTTCACGCGTTCACTTATCTTTATTGTATGTCCCAATGATGTGAGTTGGGAAAATAAAGTATTTAAAGTATTTAAGTGCCCCAAGTGGATTCTGCCATGCGTAAAGTGTATATTTTCCTCTTCAAAAATTTTTTGTTTTGAAGTGATTTGGCCTCATATAATTTTGTGAGGTGATCCCATATTTCCTTCACAGTCTTTTTTTCCTCTATGCTGGATAATACTCCATCATCTAAAGCTAGGTGAAGATTAACTACAACATTCCCGTCCATCTCGTTCCATTTTTCATCTGTGACTCCAGCTGACTTTTCACTAATGACAGCCAAAAAAATTATTTTTCCTCAAGATTGCCTTTACCTTCAACTTCTACAATGATAAATTACTCACATTAAACTTTTTAATCTTAAATTTTGCTGCCATTGCTTCTATCACGAAAAAGAATTTAGCTCTTACTATTTCACGTGAATAGTACCCTTATGAATGAATAGTACTGTACACGTAAATAGTACCGTATACGTGAATATTACTGTATACTTGAATTACAATAACTGCACAGTTTAATGAAAAAAAAGAATAAACAGTTGTCACTTTTTGTTACTATTCACCAATTTTCATTGTGCTCACCAGAACGTCGAACGGATTACGCCAAAAAATTCATCGTAATTTTTTCACCTTGCTTTGATACCACTTGTTGTAAAAATCGATCAAATTAGAGTAGGTTCGCAGCTAAATATGATTGAAAGAATAGTAATAAACACACAAATTTTACGTAGAAAACTCCCAAATTAGGGTAAAAACTACGAGCAATGATAGAAAAATTTTACAATTGGAAAAAACTGGAGAATTATAAAAAAACTAGACCCAAAAACACAGAATATTTTTTCTCTCTTTTTCTTTCTTTTCTCTCTCACCTCACTTCTCTCTTCTCTTCTCTGCTTGTTGTGCCATTGGCTGTGTTAGGCATGGTAGGCACCGAATTTGATGCCTACTAGCCAATAATTGTTGATAGTCACAATTGTTGACAGTGAGAAATGAAGATAGATATAATCGTTATAATTATGATGGTTGGTTAGGAAGAAGGAATGATTACCATTACCATTCTCATTGATAGTAATTGGTTTGTTAAAAATATTGAGAAATAAAAATTTGTTTTACATCAAAATTTAATATATTTTAATTAATTATATTTAATTTATATACCCCATTTATGATGATATAATGTTTAAAATCAAGTATATTGCGATATTTTCTTTTCAATAGCTCTTGAAGAAAAAAATGTTCTAGAATTTACTTGCATCAATAAATCATCAACTAAATAATGTCTTCAAAATACAGTTTGATCTAAATATTGTTTTGTAAAAAAAAATTGTTTACATCAAATTTTAACATATTTTAATTAATTATATTTAATTCCTAAAAAATAAAAATAGATAATTAATTAATTATATTTAATCAATTATATTTTAATTATATTTAATTGCTAAAAAAAGGAAAAAAAATGTCACGGCCTGACATGTGATACTTGTGTGTAACACTAGAATGACTTTCATTCCTCTCACAATTTAGAGTATAAAGTAATGTCCCAAATTTGAATATAGAAACATTATTCATTTAATGATAATATATTACCAAAAAACTGATTTTCATTTCTTACTTATTGATATCTTTCCAAATCTATTAACCAAGCACCCTATAAATATTAAAATTAACTACATAAAAATCAGAAATTTTCACTTCATCACAACCCCAAAAGTGTATGATTTTTTTTTTCTTTCAGGACAATTGTTAGCGCCTTAATATATAAAAGAATCTGGTTCAGCCGGAATCTGGCCGAACGGTACGTTGCCGTTTGGATCCATCGTTTGACAACCTTCTATGATGAATCTGAGGTGTAGATACCTGCAAAACAAATAAGGCGTGCCGGGGGTTTGTCCCCGGGGAGCCACTCCGACGCTCAAGTTAGTTTTCTGTGAGAGGGAGGCCGCTGAATGTAGAGATAGAAGCTAGGTTTAAGATTGCATACCTTTGTTATGAGAAAGTGATACCTTATATATGATTTCCTGCTAGGTTTAGGTCGTTATGTAGATCTTTCGTACTGGCATGGGAGGCTTCCTCATGCTGATGGGCTGTGAATGTGCGGATTAAGCCCAAATCAATCTATGGGGGCGAGACTGATCGATCGGCCTGTGAGATCGGACTTGGGTCCGATATATCCGACCCAACCAGTATGCAAACAATTAATTAACATCTAATAAAATATTTAATATGCGTAAATAACAAAAAATAATTTAAAATCCCTATTTGACATATTATACCATCTTTCATATGAAAGTTACTGTTGGATTCATTTTGATTTTAAAATTTAGTTATACTATACTCGAATCTCTTCCAAGATCATCAATCACTAGTTTGAAACTTCTTTCTTTCTACTTAAAATTAGACGTGTAGATTTTATACACATTTCCCTATCATTTTCCTTCTATATTATCTTTTTTTGTGAAAAAATGAAGACTAAAGTCATTAAAAGCTATGCTTAGGACAAAGAATTATAGAAATCGACTTAACTATTGGTAAGGGTCTGACTAGCTAATATCAACTCCAAGTAACTCCCCTAGCGTTTTAGAAAACTATCTTAACTTTTCATAACCTTCTGAATCACTTGAATATGATATTCTTATCAAAAGTTGTTATTTAAATACTTAAGAGTGTTTAGTGGTTTTACCAAATTTTACTATGTGAATTAAATGTCAACTTTGTATGTCTTCTTATGAATTGTAAATGTTTTTAAATATTCTTTAATAAATTCAACCTGATTTTTTTTGGCTTAATTACTAAAAGAAGTCCAAACTTTTGTCAAATTTTCAATTATAGCCTGAACTTTAAAAAGTAGCAATGAAATGTCCAAACTTTCAATTTTTTCAATTATAGCACAAACTTCAACCAATTTGCAATAAAATACTCAAACTTTCAATCTTTTTCAATTCTAGCCCAACGTTATCTGTTGTTCTCCCGATGCCCTCAACTCTTTCTTTTCTATTTGTTCTTCTGACGCCTCAAACTGTTATCGCATTACAGCGTACTGCATCAATAAACTCTTTATTTTTAGTCCATTCTCCTGATGCACTTAGTGTAAGGGCATTGGGGCTGCGTAATATAAAAATTGAAGGGTGAGAGCATCGAGAGAATAAACTAAAAACGAAGGAAAAATTTGAAATCAAAGCGTAAAGTCATCAGGACTGCGTAATATGATTTAGGTCATTTTTAAACAACGACGTCGTTTCATTAATCTTTATTTGTTATATTAATTTTGGATGATATGTATTAATAGTTAAGGTTTTCTAAACATGTGGCAAGTCGCATCAGCAAACTTAACGAAAACATTAACGGTGGGCTAGAATTGACCAAAATTGAAAGTTTAAGCATTTTATTGCTACTTAATTTGAAGTTCAGGCTATAATTGAAAAAAAATAAAAATTTGAGTATTTTATTGATACTTTTTAAAGTTTAGGCTATAATTAAAATTTTGACGAAAGTTTAGACTTTTTTTAGTAATTAACCCTTTTTATCAACATAAATGCCCAAATTATAGAAAAATGCTCAATGATATTGGTAAACTAAAGTAACATATTACTTTACCAAAAATTTTCTTCGCTTTAAACGTTATCACTACAATTAATCAAATCTTACACTTTTTCAACATCTAATTTAATTTCGAACTTAATTAACAAACCTAAAAAAATTATTAAAATATTAAATTTCTTCAAATCATAACATAATAACTTCAAATTTTAGGGTGATAAAGCAAACACATGCAAGAGAGAGGTGAATTGCGTGTAAAAGATTTGCAAGGTATTTTAAATTCGTAAAAAGAAAAGGGCCTGTTAAAATTTAAAAACAATAGAGCCTATCAGACAATAGAATCCTATTAAACGACAGAGTGTATTAGACAATAAGAGCCTACTAAACAATAAGAGCCTGCTAAACGATAAATATTTTTTAAACAATTTAAAAAAAAGCTCCTGCTAAAATTGAAAAGAACCTCTTATAAGTTGAAAACAAAAAGAGTCTTGCAAAAATGAAAACATAAACAATATACTGTAGAATTTAAAAGTTAAAAAGAGATAAAAGAATGACGCAGTCGATTTATACTGGTTCAGCTAACAACAAAATCTACGTTCTGTCCCCAAGTATCCAACTTGAGTATTCCACTATAAGAATCCCAGTATTAAATTTGACGAGCCTCTTCAAGCTCACAAGCACATAATTTTTAAGGTTTTCTAACCTTCCATACTCGAAGTGTATATCAAGCTTCTAAAAGTTCACAGAAAAGTAAAATGTAAAATCAAAAGTAAGCTCTCAAATAACAATTTCTCTCTTGATATAGTGATTTCACTTCTCTAAAGCACAATAAGAAATGATATAACTCTCAAGAATATAGTTATTGCTCAAATGTTTTGAAAAGTTTGTGTATATTTGTTGCCTTAAAAGTTTTGTTTCTCTTTTTTAAATAATCAATTTCTTCAACTAGTCATTGCTTCATCTTAATTCCAAGTTGACTTTGGATTTTCAATATCATCTCTGCCGGAACAAAAATTCCCAAAGTTAATTGTTGGAAAAGGTAAAATCCTTCTGGATGTTAATAAGAAAAGTTTACTAAGAAGGTTCCCACAAGAAGGAAGCAAGTTTCCTATGATTTTATTTCCTTAAAAAATCGTTATCTATATAAGAAAATAAATCCAATTTGAATTTTGAAATAGTATATAGTTATCATCAAAATCGTTAAATATAAACCTTGAGCTAACAATCTCCCCTTTTTTATGATGACAAGCAGTAATATATATATATTTCAAAATTCAAAGAGAAAGAGATAATAGATAATTTCGAAAGATACATGTGACTTTTATATTTTTAGATATAATCAAAAGAAATTTGTCTCTAAGAAAGGAACCTATGGTTTATATATCATAAATTTTTTCTAGTTCAACAATAGAATCAATCACATATATAATCGAGGCAGCATTGAGAAATATGCATTGATAAATGTATCATCATATATGCAAAAAATATATCAACATAAACTCTCCTCCCTTTGTTATTAGCAAAAATAATAGAGTATAGGGAGGAAGGAACTATCACAAGTTCAAACAAGCCAAGCAGAAAAGAATAGCAACGTAGTTAATGAAGGGACTCAAAGATTTTTCTTAGCAAAAATTGCATGCCAAGAAGATGATTTTGCATGCAATCTATTTGTTCTCGCATCTATTCTTGATTAACTTGAATGTTCTGCAGTTATTGATGGATTTTTGCACTATTTTCATCCTAAAGAGGAACAAGAGTTTGTTGGTTTGGAGTAGGATCTAAGTTTTCTACTATTCTTTCAGATCTTGTGTCTACCCAGACATTGTTTTGCAATTTGAATCCAAATTGATAGGGAATAGAAGGTTGAAACTTAGCCTATGCATACCAATTCAGATTTGCAAAAGGAACTCCATAATGGTTAAAGATCTTGATGAGCAACATCCCACAAAGTAGGTAACTGGTGGTATTCTTATAATTCCCCTAATCCACCGTAAACTTCAAGATCATAGCTAGAAGATCCATTGTATTCCCTTTTAGAAAATTATACACTACATCAGTGTCCATCAGACTACACCTTTTAAATGAGCTACTCCTAGAAAAAATTGAAGTACTTGAAAGTGATGTAAGGCATCGTGGTGTTAAGATTAATTACCTACTCCAAAGTCTAACGTCTTAAGTGTTCTCAGCATGAAGGCAAACGAATTTGACAACTTCGACTAACTCTAGATCATCAACATCCCACTTATGATAGAGAAAATTACTACTCCCTATAGGAGCTACTTCCAATAAATCTCCTAAGATTTCTTCAAAAATTAAAATTTCACATTCATGCACCCATAAGACAATGGCTAGCTTTCCATTAATTTTTTCTTTTTTCATATGTATGTAGAATATCCTGACAAGCTCATCTTATATTGTCTCATCTAATTTCAGAAGATTTTACCAACCAATGGCAACAAAGTAATGAGAGATGGGTATACATGTGTCATCAAACATTATAAGAGGCAAGGTCCACCCAACAACCATCTTTCTTTTCTTGTACTGTGTTTTATATTGGACTTTAGCTTCCATTGATTCAAACATTTTTGGTGGCATTGATGTCTTTCCATGCTTGTGTGCAGCTATCTTTATTTTCTTTGCCCTTTTTTCTGTGGGAAATTGATAAGTGCAAATTGCGTCATGTTTTAAGGTATAGTTTGATATGTGTTTAGCTGTTAATTTAATAATTTAGTATGTGTTTAGGTTAGAATTGTGTTAGTTTGTTAATTATTAGTGTTTTAAGGGTTAATACAAGCTTTTAAGTTTAAATATTATGCTTTTTAGGTATGTCGATGTGTTTGCTAGTGTCTTAGGATTAATATTGAAGAACATAGGAGTTTCAGAAGACTATTTCGACCCACGATCATGACCTATCAGGCCATGGTTGTGACAGAAGCTCTAGGAATGGCCCATGATCGTGGATCATGACAGAAGACTCAGATGTGAGCCACGATTGTGGCCTGCAGGGTCACGGTTGTAACACCCCATTCCCAGCTGACATATACATGTGTGTCCATTAGATACACGTATACATGCCTGTCAAAAATGATATGTTAACTATCTCACCTTCACTGTACATAACATGACATCATACACTAAACCATCAATCATACATTTTCTAAACCCAAAATGCTATCACTTTATATCAAAATCCATAATTTACATTATTTCATATAACATAATACCATCCATGTTTTACAACATTATCCTATGAGCTTAAACAACTTAGTACACACCAAATACAATAAACATGAAAGAAACAGCTAAGTCCTCAATCTCAGCTGACAGACCTTTGAGCCAAATCTAACTATAACAGTTGTACAAAATATGCTTCTACGGAATCTTAGAAGCTAGGTCGTCTCACTCTTGAACTTGAAAAGCAACGGTGTAATTTTGATGAGTTTTGCAAACTCAATAAAGTAACCATCCTCAATGGTTCACTCATGTCATAAACAAGATTAATTATAGCACGTAATCATACAGTTCAACTCCACTTGATAAGTATCAAATACTATCACAGATAAATCATTTCTCAGTTATACAGTTCAATCATATAATAACATTCACACAGCTTTGCAAATCATTCAATGAATTCAAATTATATGCAAATGCGACATATATGAGACCCACATGATATGACTATGTGCTTTTATAGTATCCCAAATTGCTAGGCTCAGTCAGTTAATCTGTGACTCATTGATCACAGTGAGCCATAGACTCGAACCACATATGCGGGAGCTTAAAACTCTTATTAGTAGCAACATCAGTCACAACTCTTTTATATTACATGCATTGGAATGAAGTGCATGTCACAATTCAGTAATCAAATACAATCACTTTCATTTACATGTAATATAATAGTATATCAGTCACAATATCAATTATAGTATCAGTCACAATAGCAATGGTCATCGAACTAGGTTCAGCATTTAACCTTTCAGTTGAGAATCAGAAAATCATTTAGGCAGACGAATTCACATTCAATCAAATCTTCCAATATCATTCTTATACATTAAAATGCCTCAGACAAATATTGTCCGGAATCTAGTACACAATCAGCACAATTCAGTACAGTATAATAAGATCAAAATACAGTTCAATAATGTACAAAACAATAAGGTGAGACCATCTTAGGTTACTCACAATATGCTCTAAATAGTTATTGCCTTGAAGTTCGGGCAATGTCTGGGTGTTGTCGCTCAATACACTCCTCTATATATACAATACATACACATATCACAATATTGCAAAATTTTGCATTGATTAATGCACATTCATGTATAGTAACTATGTACAATGCATGTTTATGACAAGTCTGGGTTTCTTATCATTTATTTTGTCACAATAATCATTCTGATATCCACATTCCATTGATTAACTCATATTTGTTAAAAAGTACACTTTCAGCTCCATTTTGCAAAATTAATTTCATCAGGAAAGTGAAAGAATTTGGTAACACTTCCTTCTAACAACTTATTCTTCTATGTCTTAAGTCTCTATTGATACCAAGATCATTCAATTTTGTTCATTATTCAATGAGTTATGCTCAAAATACAACAAACTATATACATGTGAAATTTTGGCTAATGCATGATCATGCATTCAAGTTGTACACCTCATATCTCTCAATTCCAGTATCCAAAACTTACAAACTTTATACCAATTCAAGCTACGAGAATAAGCTACAACTTTAGTTAAGATACCTTAGTTTAATTCGGCCTATATCAATACAGTTTATTCAATAACCATAGGACATGATTTTTGTCCCTGGTAGTGCTTCAGCTTAAGCTAAGACTCAATTACATGTCAATTTTGAAAATCTTAGAGATAGAATTAAAAGTCGATTTCTTTATGGAAGTTGTAGAAATATTTCTCTAGTTTAATCTGAATTAAGAATCAACTCATTCAAAAATCCAAATCTCACGTTATAGTCAGAATACCGAAGCATGTTCACAAAACTTTTCAGTTCATAACATCCCAGCAGACTTTCACACTTTCATCCTGTCAATCACTTTCAAATCAATTCAGATAGCTCCAAATTTTTATGGAGAGAAAGAAAAATGTCTTAGGAATCCATTGATCTAAGTTTCAAGTCATTTGGAGTTTGGATGATAAAGTTATAGCCAAAAGATTTAGGGCTATTCAATGAAATACTCTAGTTCATAACCAATACATAGAACCACCAACTTTTCTCTCTCTAACATGCAAATCTTCATCTTCTTCACCAAAAACTCATATTTTTTCCCATTTTTACACTTTCTAACTACTGCATCCATTGCATAAACCAACTTTCCTACCCTCTTTTCAGCTCAATAACTCACAACAAACCAAAAATCCAAGGTTCAAAATTCAAACATAATCATCCATTACTCTCATCACCGAATTGCTTCCTCCTACAACAACTCATGCAAGCATTCATTTACAATATTAGAACATCAACAAAAATCACTTACTTGGTTCCATAAAGTCCCCAGCAGGTGAGAGTGAGTTAATAGCACAAAAAAATAACACTTGATGTTTCAGTGGATGAACGAGAGAAGAGTTTTGGTAAAGAAGTTGTTTCGGTGAAGAACAAAACATAAAAACATAACATCAAGCTTCAGCAATTTTCTTTCCAGCAACACACTTAATTATGTGTGTTCCTTGCATATGGGCCATGTGTCAACATGCAAGGCTGCCACATGTCACTCTTCCATTTATCACTTATTTTTATTTTTTTGTCCAAAATATCCCAAATTGTTTGAAAATTTCTAAAATTCACCAAAAATTTTGAAATAATAATATGACTCTCGAAATAAATTTTCACCCCCAATAATTCATAATTCACATTTTAATTGCATTTTTAACAATTAATTATACCTGAAAAATATCAATGAATGCATGTACAAATAATTGTAACGTGTAATATCAATAATGTCATGTATGTGTATGTTACGTTATGCATAAGCATGAATTATGCTTCCTAATTTTTCATTAATCTCTAATAATCACCATTTTAATCTTAATTCAAGTGACAGGATGTTACAAGGATTCTCCTAAATCCTGAATAATATTTTACATATAAGAAATGTCAGATCCAATGATTATATTAATATCTTTCAAATTTGAAATCCTAAGTTGTTACCTTAAGATTTGACCCTTTTTCATTATAAAATCTCCTCATTACTTCTTCACTTTCCACCTAAGCTCTTAATCATTTTATATCCTCTTTTTTTACTTTAATATTCTCTTCTTACGACTTGTATGATCATGGCTTCTTCCAACCATGTTTCATCCTCCTCTTTAACATACTATGGTAAACTGAATCCCACCGATGTATGTTATTGATTTTGGTACTTACCTAGAAAATCTCTTTGATTTCTTATAACTTTACTTCTTTTCGATAACTATTAAGGTTGAAGTAGTTTCTATTCCATATGAGCCTTTCTATACTTCATAAAGACTAAGTAAAGTGTAGCGCCCCCTTACCGCAGGGTACACACCGGGACGCCCGTAGGTCATTCTGATACATAGCTTACGATAAGGGTGAGCTACGAACAATCACTACTGTACTTTACATAGCATTATAATAATAAAACATCAGTATAAAATCACAAACTTTTTGAACCAAATTGTTCCTCATTTCATTTCATCAAAATCAGA
>JAOTIZ010000005.1:38287940-38308141 GCA_027123425.1 Erythroxylum panamense | reverse complement strand
CAAATTAAATGATTTTGGTGGCGTTATGAAATTGAGACAATGAGGAACATTTCTCTAGAAGGAAGTTTTAGCAAATTTCTTCAATTTGATGATTTGAAAAATGTCATAAATTAAGCATGATTTGATGATCTTTTGAGACTTTGTTATTTCTTATGATTTTTGAGGAATAAATTAGCTTGTTAATGTGAATAATTAGCATATTAATTTGAGTAAGAGCATATGGAATAAATTGATTGGATTAAATTGAATTAAAGTGTTGAAAATGCTTTAGGGGCAAATTTGGAAGAATACTTAAGTTTTTAAGTTATAAGGCTTATAAGGAAGGGTAAAGTGGTCTTTTCTCTTAAAAACATGTGGACTTTCATATAAAAGGAAGGGAAGCACGAATTTTTAAAGAAAGAAACAAAAGAAAGGAAAGAAGAGAGGAGAGGCTTCGGATGGAGAAAGAAGGAAGAAGAAAGAAGGAAGTTAGGTCTTGATTTTTCTAAGTTTTAAGAAAGATTTCGAAATTGATGCAAGAGGGAAAAATGAAGAGGAGCACATGAGCTTTATTTCAAGCCAAAAACCCCTTCATTTTATGAAGGATTAAGGTAAGAGAACATTTGGATCTCTAAATTTTTGAAGAGATTTTGGTTTTGATAGTCTGAAAATGTTATGGGTTTGAGTTTTCTCAAGTTGATTTTGGTGAGTATGCCCTATGTGATGTTCAATTTTGGATGTTTATTAGTTAGGGATTTTGTCATGAATTAGGAAATTTAAGTGAGGCAATGAAGAAAGAGAGGCTTTGATCAAGTTTCAAGCATGGAATTAAGGTGAGTACCATGTTTATAATTTGAATTATAAGCTAATTATGTGTTTTCGAAAAATCAAGAAAGCAAAAAAAAATTTAAATTATTATTTTCGAAAATTCCTTGCTTTTGGAATGATTTAAGAAATTTCAAATAATTGTTGAATTCATTGTTTTCGAATGATTTGAATAATTTGATAATGTTGCTAAAGTGTTGCATTCTTTGTGTTTGATTGACTGAAGAATTGTTATGTGAATTTGATTGTTATGTGGATTTTGAATTGGTGGAAATTGAGAATGGAAATTTTGTTTAATGTATGACATGATTATGAGAACTAAGTTTTCGAAATATGCCTTCGGGCAATCCGATTTTCAAGTATGAAATTTGTTATGTGGGTTTGGTTAGGTCTCATAAGAGGGTCAAGTGCACTTGTCAAAGGCTTCGCTCGCCTGCCCGTTAGTGGCATTGGAGCTCTGTTAAGGACTCACATAAGTTCACGGCTACACTGGACAGCTATGCGGGAAGGTGTAGTACGTTCTGTTCACGGCTACACAGAACCGCTATGCGGGAATGTATAGTACGTTCTATTTTTAGACCGACCCAAACCATTTCTGATGTGTTATGTGCTTTGTTTTGTTTATAACTGTACTGCATACATGTTTTAAAAAGTGTTCATAAATGATTTGAAAAGTTGAGAATTTTAAGAAATAAGCAATTGATGGTTCAACCGTGAAATTTTATTAAAATGAAAATGAATTTCGAAAATGGTTTTTGCTTATTTTTTGATTTATAAACATGTTGTCCACGAGCTGTAAAGCTCACCCCCATTCATCCCCATCTCCAGGTATCAAGAGGGAGATCGGATGAAAGAAAGTCAAGATGTTCGTTCGTTATGTGTATGATGTTTTTGAAGTTAAATTGTTGTAAGATTTAGATCTTAGATATTTTGAGAATTTTGGGACTTTTGTATTCTTGTGTATTTCAGATGTTGTATTGTGGCTTGAAAATGCCACTATTGTTTAGTAATGTGTTTCTTTTGGAATATGTAAATGAATTATGGATTTGTGTATGGATTTTGGGATATAAATTTGTGTATGGGTACGTATGTGTTTGATTGCGTTTGGATTCCGGACAGGAGGTCCGATGATTGTGTAGATAGATTTGAGATATTGAAGTGCTTATTGTGTATGAAATGTGGATATATGGATATGTATGTTAAGTGTCCATTGGCAAAAAAGAAAAGGAAAAACTAAGATTTATGTTTAAATTGATGGTTATGTTTCGCATATGAAGCATAAAATGAATTGAGGTTATGGAATTGATGAATTCCAAAAAGGGGAAATTGAATTGTTTTTAAATGAAAGAAAAAAAATTATACTGATTTGGATTAGTTTAGACCGATGGTCTTAGAGTTTTCCAACGCGACGTTTCTTTAAAGTACATGTTTTCGGATGTCGAAAATTTGACTTTCAGTTTGATTGAACCGTTTGGTTTTCTTTGATTCTGAGCCATTCGATTTGCTTTCGATTTCTTCGCTTTTGATCCATTTTCGTTTGTGTTCCGTTCTTTCGGATTTGATTCCTTCACTTTTTGTTCCGCTTTCGATTTCTTTCGCTTTCGCCAAGTATAAGTTTGCTCACGTTTAGTACATGTTTTCGATTTATGATTCCGAGGTTGGGTTCTGAAAACAAGACCCAACACTCAGTAAGCCTATATTGGGAAAATTCTTGAGAAATTTAACATGAAAAAGTGCTCAGGAGGTCTAGTCCCTATTCAAAAGGGAGATAAGTTTAGTCTTATATAATGTCTAAAGAATGATGTGGAGCGTAAGAAAATAGAAACAATTCCATATACCTCTGATGTGGGTCAACTCGATGTATCTATAAACTTGTATTAGAGGTGACATCAGTTTTGCAGTAGAGATGTTGGGTAGATATCAAAGTAATCCTAGTGTTGATCATCTGAAAGCTGCAAAGAAAGTATTAGGATATTTTCAAGGAACAAAGGATTACATGCTCATTTATAAGAGGTTTGATCATTTAAAAGTGACTGGATATATAGATTTAAATTATGCCAGATATTTGATAGTAAAAAGTCAACATTTGGTTATTTGTTCCTATTAGCTGAAGGAGCAATCTCATAAAAGAGTGTCAAATAGTCTATCATTGCTTCATCCATTACGGAAGCTAAATTTGTAGCTTATTATGAGGCTACAATTCATGCATTATGGCTTTGAAACTTTATTTCAGGGCTTAGGCTTGTCGACAAAATAAGCAAGCCGTTGAAAATTTATTGTGATAATTCTGCAACAATTTTATTCTCTAAAATGACAAATACTTCAAAAGGCGCAAAACATATGGAATTAAAGTATTTTGTTATTAAAGAGGAGATTCAGAAGCAAAGAGTGCATATAGAACATATTGGGACGGATCTCATGGTTGCTGATTCTCTAACTAAAGGTTTACAACCAAAGATATTCAAAGAACATGTGCTTAGGATAGGTCTTGGTTGTATTGATGATTGATAATAATGTTTGATGATGATGTTTTAACACTCTTGAGCTTAATAATAATCTGTTTTGAATTTATATTTCTTATTCATTATGTTTATGTATATATAATTGTTCGAATGAAAAATTTGTTGGTATTTTCATAACAAGTATGTGGATTCTATGTTGTTTATATACAACTTATAAACTTAAACATAATAAGTTCTTAATGTAATCGTATATGGAAGGGAGTATACAACTATACTGTATGTGATCACCATAACCCACATTATGTGATTTGTTATATTAAGGTACTTATGAGATTAACGGTTTATAAGATTTAATTTTTGCTAGCCTTATGTTGTTCTATTAAATGTAATGATGAAACATCCGGCCAAGTAGGAGAATGTAAGAAATATACGGCCTAATGTTATGACCCATATTTTTTGTAGGCCCATATTAAACTTAGTTTAGGGTTTTCTTAACTTAATAGTATGTTAAATCTTAACGTTAATTTAGTACTTGATGGATATATAAGATTTAATGTTAACAGATAATTATATATAAAATAGTTCTCTCTCTTCCCTAATTAAGTACGGCCAAAACAAATTCAAAATATACGTATTTGGCTATCCATTAAGTTGTCGTACGGAAAGAAGGTTAAGAGAGAGAAACTAGTTTGTGATCATTGAAAGCTTTCTTTCTACATCATGACAAATTTCATTCAAGGCAAGTGATTTATTCACTCTATCTATGCAGTTAATATTATATTCAAGATCTGAATACATACGAATGATTTACGTATAATTCATAATTTATATAAGATTTATGTCTTTAATGTTTGAATAATTTAGAACAAAAACTTACAAAGGAGACATTACACATGGCAAACTCTATGTCATTCACCAGGATCCTCAAATCCTGGATTTCTTTTCTATGTCACAGAAGATATGACTTGTATCAAAAGTTCCTAAAAGACCGAACCTTAAATACTAATCCTCAAGTCTAGCATGAAGATTTAGATTGGAATTCTGGCTTGGATTGTAGTAGTTGAGGAGGGATGCAAGAATTTGGTTTGATCGACTGAAAATTATACAAGTGATCATCCCTTTTGTCCATATAGCCATGAATATGCCTGCACCTAGACAACTCTAGAAGAGTTCTTTCATTAGCTACCGCATTGATTCTGCATATGTAGTTGAGGCCCACTAGAAGCTCTGTTATTACGGCTTCAGTCTTTGCTTGGTTGGCAAAATGGAGGGTCTGCACCAGAAGCACATTTGTTCCAAGCTCCTCCTGTTTTCTCTCGAAATTACGTTCAGCTTGCCATCGTATTGTGTTAAGCGCCAGTGGCAACAACCAATCTAGTATCCTTGCAAGAGCTACACTCCATTCTGTTACTAGGGAACCATTGTGGACTGAAGGAGCAAGAGATTTAGCATATATCTTGAGCCTGGACCTCAAAGAAGCCCTCAAAGTTGACGGTAACATATCGTATAGATCACTACGAGTATCTGAGTCAATCGTGTCCGGCGATGAAGCTAGTCTCTGGATTATTAAGATCAAGTTTGCATAGTGGAAAGCCAATGCAGCATCACCCAGAGTAGAAAATGGGGCAACAAACATCCGTTTCTTCGTACTTAAGATGGCTAATTTACCATAGATTTTGTTGCTGAAATTAACAGATCCCAAACTTGCATGTTCAGCTTCAAAACTTTTAAAATAGTCACCCAGGATCCTCATGGAACCGCCAACTGATGACTTGCACTTTTGCACGAAGGTATGATCATTTTCACTAGCCATACATCCTTTGAAAGGTCCAGTACGACCCGTTCGTCTTTTCTTCTTAAGATTTTGCTTCCCGTCAAGTGTGGAGAACGGCTGCAGAAGCTTTTGCTGCCTGTTGAATGCATTAGTCTTCTCAGCACCAAATTCTGACATCAAATTTGACTTCCCTAGGCCTAGATGTCCTGGAGATGAACCATACGACATATGGTCTGAAGGATGTATTGTAGGGTGCATCAAAGTAGAGAAAGAATGGGACCGAGCAAGACAATCGAAATTCATCTGTCGACATTCGGTGCTCCGCTCCACCATTGACAGGTGATTAATCTCAAAGGCATATTTGATTCTCTCTAATATTGTCAATAGAGATCTTGCCAAAAGCCTGACAACATAATCATATGTTCGAACCCACGGAGACATCTCTTGAAGACATGTTACCGTGTGGCGCTGAAGTATTAACCTCTGCTGAGCATCAAGCAATTTCCATTTGTCTATGCTCACATTGCCCTGCATTCTCCTAAATGTTCTTTCAAGCTCTGTGAGAACTTCCAGCTCATCAGACAATTGCTTTGTAAATGCTATGAATCTCTCCATTTTCTTAACTTTCCTTTCCATTTTCTTCAATCTATAACTCCACCCTGACCATTGAAGATAATTCTGAATTGGGTCATCTACAAAATTTACAAAACCACGAAAAAGAGGGTCGGAGCACTTGACCCCATACATTCCCACAGATCTGGCAACGAGTACCAAATTCTCCAGGATCTCGTTTAGAGCAAGTTCCATAAGGTAATTACTGTCATGTGAAACAAGCGTTCTAATCCCAACTGAATTTACAACTTCCTCCCTCAATTTGCACATCCCAGCATCAGTCATGTAATGCCATATATTAACGATCTTCGACATCAAACTCACAACTTCAAACGCCACAATTCCAATTTTCACTTTTCCGGTTACTGGGATGCCCTTCCCTGAATTTTTCCACAAAATTGCAAACCGTGAGTCTGTCACCATTTCCTTTCTCATGAGAGTACATATGCCACGAATAAGATCTAATGACTGATCTCAATGTATCTTCTGAACCCTGCATGAAATTATGAAAAATCAAAACATGGATAAGATTACTGAATCTGCAAAAGTTCATCCAGATCATAGAATTGTCTCTCTCATCCAAATTTAGTAGGAACCACCAAACATGAAACATAATACCATCCAAGGATTTGAATATTACATAAGCAATTCTGCTATCTTATATAACTTATGTTCAAGATAACAAAAGAAAAAAATAATTGACAAGTTGTCCTTAAGTAGAGCTAGTTAAGTACATAAATAAAGATTTTGAGTTTTGAACTATTTGTATAGCCACTTCAATTCTAAAACTCTTTTTTTTTTTTTTTGGTTTCTTCCATTTCCTTTTTCTTCTTTTGGCGATATGCATGTGAAAAGTGAAAGCACAACTCCACCGAAAATTCACAGGTGAAAACAGAGGCTGCCCACCTAATCAAACGATAACAATAGTTGATAGCTTCTCAAATCTACGGAGATCTCAAAACGCATATCGAACATTCTCAAACATAAAACAGCAATGCACAAATGGAACAAGGGAAACCAAGTACAAGCAGCACTCCCGTAAACACAGGTAGGTTATCCGGACATGAAAATCCCACGTAAACTTACTGTTACAATGTGAAATGAAGCAACGTCGGAGAGAGGAGGAATGAAGTTGCTCAAAATCGAGCCTCCACAAGCCAGTGGCGACATATATATTAGGAACAGAAAAAGACGGGAGAGTCCAAAACAGTTCACTGGAGAGATCAACAAAAGGACAAAACCATCGTCATAACGACAAACTGACATTTCGAGTAGCTCGATTTTTGAACGGACAACCCAAGATATCGACGACTACGAATGCTTAATGGTAATCAGAAACGTACACAAAAGCAACTTTCAAACAGAAATTGTAAACCTGAAGCAAGTTGATAATTTGTTAGGAATACGCAACCGGACATATATTACAAGCGACCAAAGCAATAAATCCGAATATTGGAAAACAAATCCCCATTGTAGTCTGATGGTAACTTTTTTTTTTTTTTGCTACTTTCCTATTCCGTTAAAATCATTACATAATCGGCCGTGCGAGCTTGGATCATCGGTATCTAGGATTGGGGTAAGCTTAGGTTTCTTCTTTCAATGATTTCACAGCTTGAGGATCAGAAATCCAGCATATATTGTTTCCTTTTTTCAAGTAAATGCTATGAAAAAAAAGCAATCGAACATAAACATTAGAGCAAATAATTCCCTTCTTGATAACAAATTTTGTAAGCATTCATCACACGGACAAGCACAAAATAGATTAATTATAGAGTTTTCTGCTTCTATTTTTAAAATTTTATCAAGTGATCTGAAGAAAAAAAAGAAAAAAAGACAAAGACCTCCTTTATAGTTTAAGAAATTTTGGAAAAAGTATTTCTGAACTTTAAAATTATCAAAAATAATTTTTAGTTTTTTTAGAAAACCTCTTCTCTTAGTCTTAGGCTAAGAAATGATGAAACACAAGTAGTATAAGCATCAAACTTCGACTAATCAAATATTACTAATATAATAATCTAACTTAGCTTATAAACCTGACCTAAATGAATAAATTAATATTTAATTAGTCTATATTTAACATTCATACTATATATATTTCATCATTATTTTTTATCCGAAGTCTTAAAAAGGAGGTTTTTTTTGGAAAATAAAAAACTAGAAGGAGTTTTTTCTATAATTTTAAAGTTCCGAAATTTTTCTAAGATTTTTTAAACTATTGAGAAATTTATGTCTTTTACCTGAATTTTTCTCCAACAAATCAAAATTCAATAATTACAATTATATAAATATATGATAATTCCAGTTAAAAATTTCATAGTTTACAAGAAACTAACCAAATTCACGTGTACCCTTTTTACCAGAGAAAACAAATTCACCAAAGTTATCAAATAAGCTTGAAATTCACGTCTACCCTTTTAACTTTGGCAATCTCTTGTTTTCCATATTGATATTAAACAATTTATTGTTTCCATTGGGATAAAACTTGAAACATATATTTCAGGATCTATATGTTGACTCAAATTACAATATTTAGTTTGTACAAGTTTTAGCCCGATAAGTTTTACACATGCTATACAAGTTTTATTGCAAATTAAAAATGGCTATTCGAGTCAACCACAAAGCTTAGAAAAATTTAGATAGGAGAAAGAGAGACTTAAATTGTTTTACACACGTTCTGTACCCCATCGCTAATCCTATATCCGTAAAGTATATACATTATAATAGTATGATTTAATATACAGTCGTTGAGTCATTCTCGTGGAGGAAGTTATTATGTACTGTGTAAATATCATTTGATTCTCTACGGCAACTTTAAGGATAAAAGCTCATGAACAATACTCATTTTGACGTTGTAAATCAAGAAGCGATTTGATTGCATCATAAAATACTAACGTATCCTTTGTTTATTCCCATAATATTCTCTTCCAAAACAATAATCATATTAACCAAAATCTACAAAGTTAGGATTTCACACTGAATACTTTTTCTCCCCATTCTCACTAGCTTTATTACACTTTTACCTTCCAATCCTTATTTTTTTGGTTACTTTCCTTTTCCTGCCCTATTTTTCTTGCTCGGGGGCCTTCTACTAGTCTCCTTCTCCTGGGCATTTTTTCCTCTGACCAGGCCTTGCTAGGGCCTTGATGTGCTAGGATGGAAGTAAGAGAGTCTTCTGGCCCTAAAGAAGACTTCCCGTCACTGTCTAGAGATATTATACTTCGAAAATCCTCAGAAGTGGACAAGCTCCATATGCGAATGCCAACACTGTGGTGACTGAGAAGGCCTTAGCACCCGTTAGAGCTTGGAAGAAGAAATTGATAAATCATCATAATAAAGGAGTCATAAAGCATTTCCAAGATGTATCTAGGGATGGAGGCATTTGCCCCCAAAGGAGCAACTCGACGTAGGTGCTCATGTTCGGTCTTCTACCCTGATTGGCTCTTTTTGAAGCAAGAGACCATCATTCCCAGCGGTGGATGCTTAGGTTAAAGCCAGATGGACTAACAAGGGCCTGGAAAGTGTGATGATTAGAGAAGATGGGACCTTCCTATTCAAATTTAGGCAGGATAGTGCTTTGCATATAGGAGTTCAACCCTATATGCCATGGACAGGGACACAAAAATTTTGTGTTTGGTTGCTATCTTCATGGGTGAGAACAGTGGACAAGGACACAAAAGTTCTGTCTCTCGTGCTATTTGCTTGCTGTTCTTATTCATTTTTGTTCCGTCTTCAGACGACAAGGACAGGAATGTTTGTTCCTTTCAAAACTGAGGTACAATAATTGAAAATGTCAAAAATAACCACCTAAATTACATACAAAACCTAACACATCCCTTGCAATAATAATAATAATTTAATAATAATAATAAATTAATAATAATAATAACAACAATAATAATAAGATAATTAATTTCGTATAATAAAATTAATAAAAAAAATAAAAAAATAATAATAGGTGCAAAATTAATAATAATAACAAGATAATTAATTTTATTTCAGTTACAAGTTAATAATAAGATAATTAACTTGTAAAATAGTTAATTTTTAGATTTCGTATTTCAATAAATATACCTAATTTCTCATTTTATTTCATTGTAATTAACAAATTATACATACACTTCAAACAAATATTGATACAATTATAAAATAATTAATGAATTATATCTTTCCAATATATTATACTGCAGGGATATTTTTGTTATTAACATTATTTATTGTTCTGTTTATTACAACTAAACACATTTCTGTCCTTGGGACGGAGACAATTTTCTCTGTTCTGTCCACTGCAACCAAACATCTCACTGTCTTCAATTCTTGTTTTGTTTCGTCTCTAGATTTCTGTCTCGTTCTATCTCTGCATGTTGAAGACGCTAACTAAATGCAAGATTAAGGCATCGTTGACCTCCTAATCCCATTTACTTGAAATTAACCACTTTAATTTGGATCAAGAGTGGAGCATTAATCCACCGATTAAACAGTTAATTAAGTCGTCTAAAATCATTGAAGTCATCTCCAAATTTTAAATTATATCAACCCCTTTCTTCCTTTGTTTGAATTTAAATTGGCAGAACTTAGGGAGACTTAAGAAAAACATACGCCGGTCTTTTGGCTACCTTCTTCTTTTACTGTTACTCCAAGCATTTTTAAAGCTTTCTCAAAGTCCTGCTTAATTCAAATACTCCTCAAGTTTGCTTTCCACTTGGAGATCGAGCTCTCAGATCCAGGTGATCGGAACCAGACTCTGAAGTTGTCGGCGCCGGTGCCAGTTGTATATATAGCTGTAGATGGAGAACTTGATTTCTTTGGTCAATAAAATTCAAAGAGCTTGTACGGCTCTAGGCGATCATGGTGACACTAGCGCATTGCCTACTCTCTGGGACTCTTTGCCGGCAATCGCCGTTGTCGGTGGCCAGGTTACCTCCGGATTCGCCTCTCCACATTCCTTTTCTTGTTTTCTTTCATTACCTCCTTTGGAAAGTTGGCGGTTTTGCTCCATTTCCGTGATATCGACTGATTTGTTCACTAGAAGTTAACATTTTACGTAGATTTGGTGTCTAATGAATCATTTCTGGAGTCTCTTGCTTGTTTTGAAATGACTTCTTGTTTCTGGTTGATGCGTTTCATCTTTTATGCTTATTATGTTATTTTGATTATGTTTCGTGTTGAGATAGAGTTCTGGTAAGTCTTCCGTGTTGGAGAGCATAGTTGGGAAGGACTTTTTGCCCCGTGGATCTGGTAATTAGCTTATAATGATTTTATTTGCCAACACCGCTGTATTTCAAGTTTTAAATTATGGACTAAGAGGGTCAGGTTTCAATGTTATGTAGGGATTGTCACTCGGAGACCGCTTGTCTTGCAACTTCATAAGCTTGACGAAGGCAGCAGGGAATATGCAGAATTCCTTCACCTTCCAAGGAAAAGATTCACCGATTTTGGTAATATTTTATTTTATTTTATGTATGTAATATTGTTTTAATCAAGATGTTTCTTGACTACTCTTTAAATTCACTTCATAATTGATTCATCATACAGCTGCTGTGAGGAAGGAGATTCAAGATGAGACTGACCGAGAGACTGGTCGTACCAAACAAATCTCTAGTGTTCCTATTCATCTCAGTATATATTCTCCTAATGGTAATATGTGCACTGTTGATTGTTAATATCAAGTTAAAGTTGTTATTATATATTCTAGAGTTTTCATTTCAATTGGTCCTAGCAAATGCAACTCCAAATAAGCATACGTGGCATGTAGACTTGGTTGTGCTTCTGCTCTTCTTTTTCTTATCATTTGTTATCAGTTCTTAATATTGATCTTCTTTTGAATATTGACAGTTGTCAATTTGACATTGATTGATCTTCCTGGGCTAACAAAGGTAGCAGTTGGTAAGTTGTATATGTTCTGCTAAAAATGGTTGATTGTCATTTATGTACATTCCTGCTTTCAATGGCAACCCTAGAATAATGGCAAAGAGGAATGGTTCCAAACCTTATAGCTTAAATGTTTTACTTGTATGTAGTTAACAAATTCTTGTCAGATACTTAGGCCAACTTCTGTCTTCTGTGACTTTAACTGTCACCAAATATGTTTTTTTCCTCTTCAGTTGTTATATTCTCAATGTTAAATTACATTTTGCACTATTTCTAAGTGTCCATATCATTTGTTCACTGTAGAGGGTCAGCCAGACAGTATTGTGCAAGATATTGAGAATATGGTTCGCTCCTTCATTGAAAAGGTAATACACATTATTATTGCTAATCCTTAGTGGAGTAGTGACAAAAGTAGTAGTAGCATAAAATGGACGCCTATCCAATTATCTTATGAACTGTATTTAGGCCAACTCTTTACAAAAAGTTTTGCTTGAATGATCAGAAAATTCTTTAAGCAGTTGATCATATCTTTATTCTACCATTCTATATTAATAGTATAGTTGTTTATGCTGTCAATATAAGTTCTAGAGTTTGTACAAGGATGAATATACAATATAACGTTGTTTTCGTTTTTCTAAAACTTTTGATGTAGCCCAACTGTATAATTTTGGCAATTTCACCTGCCAATCAAGATCTTGCTACATCTGATGCAATCAAAATATCTCGTGAGGTTGACCCTACAGGTAATCTATAAACATTTTTCCCTTTTTGTCTGCATTTGTTATTCTGAACCTTGGTTAGAAAATTGCTCAGTGTATGTTCAGTGCAATCTTTATATTATGGTTTCAAAATTACAAAAAGAACCCCCTTTTAATGGTTATTAGAAACTAACATTTTCAGGAGAGAGGACGTTTGGAGTCCTAACAAAGATTGATCTTATGGATAAGGGCACCGATGCAGTTGATGTGAGTTTGTGTTGTTTGAGGCTTTAAAGTTGTGAAGACCTCTACTTTCTATTGCTATATATCTATCCAAGCCTTAAAAGTATAAATGGTCTTAATGCTTATTGAGTAAGGTCTTAATTAGAAATTGTTTCCAAGCTAACCTATTTGCTTCAAAAGTTTGTAGTTGCCAAAATTTGGTCTACGTGAACTCCTGTTAAGCTCTTCCTTCATACCTTCTTTTTCCACCTTCTTGTTAAGTAGTCTTGCATATTCTTGATTTCAATTGCCTATTGGAATTAATGCATGCCTTCTTTGTCATTAATGTGTCACATTCTAAATCATATTTTGGATTTGGCTAGATACTAGAAGGAAAAGCCTATCGGCTTAAGTTTCCTTGGATCGGTGTTGTTAATCGCTCACAAGCAGATATAAATAAGAATGTTGACATGATTGCTGCTCGGCGTAGAGAGCGTGAATATTTTGCTAATACCCCAGAGTACAAGCACCTTGTGCATAGAATGGGTTCTGAACACTTGGCGAAGATGATGTCAAAGGTGAACATCGTTATCTTCCTCTTGCACTCCCTAATCTCCAAATTGGAAAATTTTTTGGTCCAGTCAAGTGTTCATCAATCTATAAACTAATAGTGATTATAACTTTCTCAGCACTTGGAAACGGTTATCAAGTCCAGAATTCCAGGAATCCAATCGCTAATCAACAAAACAATTTCTGAACTTGAATCTGAATTGAGTCGTCTTGGAAAGCCTATAGCTGTTGATGCTGGGGTAAGTATGCTTTTATTTCCTTAACTGGCTTATCTTATGAACTGGAACTTGTTTTCAGTAATAATACTATTGTTCCCCCCCTCTCTCTCTCTCTTGTCCACGGATAACACACCATTCTTTGTAATGACTTTGTTATTCACTTGTAATTTAGGGGAAGTTGTACACAATCATGGAGATTTGTCGTCTTTTTGATCAAATCTATAAGGAACATCTTGATGGAGTGTATGTGTTGCATTTGAATCTTTTCCTTTATGACATTTAATCAGATTTGTTTGTGTCATCTTTTTATATTTTGCCATCAATCATAATAAATTTAATATGACATATTTGTGTCATTCACAGTCGACCTGGTGGTGACAGAATTTACAATGTTTTTGATAATCAGCTTCCAGCTGCTCTGAAAAGGTTGCAATTTGATAGGCAACTTTCAATGGATAATATTCGAAAATTGATTACAGAAGCAGACGGATATCAGCCTCATTTAATAGCTCCTGAGCAGGGTTATCGTCGTCTCATCGAATCTTCTTTAGTTACAATCAGAGGCCCTACTGAGGCTGCTGTTGATGCGGTATGTATGAAAATTAATAAATAAACATATTTTAGCATATTATTTTTGTTTCATTTGAAAATTAACTTTGTTTTCTTATACATCAATAGGTAGAGAGTTAGTGATGTGCGGAAAAAGGCTTAAAACAACAGATTAAGGAACAAAGATATGAAGATTGGTTATTAGAACTGGAAGAAGTGTAGGACTATAGCTGTCCAGAGAAACTTAGTTTATTCCAAAGAGAACAACAATGACAATCTTTTGGGTAGGTTCTAGCCTTTTACATAGGGTTTTCCTATCCCCTATTAGCAATAGGAGAAACATGGTTGATTATGAAAAAGCCAACCTAGTCAAATTAGAAAAACATAGCAAACCTAGTCTAATTAAGAAAATGTAGTAGAACTAATCTTATTGGACAAGAAATAAATCTGTCCATTATTTTGTTATATTAAAATGAAAGTTATTTCAACTCCTACATCAATGCCTTCGGGTTTAAAAAGAACTTGGCTTTGATGAGTTCAAATGTCGTGATCAACTTGTTTCAGCTCATCTTCTGCAATCCAAGTGCTTTTGGTTGCTGGTTTGCCAAGCCACTTGACCAAAAATCTTCTATATGAATTGCCATCCCTTGATCAAACCTTCTTGACATCTAAGAAATCTTCAATAATGTCAGCTTTAGCAAGGGGCAGCTACTGAGCTTTTGATAGGCATTTGAACTAATCTTCTTTCAAATCTTACATTCAAATTTCCTTGACTTAAGCTTGTGATTAGTACCTTTAGGAAACCTTCCTTGCCTTAAGTGAACAACCAGTTGTTCACCTTCTTCAAATTCTTGCTTTCAACGGTTATTTGTAGCAAAAGGGTCGACTACTCTTTCTTTTAAGGTAGCCTTTATTTTTTATGAATCGTCCGTATAAGTTCAGCAAATGCTTGTCCTTCATCAGTCATTCTACCTTCTTTTGCTAATGGTGCCAAATCAAGCACATGTTGAGGTTTGAAGTCATAAGCAACCTCAAAAGCTATCTTTTGTATGTCATAATTGACAAAATCATCATAGGCAAATTTAGCTTGAGGAATGACTAAATCCCTAGTTTTCACATTATTTTGGTTAGTGAGTGGAAAGATTGATTCAATTGATGTGTTTTTTACAAAGGTATAGCTACATATATATAGTAATTTGTTAGGCCTCCTATTACGCAAGTATATTCTAGAAGGACAAGGCAAGGGGTAACCCAGTAAAGGGCGACTCCATTCGGTTAGGGGGGGGGAGTTAGTAGTTAGAAAAGGGCAGGAGAGAGATGGTGAGGAGTGAGTTAGTTATAGTACTGTCAGAGAGGACAGAGAGGGTATAAAGCATGTAATGATTGGGAGAGGGGGTATCGGTGATTTGCTAAGAGAATACTATGAGCCTAAGGCTAGGAGAGAGCAGCACTCTCGGATTGTCTGCTTAATACCTGTAACTTGACAGATTCCAAGTTACATTACTAATAATATTCAGTGGAAAATCTCTCAATATTTGAGAGTTCTATCACTGGTATCAGAGCACCGATCATCACAATGGCTAGTAAGAAAGGGGAAAACAGAATGGATAGCCTCGAGAAGGACATGGAGAACTTACGAGAGGATTTGCAGAAACATTTGGAACTCTTGAAGGAAGAAAGGAGATTAGAGAAGGAGGCAATGCAACAGAGCTGGGAGCAATCCCAGCTCGAAGTGAAGGAATTGCGAGAGTTACTGAAACAATTTGTAAGTTACCGAGAGGCTGAGAAGAGTGGGGAGAATGCGGGAAACAGGTGCAACGAAGTAAACCCAGGAGGGGACAAGGGAAAGGGGCCGATGGAGCCGGGTGGGAGTTCTGGCCCAACCGCAGGGGGGGTACCGCCGAAAGGTCTCCGGCGACCTCAGCCTGAAGCCACCGGCTAGAATGTATTTTCAAGAGAGTATGGTGGATATAATGCGACTAACCTGGAACCATCGCAAGGCTGGACGCAGCAAGGGCGTGAACGTAGACCATGGGAGGAAGGATGGAGGGAATTCACCGACGAGCAGCCACCGGTTTTCGCAAGACACGGAGAACCCCGGCGTGACTGTCGCACGAGGCGAGTGGAGATGCCGGTGTTCGATGGAGAGGATCCCGATGGGTGGATTTATCGGGTAGAACGATTCTTTTCGGTGGGGCGTTTCAACGAGATGGAGAAAATGGAATTGGTATCGTTGAGCATGGAGAAGAAGGCGCTGGTGTGGTTCCGATGGGTAGAGGGGCGCCGACCAATCCGAACTTGGGAGGAGTGTAAAGGCCTGCTGATAGAGAAGTTCCGACCGGTACAGGAGGGTACCCCATGTCAGCGTCTCTTGGCCATCAAGCAGACAGGTACAGTCGAGGATTATATTTGCAGGTTCGAGGAACTAGCCGCCCCTTTATCGGAGTTGCCGGACGAAGTATTGGAGAGCTCCTTCTTGAATGGATTGTCAAAGGAAATCCGTTTAGAGCTGTTGATTGCAAATCCTCGTAGCTTGGGGCGGATGATGACTCTGGCTCAACAAATAGAAGAAAAGAATAAGGTAATAGGACGAGAAAAAGGCTACCGTCCACTGCATGGCCATAAAGTAGGTGGGTCTAGTGGGCATCGAATGTGGGAGGTAGTGGGAGACAGTACAAACAAAGAAGGAAAAACAGGCAAAGTAGTGGCCACCGACAGGAAACTTGAAGGCTTTAAACGGCTGAAATTTGGTGAGATACAAGAAAAGAGGAAAAAAGGATTATGTTTCAAATGTGACGAGAAATACTCGCCGGGCCACCGGTGTAAAATGGTGGATTTGAAGGTCTTAACCATCTTGGATGAGGAGCTTGAAGCTAGTATGGAGGGAAACGTGGAAGAGGATGAGGCAACAGAAGGAGAGTTACAAAATATCGAACTCTCAGTCGGGTCAGCTGTAGGGCTAACTCAACCGAAGACAGTGAAGGTCGTGGGAATGCTTGAAGGAGAGCCTGTAGTTGTCTTAATCGATAGTGGAGCCACCCACAATTTTGTATCTAAGGAGTTGGCTCTGAAATGGGATTCCAAGTGGGATGACACGGAAAGGTATGAGGTTGCCATGGGTAATGGGGAAAGAGTTATGGGAGCTGGAATTTACAGGAATTTGAAACTAAGGATACAGGAACTAGAGCTAAGTGAGGATTTTTTGCCAATGAAGTTGGGTAGTATAGACGTGATACTGGGCATCAAATGGTTGAGAACTCTTGGGGATGTTTGGAGTAATTGGTGCACACTGACGATGAGAATAAGAGTGAAAGGGAAGGAATTTGTTATCCAGGGGGATCCGATGCTATCTAAATCATTGGTAAGTGCCAAGTCCTTCAACAAGGACCTTAAGGTAGGGGATTTGGTGTGCTGGTTACAAAGGGCAGAAAAGGAGACAGAATCGAATACCAATTTGCAGGTGCAGGACTTGGAGATCAGAAAGGTATTGGAGGAGTATGGGGCAGTGTTTCAATCACCACAATCTCTACCACCTGAAAGAGGAAGGGAGCACCACATTCACCTGATTCCAGGAGAAGGGCCGGTCCGGGTCCGACCATACAAATATCCCCATTTCCAAAAAAATGAGATAGAGAAGTTGGTCAAGGAGATGTTCGAGTCGGGATTGATCCAAAACAGCACCTCCCCCTATGCTAGTCCAGTACTGTTAGTCAAGAAAAAAGATGGTGGATGGCGGTTTTGTGTGGACTACCATGCTCTAAACAAGGTGACCATTTGTGATAAATTTCCAATACCCATAATCGAAGAACTGATGGATGAACTGAATGGGGCAACTATCTTCTCTAAGATAGACTTAAAGTCCGGTTACCACCAGATAAGAATGAAGGAGGAGGACATTGAGAAGATGGCGTTTGAACCCACGAAGGGCACTACGAATTTGTGGTAATGCGCTTCGGATTAACAAACGCGCCTGCTACATTCCAATCGTTGATGAATCAGATTTTCAAACCCTACCTCAGAAAGTTTGTTCTAGTATTCTTTGACGATATCCTAGTTTACAGCAAGAACAAAGAGGAGCACCTTATGCATCTTAAGGTAACTTTAAGTATCCTAAGGGATCAACAACTTTATGCTAATTATAAGAAGTGTGTTTTTGGGCAACCACACTTAGAGTATTTGGGGCACATTGTATCTAAGAATGGAGTGGCAGCAGATCAGTCTAAGGTGAAGCAATGCTCAGGTGGCCGAAACCAGTCACCTTGAAGGAGTTGAGAGGATTCTTGGGGTTGACCGGCTACTATAGGAAGTTTGTGAGGGGGTACAGTCATATAGCAGGTCCATTGACACAATTGCTTAAGAAGAACAATTTTCAGTGGACTGCTGAAGCGGAGAAGGCCTTCGACAATCTCAAGAAAGCTATGACCACCTTATCGGTGCTAGCCTTGCCCGATTTCAATCTACCCTTTGTACTGGAAACAGATGCTTCAGCCGTTGGAGTGGGAGCGGTGTTGATGCAGAATAATACACCCATTGCATATTTCAGTCAAGCATTATCAGCTGCAGGGAAGGGACAATTAGCTTATGAAAGGGAACTCTTGGCCATTGTGTTGGCAGTAAAAAAATGGAGGTCTTACCTCTTAGGTCACAGATTTATCATTCGCACTGATCAAAAACCCTTGAAATTCCTATTAGAGCAAAGGGAGATCCACCCCGATTATCAGAAGTGGATCACTAAGCTGCTGGGCTTTGATTTCACCATTGAATACAAGCCAGGAAGAGAAAATAAGGTGGCTGATGCTCTGTCAAGGGTGCAAATCCACGAAGAGTTGCAGACTCTAATGACCTATAAGGTTATCGACATGGAAGAAATTTTACAGGAGATAGAGGAGGATAGCAAGCTCAGGGAATTGAGGGAGGCTGTCAACAACGACCCAGGTTTCAGGCCCCCTTACACGGTCAAGCAGGGAAGACTCTATTACAAAGACAGATTAGTCATCTCCAGCTCTTCTGTGTTTATAGCTAAGATTTTGAAGGAGGGTCATGAAAGTCACTTGGGAGGACATGGGGGACCATTAAAGACATACAAGAGAATCTCTAGCGAATTGTATTGGGAAGGTATGAAGAAGGAAATCTATCGGTTTGTGGCTGCTTGCTTGATATGTCAGCAGAATAAATACTTAACTCTATCACCAGCAGGACTACTACAGCCTTTGGAGATACCTAATCAGGTTTGGGATGAGTTGACAATGGATTTCATAGAAGGGCTTCCTAAGTCTTTGGGGTATACATCTATCTTGGTAGTAGTAGATAGACTTAGCAAATATGCCCATTTTTTACCACTCAAGCATCCCTACACAGCACAATCCATAGCTGAAGTGTTTATCAAGGAATTTGTGAAGCTACATGGGTTCCCTAGATCTGTGATTTCTGATAGAGTTTTCATGAGTAAATTCTGGGGAGAATTGTTTAAAGTACATGGAACAACTCTGAAATTCAGTTCAGCCTATCATCCCCAAACAGATGGAGCTACTGAAGTGGTGAACAGATCAGTGGAGGCTTATCTGAGGTGCTTGGCGGGAGAGATTCCAAAACAGTGGGCTAAATGGTTAGGATGGGCAGAGTATTGTTATAATACCTCCTACCATGTAGCTCTTCACACCACCCCCTTTAAGGTTCTGTATGGAAGGGATCCTCCTCCCATTTTTCAGATTGGATCGAGGGTGACCAATATGGTGTCAGTTGAGGTTCTGCTACAGCAGAGGGACCACTATCTGGGAAAAATCAGACAGCACCTTGCAAAGGCTCAGAGTGATATGAAAAGTAGAGCTGATAAACATAGGCGGGAGGTGATTTTCAATGAGGGAGACAAGGTTTGGCTGAAACTAGCTCCCTACCGACAGCTAACAGTCATGAGAAGAGCCAATGAAAAGCTAGCCCCAAGATATTTTGGCCCATTCCGAGTGTTACGAAGGATTGGAAAGGTGGCTTACGAATTGCAACTACCTGAGTCAGCAAGAATTCATCCTATCTTTCATGTCTCCCAGCTGAGAGCAGTAGTTGGGAAAGATAATGATCAGCTAGTTCTACCTGATAAATGGGCAGAGGACAAGGAGTTACCAGTGCAGCCAGCTGAGGTTTTAGCAGTAAGACCACGAGGTGGGAACAAGGGCCTTGAAGTTTTGATCAAGTGGAAGGGTTTGGCAACAACTGAAGCTACTTGGGAGCTATTCGATGATATGGTGGAAATTTTTCCGGAATTTCACCTTGAGGACAAGGTGCAACTTATGGGGGGGAGCAATGTTAGGCCTCCTATTACGCAAGTATATTCTAGAAGGACAAGGCAAGGGGTAACCCAGTAAAGGGTGACTCCATTCGGTTACGGGTGGGAGTTAGTAGTTAGAAAAGGGCAGGAGAGAGATGGTGA
>JAOTIZ010000005.1:38242199-38256137 GCA_027123425.1 Erythroxylum panamense | reverse complement strand
AAACCATTGGAACTTTGTATTCAATTTGCTTTCCTAATGGAGTTAAATGTTATGGGTTCTTACTATACTCAAATAAATAACAGGCAAAGAGTAGGATTTTTAGCAAAATAGATAGAATAATGGAAAATGGAGAGTGGATGTATTCTTATGGTGACCTTTAAGCAAAAATCATAGTTCCAAATTGTTCTGATCACTCTCCTATTTCTTTATATTAACATTTTGTATCCCACAAAATCTCCATTTAGGATTCTCAATTTTATGACTAACCATGCATAATTCATGTATATTAGAGACGACTTGAAAGGATAATTTTGCAAGGAATAAATGGTATCAGATTTAGATGAAGCCAAAAAAGATCAAATTGAGCTTGAAACAACTTAATAAAAGGAAAGTTGATTATGTTACGCACAAGGCCAACCTAACTAGAAAGAAGACTGATGAGGTACAAACAGCCTATAAAGTGATATACATAACTAGTTTCTCCAACAACATAGAAGAATTTAATAGAAGAGTTGCATAAATAAAGTTATATTGAAGTAAGCATCTTCATATATAAAAGCAAGATTAAATGGTTATAATTAAGGGATTAAAAATATGCTTATTTCTTTGTTGTCACAAAAGAAAGACAATTAAGGAATAATATAGATGTTTTGTTCAATGATAATAAAGTAAAGCGGAAAGGAAAAGTTGTTGTGCAAGAAGAGGTTTTGCCTTTTTATAAAAAAAATGTTGGGTTATTCTACCTCTTAATTGCCAAAGGTGGATGCAACTATAATGGAACACGGGATAAAGCTCACACATATATAGCATATGATTTTATGTTGACTTGCAACTCAGGAAGATCTTTGATGCTTTGACGATCCATTGAAGACTCTAAAGCTCTAGGTATTTATGAATTTAATGCTATAATTTATAAAAAGCACGACATGTTATTAAAGAAGATCTATGTTATGTTGTTATAGACTTCTTTGAATGTGGATGTTTACTAAAACAAGTTAATTGTACAATAATCACTCTTATACCTAATGTACCTTAACTCTCTTCTACTAGATACCTTAGGCATATTTTATATTACACTATACTTTATAAGGTCATCTTTAAGATCATCACTCATAAATTGCAAAAAATTATTAATTACTTCGTTGATGAATCTCAATCAACCTTTATCTTAGGAGATTTATTGTGGATAATATGCTATTAAGCCATGAAATAGTCAAAAGGTATGCTGGAAAACACTTATCTCCTATTTTCATTATTAAAATATATTTATAAAAAAGCTTACAATTCAATAGAGTGGCTTTTCATCAAGCAAGTTATAGAGTATCTCAATTTCCTAATCACTTTGTCATTAAGGTCATAAAGTACATCACTACATTTTCTTATTATTCTAATTAACAGGGAGCTCAGAGTTATTTTTGCTGCTTGTAAAGGCATAAGACAAGGCGACTCTATACCATCATTTTTTTCTTCCAATAGAGTACCTATACATATGTGTGACCTCTTTAAATGACAATCTGAATTTCAATTTTCACCTAAAGTTTGTAATATTGGTCATAACTCATATGTGCTTTGTAAATGATTTACTCTTATGTTATAAAGGTGACATTGAATTAGTTAAGTTGTTAATGCTTAATTTATAAAGTTCTTTTAGATTTTTGGTCATTATGCTAATATCTCTAAGAGCTTATAGTACTTTGGTGGAGTTGATAAAGATACAAAAGCTGAAATTTTGGATATGTTTGGATAGATGTATGGAAGTTTGCCATTTAAGTACTTTGGTGTACCCTAGTCCACCAAAAAAGTTATGGTCTAACAATGTTAGCCTCTTACTTATAAGATTGTAGCGATGATAAAATCATGGACTTCTTAGTTTTTAACCTATACTGGAAGAATACAATTGGTTAAGTCAATCATTTTTAGTTTATAAACATACTAGGCTCAATTATTTTTTCCCCTCAAAAGGATATAATTTGGTTGTTGCAAGAGCTTTATCTAGGTAGGTAAAGCTAGTATTTCAAAAAAGGCGTTGATTGCTTAGGAGAAGATGTGTTTGCCTAAGGTAGTTGAAGGATTGAATATTATTGACATCTATATTTGGAATTATACTACCATTATGAAGCTATTATGTGCTTTGGCTACAAAGAAAGATAAGCCCTGGGTTAGATGGGTATATACTTATTATATTTTTTAAAAAAAAGTGATTGTCAGACTATGGCTATCCTTACATAGGCATCTTAGATGATTAGAAAGATCATCAATAGCAAAAGGCAAACTATGAATGCAAGGTTGGTGAATTTTGTTTCTAGTTATAATTTTTCCATCAAAATGATATATATGAAGCTTAGAGGACACTTCTCTAAATTTGAATGGTAAAAAATTTTGTGTAATAGCCAAGGGATGCCTAGTCACAATTTTATTTTATGGGTAGCATTACACAAGAGGCTTAATACTACAAATAGATTTATTAAAATGGGGATAAGATGCTCCTCAATCTATGTGATGTATGGTAAAAAAGAAGAGACAATTTCTCTTTTATTCTTTGAATGTATTTTACTAAATTTGTTTTGGAACAATTACTAACATTTCTACAAGTTCACAAGCTAGCATGCAAATGGAGTTATAAGTGGAGGAGGGCTATACAAAATAGAGATAAAAAGAACACTAAACATACTGTTTATAGATGATATTGGCCTCTACATTATATAACATTTGGCTAGACAGAAAAGTTCAAGTTTTTCATAAGCAAATTACCACAAAAATGCTGATAAAGAGAATCGTTCAGTAGGTTACATGCAAACTACTTACTAACTATAACTTTATAGGGATGATTCAACTTTATAATTGGTATCCCTAGGCCATTAGAAGTGTTGCATTCGTGCACAAATTTATTTGAATGGATGTAATTTTTGTTTTCCTGTATCTAGTGTGTTTAGCATATGAAACAGACATATAACACTATCCTCCCTAAAAGGTGAGTGTTATTGACCACTGATGCTATATAACCACCTAAATATTGTAACATTTTTAGAGTTATAACTAGGAAGAGTACTTGGTTCTTGTGTACTCTCCTAAAAAAACTTTATACTCATCATTTTTTGGTAATTAATATAATTATTAATTTCCAAAAAAAGGCAACAGTTGACCAGTCTTTGATGTCTCCAAGTATGACTACTCTTTCCCTTTTATGTGAATGTTATTCATTTTCTAATTCTCTTTGTTAACTCTTTTTTTATTAGGTTCTTTTTATTCTTTAATGTAGTTTAAGCCATAGATTATTGGCTCAAAGTACAAGCCTTTTTTAGTCTTGTTTTTATAGATAAAATTTCAATATTATGATTAAATTAAAGTTAATTCATGTATCCCAAAAAATATTTTCTACTTTTTATTCTCATATGCAATTTTTGGTTAAATTACATTTTATTTTTTGAAAATAAATAATAAATAAATTCTTCTCTACTAAAAACACGAGTTTAACTTATATACAATCAAATATTAAGCAAGTAAATGAAGCAAAAGATCTATAACGTTTTTCAAACTAGGCGAGAGAGGAAAATAAAGAACTAAGATAAAGGAAAGAACTATAAAGGAGTAACTTGGAGGAGTTTTAAGCTTAAGGGAGTCTTTATGAAAATAGAGTCAAATTCCATCCCTAATAATCTCCTTAACTTTAGCCTAGGAAGAAATAGAAAGTTGGAGTATGTTGAATTCAGGGGTAGATAAAAAGGGCTCAAGTTATTCTAATTATCAAATTAAAATTAGTTCTTCCCCCATTTTCAACGTAAAATTTAATTTCCTTAGAGATAACATTCTAAGTTTCGACCATTGGTTGATTATCAAGAGTTATTAAGTTTATTCTTCATGTTCAAGCTATTCCCATGCATCCATTGGATGTAAGCATTCTTGGTTATTGTAGAGCCTCTAAATTTTTTTGACAAGTAAGATATTAAATTATACTTATGTTTGATCTATATATAGAAAACAAAATATATAATGCATGACAAAATATTAAAGACAATAATTTTGTTGTTAAAATAATATATCATTATCATCATATTTATGAAGTACTTGATGTACAAAATTTTACATACTCACATAAAATATAATGTTAGTTGATATGCAATGAATTACATTAATTCATAAAGTAACATCAACAAATTGAAAATATTAGTTTTAAGAACTAATGTGAGTCTTTTATTAGTTATAAGACTTGTTTAAACTTTTCTTTCAAATATTATTAATGATAAATAGATAAATTTCTTATTCAAAGCAACATGCAATCCCAATCCCATTCAAATTAAGAGCATATAGATTGTAAATTATAGTAAATTGAATTTTTGGGGTTAAAATAAAATTGAATTAGTGTTAGAGGTTCATTTAAGAAAAATAGGATTAAGTATGCAATTAAAATTAAAGTTTGAATTTTGAGTACAGGAAATACATCTTATATATGAACATGTGTTCTCGAAATTAGGATTCGTACAATTGAGATAAGATCATTGATTTTTCGTTAAACTCTTTCCAATAATTTCATAAGTAGTATATCGCTCTAAGCAGTTCAGTTTGAGATCTGATATGAATCATTTAAATGAAGTGAAGGCCGGAAATAATTGAGCATTCACAATTAAACTCTATCTTTATAACATATTACTTCCCGTAGAATTTTGCGTCACCTACACATTCTTTAACTTGATAATATTATAAAAGCAACATAACAAGATCGTGATTAGAGAATTAAAAGAGGACCCTAGTCTTTTTTTAAAAAAAAGTTTCTTTATTGCAAACATACTCTTTCTCCACACCCTCCCCGTCTTGAGCCTCTTGACATGACAATTTCCTGAAAGAAATATAAATTATACTCGATTGATAGTTGATACTGTCAGATGTTTAATACAAAGGACAAGGAAAAATGGATTTAAGTGAAATTCATTAAATTAACTCTATATATAAAATTAACCTTTCTACTGTATAGGATAAGGGTACGATGCTTGCATATAAATTTAGTACGGGTAGCTTGGTTGGCAATTTAGCAGAGAAAATTGAGACAAGGACCTGGATTCGATTCCCGACAATAGGAATAAAAGGACTACTCTGTTAGGCAGTCGATCGAAATAAATCGTGATTTATCCCCCTCACGACCTGGTCGGGCCTGAGTGTGGGAGCAACTGAGGTAGTTGATTCTACCTTTTGGGACAAAGTATTGGTTGATGGAACTGCATTAACTGTTGCTATTTATTATCCAGAAAGCATAACAAACTGAAATTGTATACTACTAATAAATTAAACGAATCGAACCAAGTACTGAATTGATAACTTTACCAATCAGACTGTGGAGAGATCCTTACAAAGTTTTTCAAAAATTGGGATAATAAATTGAATTAGTTGCAACGCTGGACATAGAAAGTCGAGACAGTGGGACCACAACTTCCGCCGGAATTTAACTTCAGCCACCGGCTACCGGCCGCCGTTTTTTTCCTCATTTTTAGTGTACCCATCTTTAAGAGACGGCCTTCAAGTTACATGAATAAGACATTAATAAGAGAAAAATTAAGAAATATTTGCGATGGTACTATAAAAAGGCATTGTCATCTCTCATTTTCTCTAAGCTCTTCATTACATTTCCTCTATTAGTAGTTTGCGTCCTTTCTGCTTCTGTTTTCCTCTCTGGTCATAGAAGCAGAACTAGTTTCATTGTTTGCTGTAAAAACAATCATAAGAGAAAGACAGGGGATTATTAAGAGTGGTTTAGTAGTTTTGTTTCATCAACCAACCTCGCATTGCTTGAGGTTGGTTCTGTAATGTACACGAGTTTTTGATACGTTGAGACAGATCCATAGTTTGTTTTTCTTCTTCAAGTTTTGATCTTTTTATTTAAAGTACGTACATTTCAGTCGTGCGTTAGGTTCTGGGGGCAAAGGACTGACATTCCAGCTTGCGTTGTGTTTTTTGCGTGTAGCAGAAGCAAAACCCACTGAGCTAAAAGAGTCATTCTTGCTCTTTTCTGGAAGGAGAATCTTTTAAACCCCATTTAGATCTAGTCTGTGGCTTTTAACCTTCTTACAAACCCTTGTTTGTTTGCTTCCCATTTGTATCTCCTCTGTTTTTGCACTGTTTTCTTTGGTATCATAAAGAAACAGACATTAATGGATCGGTTGACGTCAACAACTGTGATCCCCGACGAGTTTCAAGGAGCTAGAGATGACATATCTATGCAGTTCTCTATCATTTGGGACCAGATCAAAGCGCCATTGATCGTGCCTCTACTAAGACTTGCTGTTGGTGTTTGTCTGATCATGTCTCTGATGCTTTTCGTCGAAAGGGTGTACTTGGGGGTTGTCATTGTGTTAGTGAAGCTTTTGGGTCGAAAACCAGAGAAGCGTTATAAGTGGGAGCCTATAAAAGATGACGTAGAGTTGGGCAACTCTGCTTATCCTATGGTTCTTGTTCAAATCCCAATGTACAACGAACGAGAGGTCCTTTTCTTTGCCCTGTCTGGTCTCATCTTTGCACACCATGTTGTTTTATGCCTTTTCAGGTGCCTTTCAAGTAAAGAAAAAAAATATGAACTCTTCTGGGTTTGCTTCTAAATCCATGTTCGTCGTTCATTTTCACCCAGGTTTATCAACTCTCCATCGGAGCTGCCTGTGGTCTCTCATGGCCCTCTGATCGGATCATAATTCAAGTCCTTGACGATTCAACGGACCCAACTATCAAGGTACATATTCATTTAATAACAATCTCAACCCCAAACTTTCACAACTTGAACATATATTTAATGGTCTTGCAGAAGGGAGGAAAAAAAAATCCAACCCTTTTGACCAAAACCCCATTTCTAGCCACGTTTAATAAAAAAAGGTCTTGGTGATGTCGGTTTTGCTTGGAAATTGAACAATGCAGGACATGGTTGAGCTAGAGTGTCAAAGATGGGCAAGCAAAGGTATAAACATAAAGTACGAGACAAGAGATAACAGAAATGGTTACAAAGCTGGGGCTCTTAAAGAAGGCATGAAAAAAAGCTACGTTAAACATTGCGACTACGTAGCCATTTTTGACGCAGATTTCCAGCCTGAGCCCGATTTCCTCTGGCGCACCGTTCCCTTCCTAGCCTACAACCCTGAATTGGCTTTGGTTCAGGCTCGTTGGAAATTCGGTAAATCTCACCCTCCTCGCGTTTTAACTCAAAACTTAATTAGTTTAATTAGTGTTGAGTTTCACTACTGTCAAGAGAGCTGTCGGTGGGTCTGTTCCTTCAAGTGGTGGGTACTGGAGCAGTGGATCCTACCTCGTGGATCATCGGGGTCGAATCCTTGGTGACCACTTCCTTAATGAACACGTGTTGTATGCGTTGTATGAATATGGACCCACTTGCTAAACTGCCCCCATCTGAACAAATCATATAAAAAGCTGGAGGTGACTTCTTGTTGGTATGCTTGAGTTTATTACTTTTATTTTGGTGGACTCTCGTGGACCACCAATTACCTCATCAAATGTCAATCGTAATTTGTAATCACTAAAAAATGTTTATGCGAAACTTTTAAGATCTGTTTTAAAAATGTTTCACAATATTCAAACTTTCCTTTTGATTAGAATTATCTTAGGTCATTTTTTGTTTGACTGTGAGATAGTTTATACAAATTGTCTCTCGTTGTGTTTATACAAATTGTCTCTCGTTGTCTTTAAGGAAGTTATTGACTTTTTGTGTAGTTCCTTGAATTGGTATGCTGGTAACTTGGTAAGTTCTTTTGTTTCGTATTTCAAAATTAAGTGTCCGTTTGGTTGAGCTTTTATCAGTAGAGCTTTTATTAGTAGAGCTTTTGTCAGTAGAGCTTTTATGAAATTTGCAGCCAAACACTCATTTTTTCTCAAAAATGACTTTTGGGGTAGAAAAAAGTACTTTTAGGATCTCCAAAAATTGTTCCAAAGAGGCACTAAGTAAATTGAATTACAACTAAGAGAAGCACAAGTATATGCAAAAGGCCACTCACTTTTCTCTGCAAAAGCTGTGAACTGTCCCTTAAATTTACTTTGCAAGGAAAGTGTTGGATTTTTGCCCAGTGCTCATGTCCATAAATGATGAAAGCTGGATTTTGGGGACATGTTGGATCCGCCATTTGTAGAATATCTTGAAGGCTATATTTGTCTGTGTTGCTAGAGAAACTCTTATCCGCCTAAGATTCCCAGCAACTGCATGTGCAGTCTTAATGGGGGGGTGCTATTCATCCCTGTCACTGTCTACCACTAACCTTCAAATGATTTTCATGGGTTGTGAAATCTGTTGCCATCTTTGTTTGTGACGTGGCAGTTCTTTCCGGGTTGTTCTTGCAGTAAATTCTGATGAGTGCTTGATGACAAGAATGCAAGAAATGTCTTTGGATTACCATTTCACAGTGGAACAAGAAGTGGGTTCCTCCACATACGCCTTCTTTGGCTTCAACGGTAAAAATCCGAATTCACACAATAACTGAAGTTAATTGATTAGACTTAGATAAAAACAACTGTTGTTATGTGTACAGGGACAGCAGGTGTGTGGAGAATTTCTGCGCTGAATGAAGCAGGGGGATGGAAGGATAGGACCACAGTGGAGGATATGGACCTAGCAGTCAGAGCTAGCTTGAAAGGATGGAAATTTGTGTACATTGGTAGTCTCAAGGTAACCCAATCCAGTCTAATCTAACCATATGCATACATTTCAAGATTCTTAGATTAAAAAAAGTTTGATTAAATCATCTAAATTTTAGAGCGTGAAGTACAATTAGATCTATGCTTTGGAGTAACCGCTTTTCAATATTCAGTGTTTCAAATGCGTTTCCATTTTTGCACTAGAAAATCTCCTAAGCGTTCCAGAGCTTTAAAAGGGATTCTTGCCTTTTGAATCTATCAATGCTTCACTGTACATGGTTGGTCAGCCTCTCCAAATGTTCAACTCTGCTAATTCATTTAATAGTTAAATAAGTAACCACCAAGTTCCAATTTCGAGGTTCCTGCTTTTATTAGATTAAGAAACAACAACATTGAGACAAAAAGTCGCTGCCTGTTTGGCAAATGCCTGTTTTTTAGTTTATGATTTATTTATTTTTTGACTATTTTCAAAACTATTGATGCGTTTAGTAAATGACTTATTGGTTAACTTATTTAACTCTAATAAGCTTATTTTTAAAAGCTCCATAAGAGGAGTTTTTGAAGTTAGTTATTTGCGTAATGACAACATTGTCCTCTATTTTACTTTCTACTTTTGCTCTATGTATTTTTAAAATTGGCTTTTTTTTATCATGCTGGAATTTGGAAGGATATAATAAATGGGTTAATTAGACTATTTAATATTTAATTAAACTTTTTAATCTTTATTTAATTTTATAACATTAGTTTACATTAAAAAACCGTGATATTAAAATTTTGAACATAAAGAGTCACATCAAATTAATATTTTAAGTATATAACTACTATATATTGTATTTGTGTCATACTATAATTATAGATATTTTAATTTATTAAATAATAAAATTTATACATATTATATGAAAAATATTAATATGATGCAGCTCGCTGTATCATTTATATTAATAGAGAATTTAGCGTTGGACTATTATTATTATTATTACTGTTGTTGTTGTTATGTTTTTTATTAAAGTTATAAACTTAATTTTTGTAAAATTAAATATCTAAAATCTAAAATCTAAATTCTTATAAGAATAGTCAACGAAATATTAAGGAATATAATATTCATGCCCTTGTAATTTTTTTTAAATCATACCCTCATAAGTTATTTTACACATAAGCAAGTAACAGCTAATACTAAACAATTAATTTTATCAAAAATCTTAAATAAACAGGTTAAATCAGCTAATAGAATCAGCTATCAGCTAATTACTGATATAATCAACTAACAACTAATGCAATCCGCTATTTGCCAAACAAGCCCGTCATGTATTTAACTCAAAGGGCTTTCTCTCTATTCTCCTGATGCAGGCTAACAAATTTCTTATAGTTGCATATTTATATATTTGTGCTGTTAACAGGTGAAAAATGAATTGCCAAGTACATTGAAGGCCTATAGATATCAACAGCATCGTTGGTCCTGTGGTCCTGCCAACCTTTTCAGGAAAATGTTAATAGAGATCGTGAAAAACAAGGTTTCTGTTTCTACCACATTTCCAGTCTCGGGATAAAATTCGAAATATAGAATGAAAATTGACATCTTATTTTCTCTGGCAGAAAGTGACATCGTGGAAGAAGGTCCACGTGATTTACAGCTTCTTTCTTGTCAGGAAGATCGTAGCTCACATTGTTACGTTTATATTCTACTGCGTTGTGATGCCTGCCACTGTTTTGGTACCTGAAGTTGAGGTTCCTAAGTGGGGGTCTGTTTACATTCCTTCCATCATTACTATTCTCAATGCTGTGGGAACACCAAGGTCCTAATTTCTTCTTTTCTTTTTTCCTAAATTCTTAAATCAAAATGTAGCTACGCTCTTTGTTTAGTTGTTAAGCTCTTATTTCATATAAATTCGCCAACTTTGATCCTTTGAGGCTACAATTGGTTCAATTTGATGAAATTTCCAAGAATTGGTCTCGGCAGATCGCTTCATTTGATGGTTTTCTGGATCCTCTTCGAGAATGTCATGTCCCTGCACAGAACTAAGGGGACTTTCATTGGCTTGCTGGAGGCTGGTAGAGTCAATGAGTGGATTGTTACAGAGAAACTAGGCGATGCTCTCAAGATAAAAGCCACAAAAGCCCCTAGGAAACCTCGATTCAGGTTTGGAGAAAGGTAATAATTTGAGACTTGAATCCTTGAATCTTTCTTCAACGCTGCCCAGAATTTTAATAGTTACATGAACTTAATTGAGTTTTACCAACACTCGGATGTTTCCTTTCTGTTACGAATGTTACAGACTCCTTTTGTTGGAGCTTGGAACTGGAGCTTACCTCTTCTTTTGCGGATGCTATGATCTTGCCTTTGGGAAAAACCACTACTTCCTTTACCTATTTGCGCAGTCAATTGCTTTTTTTATCATGGGGTTTGGATATGTGGGTACCATTGTCCCACACTCTTAGTGGGAATCTTGACGAGCAACAGTTGACCATATTGTTTTGGAAATTCCTGGACGAACACTCGGCCCATTTGCTGCTTCGGCCTCAGGATTTGCAGTGTTCATATAATGGAGTCTTGTGCTGTGTATCTTTTGTATAAAAACTACTGTAGAAAGTCGATTCTTTTACATTGAACAAATACGTTCGAGTGCATTGCTTCAGAAAGACGATAGCTTTCTCCTGTTAATAATGCAACAACTGCAAAGGGACTTTGTGTTGCTTCAGGATTTGGTATACAGAGGACATAAGAAGCTGAGGTGGATGTAGCTTCAAGGTTTCGAAATCCAAATAGATATGTTTGAGCAATTGAAAATATTGAAATTGGTTGTAATTGTGAGATACGTTAGGTTTTTGGTTTCCGTAATTTCCCTTGTTCGTGTTTGCTGGCATTGGTTTCACAGGAAATAAATTGACCGAAATGGCTTAACAGTCGCATTTCTTTTCAATTCATTCTTTTCTTCTCCCACTGTCTACTCTCTACTCTCTTTCACATACTAATCGATCTCACAGGTTTATACTTGGTTTTAGGAGTATAAGTAAAGAGTTGTCCATTGTCGTTTAACAGGAGTGTTAGTAGACAGAACAGCTTAACCTAACCTTTTAGTTGACTTTAACGGTGTAGAAAGCAGATGGACAATTTGGAGACCTCAATGCAGCATAGCAACGTACAATCTTTCTGGAATGTCTAATCCTAGAAACCATTATGCAGAGACACAACTCTAAGTGCTACGACAATCTTATTTTTGTGTATGATTCATATTAAAGAGTATGAAAAAGAAAACATATATTCTTTTAAATGTTTTTGGGTGAACAAATCCAACACACAAATGTATATCAAGATTTGTCTTTTTTAAAAATAGAAATTAGAGGTAAAAACATGCGTTACAGCATGAGTATGTTAACATAACAAAAGATTGTTTATAAGAGGGACTTAGTTAGGGATACGAGCGTACAAAAACTCTTATCCATATTTTAGAAATATATGGTAAAATATATGATATAGGACATGATCTTGTCCTAGGTTGTGTTTGTGATAAGCAACCTTATGCAGAAACACTTTTTTGATGAATTTCAAAATCTAGAAAGACATTATATCTTAGGTTACGTTTATGATAAACATGTAAATTTAATCTTTAACATTCTAAGCAAACACTATATCTTAGGTTATGTTTATGATAAACATGTAAATTTAATCTTTTAACACTCTAAGCAATATTTCAAGCCTAGATTTCACTCAAGATTATTTATGACACAATTGATTCAACACCTTCAAACCCTAAGATTCATACTATAAAGAAAAGACAGAAATGCTAACCTTGATCCATGTTCAATATATGTAATCCTTTTCTAATCACAAACACATTTTCTACGCAAAAGCTTTATCCACTCTTACCTTCTTCCTTTCTTCGTTCTTTTCAATAGTGCAAGAATGTATGTTTTTCTGATATATGTTAACATTACTTGATTGAAGGGAGAGGGAAGGGTTTTATTAATTAACCCTAATGATTATAATTTTCTTTACAAACCCAATAACCATTATTTTAGGCCCCATTCATATTAGAATCAAATAAAGAAATATGGGTCACACTTTATGATTGTTATATTAATCTAATAATATCTCACTTGGCCCATGTTACAACTTGATAATCTAACAACACAAGAGTGTACCATATATTGAATCTATCAAGCCATCAAACTTGAATGAATTGAAATAATAGGATCATAGCGATCACAAGTCATCTAACGACATGATTCCTTCCATGTATCACATAATCATCTAAACTCAAATAACTATAATTGAGAAACACTCTAATTCTCAACTTTAATGTTTTCTCAAAACATAATTTGTCATCACAATAAAACAATGCATGTACACAACATAATGTAGTAACCAATAAATAAGCAAAAACATAACATTAATTGAATTCATAAATGTCAAAACAATAATAGCAAATGTCCAAACATACGTACATACATAACATGATATTATGCTAATAAGGACTTATCTATAATGCCCATCCTTTCGAAGTGACCAGTAAACATTTTAGGCAATAATCTTTTAGTTAATAGATCTGGTATCATCAGGTCAGTTCCAATGTACTTAATTGACACTTTATATTTTTGCACTTCTTCTTTGACTGATAAGTATTTCAAATTCATATGTTTAACACCTTTAGACTACTTGTCATTTTTAGAAAAGAAAATGGTTGTGAAATTATCACAATAAATTCTTAGTAGTCTAATTATACTGTCGACAATACCTAGCCCTAAGACAAAGTTCCGCAACTGTAATGCTTGAATAGTGGCTTCAAAGCATGTCACAAATTCGACCTCCATAGTAGAAGTAACAATAGCGGATTGCTTTCCACTTTTCTAAGAAATTGCCCCTCCTACTAGTTGGAATAGATAACCAAAGGTAGATTTCCTTGAGTCTACACAACCAGCATAGTTTGAATCTGAATAACCTATCATTTCTAAGTGACTTGATTTCCTATATGTGAGCATGTAATCTTTGGTACCTTATAAATACCTAAGAACTTTCTTTGAGGCTTTCCAGTGGTCCATCCAGGATTACTTTGATAGCGGCCATTCCAATAGCAAAACTAATAAGTAGTCGGGTATAAGTCTAAATATACATCAGACTCCCAACTATAGATGCATTGAGAATATATTCCATTTGCTTTCATTCCAAATCATTCTTAAGACATTGCATTTTACAAAATTTATCCCCTTTTTGAATTGAAACTGTTGAACCCCAAAATTTTTCTGATTAATGTTATTAAGCATGAATTGTGATAATTATGTGTTTATGGCTTAGTTTGATTAAATTGGGTGTATTAGTGGTTAATT
>JAOTIZ010000005.1:38203748-38219796 GCA_027123425.1 Erythroxylum panamense | reverse complement strand
ATTGACGTATCCAAAAAATACTATAAATATAAAAAAAATATCTTAATATTGTCCGAATCACTCCAAAGTTTCATGAAACCAATGTACCCGGAAAATGCCATGAATGCATGCCAAAATACTGAAGCACAATTGAGTACATATTCCAAGAATAAGCATAATAATTATGCACAATTTAATACATATTCCAATAGTAAGCATATTTCGTACTAAATGTCGTTAATAGTCTAACCCCTACTTTGGGGCGTTACATAAAATGTTCGCGATGATGACTGACATAGACTGGATCTCCATTAGATTTAAAGTAATGAACAGGAGGACCAAATTTACCTTCTGTATGAGAATATGCGGGCTGGATCATAATGATTATTCCAGATGTTGAAGATCCAGATGGATCTTCATTGGGCCGTATATAATGGACTTAACAGTTTCATCTCTCAAGATCTTCATAATCGGAGGAGTTGTCGTATGAAAAGAGTGTTGATGAGGCGAGTGGAACATCTTTTGGTAGTTGGTGATCCATTCAGTAGGCATCAACTTTTCAAGCTCCTGTATTGTTAGTTGCTTCGAGATCTGAACGATAGTGGTTTAATCATTAGACCGATCAACGACCATGTAAAGTGCATCCGAAGTGAAATTTGGGAAGTTAAGATCTAAAGCATGATTCTGCAGACGACAAATCATCTGGTGATGCAGAGTAGCCATAATGGTTGTAGGATCTTGATCTGCTCCAGTGATCTGGATCTGAACTTGTAATCATTCAGACAAAGTAGGATCATCCAACCTGATGTTGAAATCAGATGCTAAGGTCAAGATGACATTTTTGTTGTTGAGCGTTGTTAGCAAAGTATCAATAAGAGCGCTTTGGTACGTTGTATAGATAGTGTCAAGAATAAATATCCTAGCTGTCACAGGTATCCTCTTTCTTCCATGAAGAGTAAGAGCAAGTCGTATAGCTCTAACATGAAGATGTGTATGATTTTGCTCCCTCCATAAAGAGATCAATTCTTTAGGGATTTCAAACTTTACGTACTGTTCTGCAGTAGTAGATCTGAGACTCTAAAACTTTAGATGATTTATTTCACATGAGGTCTAGAATAGATAAAATACTATGAATACTTCTCGTATACAAACGATGACGAGAACATATACTGTACGAACTCAACAAAGATAAAAAAAGACTCACATAAATAATTTTTTATAGATGTATGAGTAATTTCTACTAAAATTTTAATTTTATTTAATAAGAGACGCTTTTCGCTAGACGGTTAAAAAGACTCAGACAAACGTGATATGAACTTTTCAGTTTATAGGTGGCGACGCGCGGACGTAACAAGGAACAGGGTCATTTGGAACAAGGTCCAAGGTTCGACTCCTAGCAACATTGGGAAGTAGTGGACCGCTCTGTTAGGGGGTTGACCAAGATCAAACCATGATTCAATCCCCCAACGGTGATCGGGCCTGCGACTGGGGGCTCTTGGAGTTGGGGATCAACCTTTTGGAACAAGGAAGGGAGGAGAGCTGTGACTGTCACGTGAGAGCATGCAAAGTTTGCCTCTACTGAGTACGGATTAGTGACTACTGAGACCGAAAAATGGAAATACAGAGGATAAAGTATAAACCGCACCTAAAGTCGATAAAAATCTGGTAACAGTAGAAATAACAGGAAAAGATAAAAGCTACTTAAAAACTGTGACCATTCTTTGTTAAATGTGACCAAAAGGAGTTTGTCATCTTCACCGCATACAAATGAATGGTATCACACAACTCGTGAGTGCGTGTGTACCTGTGAGCGCTTTATTGTATTTTCCACACTTTTTCCTAAATAATATTGCCTTCCAGAAACAAGAAGATTAAAACAAAGGGCCAGTAGAGTCCAACAATAAGAAAGATATCGCCCGTGGGAGATGACGATAATACCAAATAAATAAATAATTATAATACTTGAAAATTTTCATCACGTCTAGTTGTTGTCATTCTAAAATATTGAACAACAATGATTCCACAATTAACCCCAAATAAATTAATGTAATTATATAACAAATAAACGTTAATTTGGTCATATAATTTACTTACGCATGCACAAAGGCTGTGTTCAAAGCTACTACTTTTCAATTGCCGAAAATGCTTCAAAAACAACTGCCCTTTTTAGCTTTTGATTGATTGTGCTTATTTCAGATGAATTTTTATCAGTATTGATTGTGCTTATTTCAGATGAATTTTTATCAGTAAATTTTTTTAAAAAAAAATTTTAAATTTTTTTTCCTAAGAAATTATTTGATTGTTTGATTATTATTTAAAAAAAGATTTTTAAAAAGTTTTATACAAAAATATTTGGTAATATAAAAATAAAAAATATTTTTAATTTTAACTATATTTTATTTTTTTAATAAAAATTATTAATAGATATAAATATCATTTAAAATATATTAAATAATATAAAAAGTACAGTAATTAATTATTATATAATTTTAAATTATATGAAACATAAATAAAAATATATCTAATCAAAATTTTTATATGCATTATAACATAAAACCTATAAAAAGCTAAATAATTTTATATAAATCTTAAAAAAACATGAAAATGAGTTTATGAATATTGTGAGAATTATGTATAAAACGTAAGAATATAAGAGACTAAAAAATAGGCTCATTAATTAATCTAAAAAATTTATCAGAAAAAATTATTGGAGAGAGTTTTTTAAAAATCTCCAAATTTGAACTTCTCAAAAAGTTGTATTTTAACTATAAAAAAAATTATATATATAATTAAGGTATTTTTATTTTATAATCAGAAATTAAAAATTGCTTATTATCGTGCCAAAAATCCATCCAAATATCCCTTATTACTGAGTTAATAGTTATACTCGGCTATTATCAAGCGAATCTCCTCTACAAATAGCACGCACCAAGTTAGTGTTGCCCTCCGCTCTAAAACCCTGCAACTAATCACAGAACTCGAAACACTTGTATCTCTTTAGTTCTCGCAAAAACCGCAAGCTTTCTCCATTTGTCCAGATCTCCACTGTAGCCATGTCGATTACGATCGTCTCCGTCAAAGCTAGGCAAATCTTCGACAGCCGTGGTAATCCTACGGTCGAGGTTTGTCACAGATCTGTTCACGCTTACTGTTTTTCACTTTCGATGCTTTCGAGGCTACGGATCTTTGCGGTTTATATGGATACTGGTTGTTCATTTGTCGATTTTCTGTTCTTTTTTTCTTTGTTTTTTTTGGTTTGAGATTAGTTGTATCTATTGTTTTCGGGTTTTACGTAACGAGCGTTTTGATTTTTCCGATTAGTTAAAAAGAGACCGTTGATTGATTGAATACATATGGGTTTGATGCAGGCTGATGTTCTTCTGTCTGATAAGCATCTGGCAAGAGCCGCTGTTCCAAGTGGTGCATCAACCGGTTCGTCTTTTTACTTGGTTTCCAGACCGTTGTGTTCGAAGTTACTATATTAGAAGTTGAAATTATTGTTGTTGTTTTTATTTTGACTAACTTTGGTAACTCAAAACATTTCCGAGTTTTCTATTCGTTGATAACATATCTTACCTAATATGTGTTTATGATTTGTAGGAGTTTATGAGGCCCTTGAACTTAGGGATGGAGGCTCAGACTACCTTGGAAAGGGTGTTTTCAAGGTGAATTCTTAATGTTATGTTTCATTTTTGTAGTTAATAGAAGTCATTGCTGTTTATTGTGTTGTGCTGATGTTGGTTTTACTTATTATTGTTCTTGTAAATGTGCAGGCTGTTAACAATGTCAACACAATTATTGGCCCCGCATTAATTGGCAAGGTTAGTTGCAAATAATGCGTCGTTATTTAGCATCCAATCACAAGTATTTGTTTATGTTCATTGCTGACAATTGAGGACTTCTTGGGAAATACTTTTAAGATAATGCTAGGTTCTTGATTACTCCCAGTGTCCCAGTCCAATAGAATTGAAATGAAAAGGTGCCTTAATGGTGAATTGACTCCTAAAAATCAGTGATTAATATTATGTGCCATTGTATCTGTGGTGTTATGTTCATTGTATTAAAATACACACTTTTCACAGGATCCAACTGATCAAGTTGCTATTGACAACCTCATGGTTCAACAACTTGATGGAACTGTAAATGAGTGGGGTTGGTGCAAGCAAAAGGTAATTGAAGAAATTTCTCATGTTTTCTTCCCCATAGATTTTTTTTTAAATCTTTATGATGTTTCTGATCCTTTCCTTTTTTTTTTTTGCAGCTTGGTGCAAATGCCATTCTAGCAGTTTCTCTAGCTGTTTGCAAAGCTGGGGCTCATGTCAAGGGCATTCCTCTATATAAGGTACTAATGCCAGTCTTCTGATTCTTTTGCTTTCTATTAGTAGGGTAGAATTACAGATATATCTCCGAGTCTGCTTATGAAGTATCCTGCAATATTTACTCCCAAAAGGCGTTTTGTCATGGGACTTCTTCATCTGCCATAAGTTTTCCAAAATGAAATAATAAATGATAGCTTTTTTTGGGACTTCATTGTGACAAAATGTTTTTCCTTTTCTATTAATGTTCCTTGGAGTTGAATCTATTGACATGTCATTTGGACGCAGCACATTGCTAACCTTGCTGGAAACAAGAATTTGGTGCTTCCAGTTCCAGCATTTAACGTCATTAATGGCGGATCACATGCAGGAAACAAGCTTGCTATGCAGGCACGCTTGACAATACTTTGTTTGACTTATATACAAGATTTCTTGTTTTATTTGGTTTCTAATTCTTCTATTTGTACAGGAGTTCATGATTCTTCCTGTCGGAGCTTCCTCTTTCAAAGAGGCCATGAAGATGGGTGCTGAAGTTTACCACCATTTGAAGGTAGTCCCCACCTGTCCCTTGAGTTTCACTTACTTTTTACATGGATTCACATTTGTGTAAGATTAACATATTGTCCTTTTCTGTTCATAATTTTGCTCTTGACAGTATATTTTAAAATGTAGGGACCAAAACATTAGTTTAAGCCATTACAGGAAATGTTTGTATTGGTTTTTAATATTAGCAGTAGAGATGCCTAAAGAAAATTTCCATAACTTTATTTTTTAAATGTTGCTAATGGCACTGCACCATGGGAAAGGTTTTCTGCTAATATCATAATGAATGACACTTTATCTTTCATATAAACAATCACTGACTATTAACTTGTCTTTTATCCAGTCCGTGATTAAGAAGAAGTATGGTCAGGATGCGACAAATGTTGGTGATGAGGGTGGTTTTGCACCTAATATTCAGGTCAATCCTTGCTGATGAAATGTTATGAGATTTTGCTAAGTTGCACTGCACTTCTGTTCCTGGTCACAACTATTTTATTTACATTTTCATATTTGTCAAGTTCAGGAGAACAAGGAAGGCCTTGAATTGCTGAAGACTGCTATTGGGAAGGCTGGTTATACTGAGAAAGTTTGTCTCTTGTAGAATCTAACAAGTTTATCCGGTTGTTCCTTTTATGATGTTTAATAGGAAAGCTAAGTGATTGAAATTCTCCTCTTTTTCTTAGGTGGTCATTGGAATGGATGTTGCTGCTTCTGAATTCTATGGTTCTGATAAAACATATGATCTGAACTTCAAAGAAGAGGTTAGTTTTGCATGAGAATCTTTCCATAATCAGCTGCAGTATTTTAGATTTAGACGAAGGGAGATTAGAACCTATTCATTCAAAACTTCCAAAAGTTGGAGTGTAAATCATTATTCGAATTTTGTGGTTTTATTTTCTTAGTCTTCTCACTTCATTAATTTATTGCAACTTTTCTTCCTTGTGTTTAAAATGTTTGTTGTTTTACTCCAACTCTGCAGGTTGTATCATAGTTTGATTCCTAACTATGCAGAAAGCGTTGCCTTTTCGAAGTCAATAAATTTGTACAACTGGTTCTGGCTTATATTCCAGGGATGCTTATGCTTATTTTTTGTTCTGTGCAGAACAACAATGGTTCTCAGAAGATCTCTGGTGATGCTCTCAAGGATCTCTACAAGTCATTTGCGTCAGAGTATCCTATAGTGTCAATTGAGGATCCATTTGATCAGGATGACTGGGAACATTACTCAAAGTTAACTGCTGAAATTGGTGAAAAGGTGCAAATTGTAGGAGATGATTTGTTGGTCACCAATCCCAAGGTCACTATTATAAATAACTCCAGCTCTTTCCATTATTCTGTTGCTACAAGATCATGCAGTGCATCAGTTTTGTCTGAATTAGCTACTCATTCAAAAAGCCACATCTTTTATATTTTCCTTCGTCTGAAACTTTGCTGATTGTATTCTTTTCGACAGAGAGTTGAGAAGGCTATCAAAGAAAAAGCTTGCAATGCTCTCCTTCTCAAGGTAACAGTTCGAACAGATGTGTGATTTAGCTGTCCTGCATGGTTGGAAAATGCATGTGCAATTTAATGTGCTTTTGGAACAGGTTAATCAAATTGGATCGGTGACAGAGAGCATTGAAGCAGTGAAAATGTCCAAGCGAGCTGGGTGGGGTGTGATGGCCAGCCACCGCAGTGGTGAAACCGAGGATACATTTATTGCTGATTTGTCTGTTGGTTTGGCCACGGTAATGAAGACTAAACTGCCACTCGAGTACAAGTAAAGAATTTTGTTTGATTGATTTGATTTTGTACTGATTCCTTTGTGCTTCAAATAATCAAGGGTCAAATCAAGACAGGAGCACCATGCAGGTCAGAGCGTCTTGCAAAATACAACCAGGTTAAACTCAAGTTCTGCATTTGATTTATGGTATAGTCTTGAAGTCACTCTAATGTTTTTATACATCTTTTGCGGATTCAGCTCCTCCGTATCGAGGAAGAGCTTGGATCGGAGGCAGTTTATGCTGGAGCAAACTTCAGGAAACCTGTTGAACCCTATTAGAATTGGGAAGTAGGATGGTTGTAACGTGTGCAATGAAATAAGTTTATGTAGAACGGGGTTTAGCCCCCGAGTTTTCAATAATCTGGTCAGAAATTTTGTTCTTAGGCCTGAAACAGTGCTGTTTTGAGAAGCTTTTCCGAGTTGGGGTTGTGATCTTATATTGAAATAGTTTTCACCGAACATGGTGTTGCTTATCGCTACATTGTTTATATGCTAATCTTTTTGGCGAATTCCCACTTCGTTCAGATTATTGACTTTGCAATTCAAGCTCTCAATGACTTGGGACGAGGTTTTGTTTGTTTCATTGATGAAATAGTTAACACCACCTGTGGAAAGAGTTGTGCCGAGGGAACGAAGATAAGCAAAACTTAAGCTACTCGTGGTCTCATTTATTCCTATGCAAGAGATTTGAATTCGCTGGTTGAATGCTTAAATTTGAAGAAGTGGAATATTGGGGTAACTGTTGCAAGTTGTAAGTTGTCAACTATTGTGATAATGTCACAGATTACGCAAATTACATGGTGTATGGAGTGTGTTTGGTGGTCTGGTGAATTTCCTCTTCGAGCTAATTAGACTTTCCGATTTGGTCGTATCAAAAGATTGTTTTGAATCGAGAAGTCGTACATCAAACACTTCAACTATCCTTTTTGGTAAGAAACAGTTTTGACGGGTGATCGTCCAAAACCAAAATGTAAGGGAAAAGTTAATTTTCTGTCCAAGTAAACGAAGAGCAAGACATTCCTAAAACTAAAAGAGGCCTAATGAAATGTCTCATAAGCTAATTGGATACCAGTGTCTATAGCTAGCTAAATGTGATCTACAATCAAATGAGTCCTTTGGGCAAAAGTCCATTTGATGTAGTAACACTGAAAAATCTGCGAACTATGTGAAAAGGGTAAAACAGATAATGAATGAAAATGAAAACATGCAGGCTGTGGGGTTCGAACCCACGCGCACTTATGTGCAGAAGATCTTAAGTCTTCCCCCTTAACCTCTCGGGCAAACCTGCAGGTGGACATTGGCTCCTCCTATTAACGTTTTGATTTTGAATTTGTGGATCATCAGTGTTACCTCCGTGCCAAAAAAACAAAAACCAAGTTGCGTCGATCGTTACGGTAATAATTTTTTGAAGATGCTGATGTTTTCCTTAGTACGAAAAGAAATGGTACTTTTGTCGAGCCTCAAGTTAGCATGGTCTTTGGGAAACCGACATATCGTCTTGGAGGTGGATTCGCGTACTGTACACGACATGCTCTCTTCCTCTATGGCGTAGGCTGCCTCTCCCACCCTTTGGTGTTGAGCATCTATGCCTTTCTCTTCTGTAATTGGGTTATAATCGTCCACCACGAATATCGGGAGGGAAATCGTTGTGCGGACTGACTTGCCCATTCAGCCTCTTCGTGTTCCTTCGGGATCACCCTTCTTGAACATCCTCCCAGCGGATGCATCCTTCTCCTCTTAGAGGATGCAGCTGGAATCTGTCACCCGCGCTTTACCATGTAATTTTGTTGTTTTCATTATATATATATATATCAAAAAAGAAATGGTCCTTTTAACTTTGAACAAGCCTAGAGTAGATTCTTGGGCGGGCCTTGAGAACATTCGAAATATGTCCTGGCCATCCCTATGAGGCGGAGGACAGAATCATTTGGTCCTTCGAGAGTCTGTCCTCGTTCCCAAGATTTTTCTTGGTTTGGATCTTTAAGGATTCAACGGCTTTCATATTGATGATGAGCTTGAAACCAGGCATTGGTAGATGGTTTGAGTGAGTGCATCAGTATTCAGTATTGTAGACCAACATGGTCATCAGGTTTATCCCGCCACAAACCGGTCCTTTACCTTTCCCCGTGAAACTCACAGTAAAATGTAATGTCCAAGAAGCCTAAAATAACGTATCAAAGTTACTACACCAAAGACAGCACAGGTATGAAAAACGCCAGGCAAGTGACGTCATTGTGTCAAAATAACCACGAAACTCCACTCCATGAACCCTGCCATGCCACATTTGATGATCACATAATCAACGTTTTTGCACAGGAGTGATTTGGAAGAGGCCGGCCAGTAAAAACGATAAGACTTCCTGAGCTGCCCCAAGTTTGGATAAGCATCAAATTTGACGGGTTGATTTCATTTGCTTGTTCACACCCAGCCTAAACCTGTGGCTGTGCCAGTTGATGGAATTCACTTATTATACAAGATCAGATAACCTTCTTCAAAGCACGCAAACTTACGGAAAGATCAGATAAATTGATATTGTATAGTGTATTGTATACTCTCAACTCTATGCTACGTTAGTACTTGTTACCCACGTAAGTTTCTAACTTGTTTTAAAGCTCAAGCTTGTCATACTAGTTCTAATCCCAATTTTTTGCATGATTTTGGAATAACTCACACAAATACATAAATTTATTTTTTAATCTTAATTTATAACCTCTAGGAGCTTTATAAAAAAAGATCTCAATTTTCACTTTTAACACTAATTGCCTCCTCTTTTCGGAGTGCTTATCCCAATATTAATGGTGTTATTAACACTTTTTTTATAACAAAGTGGTTAGTATAAACAAAATTAAGAGGTTGAATAAATGATCATTATGTTAAGTTGTGGAGTTGTGGAAATGAGCTACAAAGAAGTGATCTAATTGGACAGAGCACTATTAAAATAGAATTGCAAGGAGAAAACTCAATTTTCCAATGATTTCATGTTAGATTTGAAGTTTCGAGAGTTAAGAGTTTTAACTGATTGTATGTGAATCATCGGGTTAGATGATTGTTTCTTAAAGAACTTTTTAGATAGAGCATTATCAATAAAACTTGAAAACATAAAAAGTCAAATGTTTACTGTAATAAAAGGAGAAAACTATGCTTCATAGAATTGGTTTTTAAATTTATCTATGAAAGACCTTGGTATGATCAATAGAAAAGGTCAAATAATTATAAGTGAGCAATAGAAGATTGGTTAATGTTAAATGTTGTTAAAAAGCATTTGATGGACCCTAATACCATTGTAATTCATAATTATTATATTTGCATTCAATGTTATATCTATTTACAAACATGTTAACAATTATAATTGTTGTCAAAGTATATGGTGGACCTCAAGCTTGCGGTGTATTTTTATATTTAAATGCGTTATTATAATTGTTTGTATACAATGTTAATTAATGCTAACTCTTTTAATCTATTTTGTAGCATCATGCCCCTTATTCCTTAGATAATACATGTGCTAAAATGGCCGGGACCAAGGGTCATGATCTTTCGAGAGTGAGTTAACCCCAACAACTTGTCCTCAATTCAAATTGCAGGTTGCAAATCATCTGCATGAAGCTAAAATCGCTAGTAATTTTCAGTCAGACATACGATGGTAAATTCGTTCATGGACCTTGTATGCATTGCCCGTTACACTATGGGAACTGGTCATGCTTAAAGTCCTTACCTTAACCGCAAGGAGGATATTGAATATTATTTCCCTAATATCGAGCATTACAAATATGCAAGACATATGTATGAAAATTGTTTACAAAAATATAAAATTCAAGTGTACAAAACTTTAAGAGAGATGCTTAATGTACAACTAGGTGGAAATTTAAGGAAATAATGGAAGAAATGAAGGTGTTGTCAAAGAAGGCATGTGTTAATTTCATGCCAAGGTCTCCTAAGATATTTATCTAAACCTTTATTAGTATTAGACCCAAATGGAAAATTGTGGATAATAATTAAAAAAAAGATCAATATCATTAGAAAACTCCAATTGAGGTAAAGTACATAATCCAATAGTTTTGTACAATGCAAAATAACAAAAGAGAATACAGATCCTTAACTAAGCTCTACAAAATATAGATATCCAAATTTTAGCAATAAAATACCTAATACATTCATTGATTAATTGTGTGACCTATCCTTACATGTGTGCTACTCCAACTCTTCCTATCATATTGGTAATAAAGACCTTGTTTTAGAGTAGCTTACTATCAACTCTAGTAATCTAATGCCTCTTTGATTCTCCATAAAGACACTATCAATTAAGTACAACTTCTGACTTTTCTATTCATCATTGTCTACTCTCTAATTTATAGCATAAGCTTAACCCTTACATATTTTACTGTTCTTTCTTTACCTTTAAAGTACCTGACTTCCTAAAGCTTATAGAGACATGATCTAAAAGCTATCAGCACTAGAGTTTATCACTAAAAGGGATTCTAGTAGACAAAAGTCATGTCATGAATTCCCTATAGTTGCACTTGGGACTCCTGAGATGATATAGTTCCATAATTGATTTCCATGTATCATAGGAAAAGTTATAGATGAAGAAGATGTATTCCAGAGTTTCAATATTGTTTTTGCACAAAAAGTATATGTTATCTAAGTTGAGGAAATGTAAGTTGCTTAATGTAGCCATACTTTCTTTAGCTATCAACCACGTATGAAATGAAATATTTGGTAATAAGTTCCTGTTCTAAATAATTTTGCTCAAACTCTGATACTTCCCTTTGCTCTTTAGGCTTTCCTTCTAAGACATATTTGAGATCATGTTCTTTGAAATCACATTTTCATCTTCTTTCTCACTATCTAGGTTATAAGTTAATAACAAGTTCATAACTTCTGTTGAAACCTAACTCCACTAGCCTTCCTTGATCCATACTTATATTTTGGCGTTCTTTTTAAATGTATTCAACAATGATACATATAGTTGGTTATTATGAAGGGGAGATATCAAACACCAATTGTCTAAATAGAGAGAAGTTAATTTTCCATTCCTAATTTGACATTTGATATTTGCTGTAATGGTTTCGTTCAACTTCAAGATCTATGAAAAAAACCATGAGAAAGAAGTTATGTTATTTATTTCCCACAAGCTCCTGCATTTAAAATGTAGATATGCACCCACTTAACCTATAATGACTCCTTATCAACTAGGATTCTCCACGTTCTTTTACCTAACAACCCCTTGTTAGAAAGATTGATTGGTACAATTCCTAGATCCCCCTCTAATAATGGTTTATAGATCTCATTCCATCTAACTTTTAGTTGGTATTTTCCTCCTTTACCTCTAACCTATAGGAACCTCCTAATCAGCTTCTCTATTGACTTAACCATACCCTTGGTCAGGAAAAAAATGAAAAGCCAATAGATATACAAAGAACTAAGCTCTAATTTAAATAATCAGAGCCTCCATACATAAGGCAACATCTTGTTACAACATAAACCAAGCCTCTTTTGTATCTTCTTTATTAAAGGAATGCACTTGTTAAACTGGTGTCTCCTTGTAGCTAGAGAGAGTCCTAGATAGTTAAAAGGAGGGTGCTTCATCTATAGCCCAATTATAGTTGAAAACCATTAAGCGAAATCATTGTCACTAGTTAATATTACCAAATAGCTTTTGCTCTTATTCATCTCTAAGCCCAAAGGCTCTCTAAAGGAGTTCAAGTATGACATTAGAGTGCTAATTGATCTATTATAAGCTTTAAACAACATTAGTAAGTCTTTAAAAATGCAAAGTAGGATAGCCTTATTTTTTTGCATATGTTGAGCGCTTCCATGCACAACGTAAATAAGGGGATATAAGTCCTTTGTCTAAGTCCCCTCTCTCCTGTAAACATCCAAGATAGTTCTCTAGTTATCAAATTTCGAAAAGAGGCATTGGTAACACACATCATTATCCATTGTCTAAATTTGTTGGGAAAACCAAACACTCCAAGTAATTAATCTATAAAATCTCAAGTAATTGAGTTATAAGCTTTATTAAAATCAATTTTAATAGCACAATTCCTAGGAGCATTCCTTTTTGACTATTCCTTAAGTAATTCTTAGGCTAGTAATACATTATCTCCACCATGTCTCCCTTTTAGAAAAGCATATTGTGATTCATTACCAGTGGCTTTTATTACAATTTTCAAATATTTTAGAGATTATTTTATAGAGAAATTTACAATAAGAAATAGGCCTATAATCACCAAAGAAGTTATAGTTTTTCTACCTTAGGTATGAGAAATATAAATTTTTTATTGATTTTTAAAAACATCTTGCTTTTCTCAAACACCTCTAGCACTGCATCAGTCACTAAATTGTTTATTTGGGATTAAGATTTCTGGAAGAATATGCCTTTCAAGCCATCAAGCCTAGGGGTTTTTTAGAGTTTAATCCAAACACCACTTGCCCTATGTCCAGAGCATTCACAGGAGCTTCCAATCCCTCTATTTCATTAGGAGAGAACAAATTCCTAATGAATGAGCTAAGCATTTGTAAAGTTGATTTACTTTTTCTTAGGGCTTGAAAGAGTTCTTAAAGAAATGGAAAGCCTCATTCTGAAGGTCTTACTGATAGCATGTTAAGGTACCATCTTCTTTCACTCTAGAGCTGATGCTATTTGAGTTTCTACTAGGTAGTATTGAGTTATGAAATAACCTTGTATTCCTAACCCTTTTAAAGATACATTTTGTTCGAGCTTTTTGATTCAGTAAAGAAATGTTATTCAATATGCTTTATTGTAAGAGAATAATGCCTTCCTTTCCTTGTTTAACCATTTCATATCTTTAAGTAGCTTGTATACCTCTTCTTGGATCTTACTTAACTTGATTTTAACCTCTAACGTATTCTGTAGGGTGTTGCTAAATATGTTGATCTTGAGCCTCTTAAGTTCCTCTTTGATCTAGAATAGTTTCTTCGATCACATATAATTTTTATGTTCCTAAACTAAGTAAGCTAGACCCCTTTTAATTTCCTGACCAAAGTTATCTTCCTCATCTAATTAATTGTTGAACCTAAAGGGGAAGGACCTTTTATATAAGACAAACATATACTGCACTATGATTGAGGAGTAATATAAAAATAATGGGTTTAAAATTTTAACTTTAATTTCTAGAAACCATGAAAGCCAATTACCCTTAATTGGTGCCATATCTAATTCTTTCCTAGGTGCTATCTTGAAGCATATTTATTGATCTAAGAGAAGTAATAACCCTTAAACTTTAGGTGTCATACCTCTAGCTTTTCAACATACTCTTAGATCACTTGAAAAGTTTCTCAAGCAATTGTTTCCTTCTGCTTCTGATACAAATATCATACTATTAAAGTCCCTTCGAAAAATCCAAGGTTCTTAGATACTTTAATGAAAAGAGTATTCCACAATAAATTTCCTCTAAAAACCATAGTTAAAGTCATACACATATGTGACTACTAGGTTGATTCTTTCTTGAAAAAATTCATTAAAATATTCATATGTTGATCGTTATTGTTGAGGATCTCCACTTATATTGCTCTAGTGTCAAAAGCAATGATAATTCAACTATAGTGATGGTCCTAAAGATTGGACATAAAATCTAAATGGTTACCAATTAACTTCAACTTTAGAAAGTTCTCCTTAACTTAGTTTCCAGCATTCCCATTACACTTAGTTTATTCTCAAAAATAAATCCTCTTAAGGATTGATATTTTTTAAGGTAGTTTATACCCTTAATATTTTAGGCAATTAATGACATTCAATGATTTTTAATCATACCCTTGAATTTTTTTCTTCTCACTAACCCCTGTCTACTATTAGGCTTGAAGTCCTCATTGTTTCCCTTACTACTCCTCTTATTAGAGAGGCATTAGTTAAATTTATAGATTCTTGAGGCTCCTTAATCCTATCTCTCATCACCATGACATTTTCCTATTAATGGTCTACACTCCTTATTCACTTCTAGATTTGTCATTGTTTATCTCTCTATACTAAATATTAGATATGCTTGCACAATTTTCCATTTGAGCATCGATTTTCCTTTGTTGTTTTGAGCTTTCAACATTGTTCTCCATTGGCTCTTCACTTCCTTTGGAGTTATAATTCAATAGGGGGTCCAATCCCATCAAGATGAATTTCTTACGAATAATTTTCCACTATTTACGTTAAAGCTTCAATAAGGCTTACCAATGCTACAAAATTCTAAATGAATCCTCAAACAGACCTTTCCCTTTCCATATTTTGTTTACCCAACTATTAACTAGAGGGAACAAGGGTTGTTTCCCAAAAAGAACCCAATAGAATCAAGGTTCAAGATCTGATACCCTTTTTAGAACTTCTATATCTAAAACCACTCTAACCCGACCTTCCAAGCAAGAAGTGGCATATACTAAAGGTTACTCTTTAAACTCTGCGAAAAAACTTTCCTCCGGCTAAGTTGAGGGTTAAAAAACGAAGTGTGTGTTTTCAAGGTGTTGAGGGTTTACAAGATCAAGTGAGAAAGCTTTTATTTAGAGGTCTTAGGGAAATGAGGAATTGGTTCCTAGATTAGGAAAGGACCAACCCAGTAGGAGTGGGAACATAATATGAATCTGGCTAAGGAATAGTTTAATTTCATACATTACTAAGATAGGTAATAAAGTAGAGGTTTCAAGTGAGTGTTTAGGAAGTTGTTCCTTAAATGGTAATTTAAAGCTTGCACTAAGGAGTAAAAAAAAGAAAAAGATGAAATAGCCTTTAAGTTATAGATAGTAAAAAAAAACCATCTTTGACCATAAAGAACAAGGGAACTGAAGATATAGGTAATGTTAGGCAATACAATAAGGAGGAACTAGTTTAAAATAAGCTTATAGAAATTCATAGGGAAACATATATGGATTGAGAGTTCTAAAAAGAAGGAAAAGAAAGATTTTAGAGAGAGATATTAAAAGTACAAAGTCCAATATTTATATATAATAATATTTGAGAGATATTTAATGGATATATTGTTGAAGCAAGAGATAAGGCTTTGATTAATATGCTTGAGGACACCATGTAATGAAGTTTAATTTTATTAATTTTACGGTGTTAATAGATTAAAATTTTGTATTATTTCGTTGACCGGGTATTTATGATGCCAAACATTAGTGAGACAAAGGTACTGATGGAGAGTAGTCTAGATGAAATATATCTAATATATTATTTCAAAGTAACTACTTTAACAATCATTTTACGTTCATGTTTTATTATTTCAAAATATCCATAATATAAAATTATGATAAATAAGCTAACATTAATACATTTATAAATAGCAAGTTTGTAGCTTACCAAATACAACAATAATAACAATAACAACAACTCAGTGAAAGTCTTGCCAATTCATGGAGTTTAAGGAGATTCGATAATACGCAACATTACCCTTAACTTGTGGAGAAGCAGTTTCTGATAGACTCATATAAAAAATTTAAAAATAAT
>JAOTIZ010000005.1:38193640-38203700 GCA_027123425.1 Erythroxylum panamense | reverse complement strand
ATAATTAAAAATAAAAATACATATAATAGAAATATAAAATAAATAATAAACAAATAATACAATAAATATAGAACACGGTAAAGAGTAAAAATAAAACATAAAACAAATGAATAAATACACAAACAAGAAAGAAGATTAATAAACAAATCAAACAAGTTATTACAAAGAAAATATTTAGGCTAAGTAAGGAAATGTTTAGACTAAATAACTAAGAGAAAAATACTATAAATTAAATGTTTAGGCTAAATACACGACATAAGACTTGAATTTATAAGAATGAGAAGGACCTTTCTATGTGAGATCCTTGATCTGTATCCTAGTACGCCAAAGTTTTTTATTAAGGGTCATGTCCTTAGTAAGTTTCAACAATGTCATATCATTCTTGATCATCTCTCCTAGTTCTTCTTAGGTTCCTTTTTCCTCTTACAGTCTCTAAATACAATCTTCTTGAATCTTCTTATTAGAGCGTCAAGCAGTCTCCTCTTAATATATTCGAACCATTTAAGCCTTATCGCTCTTAATTTTCTATTGATATTAGCTACCTTTAATTTATCTCTTATCATTACATTCCTTATCTTATCTCATATAGTAAGGTTGCATATCAAATAAAGCATCCTCATTTCCGCTACCATTAGTTTATGACTATGCACCTATTTGTTGGGCTAATATTCTTCTTTATAGAGCATAGTAGACCTAATTGCTAAACGATAGAATATACGTTTGAGCTTGAGTAATATCTTTTTGTCACATAAAACTCCTGATATATTTCTCTATTTAAGTCACCCTGATATGATACAGTGAACTATGTCTTCATTGATCTCTTCATTGCTTTGGATGATAGATCCTAAATACTAAAAACATTATTTTTGTGGTATAAATTTTAAACCAATCTTTACTTTAACATCGGAAGCCACCTTATGACCTAAAAAATTATACTATAAATACTCAGTCTTAGTCCTACTCAGTTTAAAGCTCTTCGACTTTAATGTATCCCTCTAAAGTTTTAACTTGATATTAATACCCTTTTTGTCTTATTCACTAAAACGATGTCATTAATAAATTATTCTTGGTACACTCATTCATCACTATTGTAAATAAAAAGGGACTCAATGAAGAGTCCTGGTGTAGCACAATATCCATAAAAAATGCTTTGTTGTCTTCCTATTATTCTTGCTCTAGTCTTTACACCTTCATACGTATCCCTAATAGCCCATTATGTCATAGGAACTTCTTTAACTTCTAAACACCTCTATATGATTTCCCTATGTATCCTATCATATTCTTTCTCTAAATCAATAAAAATCATATGTAGGTTATATTATTTTTCTTATAATATTTCGTTAATCTTTTAAGGAAATGTAAAGCTTTTGTCGTAAACCTTTTTTGGCATGAGGCCAAACTCGTTCTCCGAGACAGAAGCATCTTTTCGTACTCTTTTCTCAATTACCTTCTTCCATAACTTCATAGTATGACTAAGTAGTTTGATGCATCTATCATTGTTACAACTTTGGGTCTCTTCTTTGCTCTTGTATAGAGGAATTAATATACTAAATCTCCACTCCTCCAGCATTTTGACAGACTTAAGGATCATATTAAAAATCTTGGCTATCCAAGTAAGACCCTCTTCACCTAGGCTCTTTCACACCTCTATAGGTAGATCATTAGGCCCTACTATTCTTCCACTCTTTATCTCTCTCAAAGCTCTTTTAATTGCTTCCCTTGTAATCCTCAAATAACAAGTAAAGTTACAATACCTCTTAAACGTGCTAAGATCACCTAAAGAGATGTTGTCATCTATGTTTTCATTAAAAAGGTTATAGAAGTACTTCTGCCATCTTCTCTTAATGTTATTTTCAGCCATAAGTACCCACCCTACTTTATCTTTTATACAACAAACTTGATCAATGCCTCTCACTTTTCGTTCTCTAACTCTCGTTAGCTTAAAAATATTCTTTTCTTCATCTTTAGTTCTCAATCGTTGATATAATTTCTCATAAGCTCTGCTTTTAGTTTTTGAGATTGAAGAGAAATTTCTTGAAGTTAGACCTATACGATCTTTACCTTTTAATATATCTATTTATTTTTACTTCAAAATAGTGTACAAATAATTTGTATGAATTTTTAGTATTTCATATGTGTAATGTGTACTCTTACTTTTGTATGGATATTTTGCATTTTATTCATTCAACTTTAAGTTTCTTTGGACGGATACTTTTTGTAATGAAATGTTACAGTTTCATTATAATAAAGTTACTTACTTTTTATATTAACAATCCTCACTTATTACATGCATATATCAACAATAAAATACAAAAATAGCAAAATTTATGATAATGGCTCTATTTATTGACTTTTGCATTTGGTGTTACTGATAATGATAATGGCAAAATAGCAATGTCCATTTATGATATGAATAATGGGTATGAAATAGCAATTTACATGAACATTCATAATACATTAAAAACTCTTGATGATAACCATATTAAACAAAAGTGGATGTAACTCCAACACTTTAATACAAAACTCTTGATGATAACCATATTAAACAAAAGTGGATGTAACTCCAACACTTTAATACACCTTTCAATAAAATATTGACCAAAGTAAATATTATATAATTAATTATTTTCCTTTCCTTTTTGATTTGTTATATCTAAATAATCATATTAATACAATAAATATAATAGCACTCTTAACATGCCCCATACTTTTTAAGTTTTTATTTAAGATCTCTATCTTTTTTTTTGTGCATTCTTTTTACCCTTCTTTAAAAGTTGGTTTATGGAGAGATTTTTCAACTTTACTTTTTCTTTTACTAAATTAATTTGTTGACAATGGGGTGAGATAATTTTTGTTTGCTTTTTAAACATTACCTTCATACTCTTCCATATGATTAAATAGTAACTAAATTACAACTTTTCCCTTCCTTTAAGTTTATGCTTAATTTATTAAGAAAAGCTACAATCTTTTTTTTTCCTAGTTCTTGCTTCTATAAAATATCATACATTGATTTTGATATATCCATAATTTATACATATAAATTTAATTTTGTGATATTTTACTATCACACATTGATAATTGAAAGATAAAGAAAAAACAGAGCATGAGTTTGGAAAAGAAAAAGAAAAAGAATGTGTATATATATATATATATTATTGTATAACCCAACATTAAAAATGTTGATAACTTTTGTGAGCGCTGCTCACTGTTATTCTACCAAAAAAAAATTGTTGATAACAATTGTTAGCTATATATATAATTGAAAAGATAACATGTTATCAAAGCTACAAGTATTAGTAATATTTTTAATATTGGGATAAATGTGTATGTACTTTTTTAAAATAGTATTATTTAATATAAAATAAATATTAAGATATTTTTAAAAACTGTTTAAAATTAGAATATTTGAAATAATTTACCTAAAACCTTTTATAGAGTTCATTTTTTAATGAAACTTTATTCATCAAAACTTACAAAAGACACGATATCTTGAATGTAGTAATTACAGTTTTTTAATAAATTTTATTGCCAAATAGAAATTATATACCTTTTTAATATCTAAAACATCAAATTGATCCCTAATATTTACACTAAAATTTGAGTTGGTTATTAATATTTTAGTACATTTAAAATAAATCCTATTATTTGAAAAATGTTTAAAATAAATCTTAATATTTAGAAAATGTTCAAAATGGCCCTTGCTTATATGTAATTATTTATAGAGTTTAACCTTTATCAAGAGCTGTTTTAAATTAAACGTTTTCTAAATGTCAAGGTTTATATTAAACGTTTTACAAATTGTTCATTTTTAAAATTTTAGTATAAACGATAAAGAATAAATTGTTATTGGCCAAAATAATATTTGACTACAGTCTGGCCATGTGTTCCAAACTTCCAATCAGTCAACCTTTACGAGACCAAACTCTGAACTACTACTAAAAGCGAAGCAGAGAACGGATCGATACAGTTGATATATCACTACTGGAGTCAAGCACTCAACAAAGGTTCAATCTTTGATTGAAAATGGATATGGGTTTTTCTCTGGAAGCACTACTTCCCTCCCTGAGCTCTGTAAGTATGCTATCTTTATTTAATCACTCGCTCGTTCTTAGGTAAAGCTTACACATTTATACAACACCGGGCATTCTACTGATATTTTGCGTGTGTTTTTTGGCCACTGGACCATTTCGTAGGTTGCTGTTTTGGTTGTATACTTCTGTTACCTGGCAATTGCTGGATCTATACTTCCTGGAAAAGTTGTCCCTGGGGTGGTTTTACAAGACGGTTCTCGTCTTCATTATAGTTGCAATGGTTCGTTGTATAATGTAGCATTCATTTGTTTGCGTTCCAATCTCTCTGTCTGGTTCTATTTAAATGGACTTGCTGTTTGTAAGCACTGTGGTTTTTGTTGTTTGTACAACAGGGTTCTTATCCCTGCTACTGCTGGTTGTCCTTCTTGGAATTGGTGTTAAGATGGATTTGATATCAGCCACGGTGAGTATTTTCAAATTTTTACTGAATCATGGAGATTGAAGATTCGGCAGATATAGCACAGGTTGCATTTGCTTTTGTTACTGTGTCCATGATTGGAAATTCATTGACTCTCAGGTGATATCAGGGAGAGGATTGGAGCTGCTATCAACAACTTTTTTCTTCAGCTTTCTTGTAAGTTACAATCAAATATCAGTTAGGAATTCTCGGTGTATGGCATTTTTTTTAAAACACTATATCCGGCGAACTTCTTATCTGATTTCTTCTCTTGGGAGCAACTCCTTTTGCCTTAGCAGCTAAATTCCTTCTTCAGGCCTATCTTGACTATTAGTGTTGATAATGATAAAGAGGAATATAGAGTGCTTAATGGATTATTGTATCTTCCCCTTGTTTGTTGGTCCTGTTATTCTCGTCCATCATAAACCACTTCAACATGGTGTGATGTCAATCATGGAAGTCCTCAGCTTTGCAAATGCAAAGAGTGATCATAGCATTTTACCGCAATTAAAACGAAATATAACTCAAAAAGATATATCATTTCATAGTTTGTGGCTTGATGTTGTTTTCTGAATGATCTCTTATGACAAAAGAAACGTAGATCAAGTTTCAGACACTGAATCTGTGATAGGTGTGACATACTAACAACTGTTATCTGGGATCAATGTGATGAGAATAGACCTTGATTGTGTGATCAGTCAATGACTAAAATGTTATCAATGTGATGAGAATAGACCTTTATTGTGTGATCAGTCAATGACTAAAATGTTTTAACTTCATCTGTATGGAATTCTTCTTATTCAGTGTTCACCTATTTAGGGTTTTCCCCATTCTTTTTTCAGGACATATACATAGGCTTCTCATAGTTTCACATGACAAATACAAATGCATGTTTTTAATTGCTGTCCACATTTTAGCTTCTCCTAATTTGCAGTTTTGGTTCCTTTTTTCACAAGTTATTTTGTTTTTCCTTTCTTAAATCTAGGTGACATTAGCACTCTATGTTCTTGGCCGCAATTCAAAACGTAACAGTTCTTCCCTCAAACCTCACATTACAGGAAATCTGATACACGACTGGTAATTCATACAATTTCCTTTATGCGATGTCCATTAAAGAAGTGTACCTCCATCTCTCCTGTCAAGCCTTCATGGTTCTGACATTTAGATAAAAATGACGTGCATTTTAATACTAGTGGTTAGGGGAAGTGTGTTTTTTGAGGAGGAAGACTAGTCAAAATATTACAATTATCTCTTTCATCTGATTATATTTTGAACTCTATACTTGGAGTCATAATTTGATATAAACATTCACGGTCAATTTAATTTCTTTGGCATGCTGAATTTATGCGTATACAAACTAAAACCAATCTTTTTATGCAATCTACTCAAAGTAGCATTATCTGCAAAGTCTACAAGTTGTTGCATTTGATGATATCATCTGAACACTAAAAACAATTTATCTGTGAAAATTTAGAATTTCATCAGCTATGCTATCTCTTGCTTTCCTTCCAAAATGCTGTTTTGATTGATAATCTTGACGTACTCTGCTATTCGTGATTCATTAGGTGGTTCGGGATACAGCTCAATCCCCAGTTTTTGGGAGTTGATCTCAAGTATGTGATCTCATCTCCAATTATTTGCATGTTTTTCTTTTGACGCGACTTAGCAAAAAATTAGTGATCCATACAATTGAGCAATTCTGTGATAACAATTTCTGATTTTTGTAATATAATTGTTAACTTGTGTTTTTTATCTATAACTGCAAATGCTTCTCATATCTTAAGGAATCTTTTGTTTAGCAATTCAGGCCCATTTCTTATCTCATCACTGGAGTTCCTCATGACTGTAATTCAATCTTTAAAAGATCTTAGTTTGTTGGTATCACATGGAAAGAATGGTTTATTATATGCAATCATTTTTCATTGATTTTAACATGTTGGATCTACTGAAATAAGGAGGTTTAGAACTCTGATATGCTAACCAAGATGGTTTTCTGTTCTGTAGATTCTTCTTTGTTAGAGCTGGAATGATGGGTTGGCTGTTCATCAACCTATCAATTCTTGCAAAAAGTATTGCAGATGGCAACTTGAGCCATTCAATGATTCTGTACCAACTATTTTGTGCGGTAATATGAGTATGCTTGCATGTATCTTGTTTTTTATTCTCATGCCATCGCAGATATGATTCTGACTGACATTATCTTTGCATCCCTCTTAGATATACATTCTGGACTACTTTTTCTATGAGGAATACATGACATCTACGTAAGTACATGATGTATATCTTTCTAGCATTATTGGTTTGAAGTATTCCTCTTTTATTTCATGCCTCGGACCCCTAATCAACAGAAGATAAGAATGGAAATCTTGATTCATGTTTGGAGTTTGGATTTTGTCCATGCATTATTGGAATTAAAATTTTTATCAACAGTAGGTGAAAACTCTTGCATATTTCTTTTCTCCTAATGTCTTCTTAGGTATAGCAGCAAAATCAATAATCTATTAGAGCAACCTGCTGTACACAGTAAAGTAGTGAAATTGGAAAAGCAAATACCACGTTTCAAACAAATTGTCATAGATCCTATTGCACTAAGTCTTGCTCAAATTTTTCCTAAGATCATCCAAAGTGTCACTGATTGCTGGACCTTTTGCCAATGTGGTTTGATCCAAAGTCTGTCATGAGTTCTGAAGATATGATTTAGGACCTCCCTAACATGAAATTTGTTAACCTTAAGGCACCCAAGAGAAAATGAATTGGGTGACTCAAATTAAAACCTACTCAATGACAATTTATCAAACATCTTACGTGCAAATAGAAGAACACTAAATAATCTTGAACATAATGAAAAAGCACCAATTATTCTCAAAATTAGTTTGGAACCTGGTATATATTGTTGTTAAACTGGAGACACGATAAATGCAATGTTTAAGTATTATTATACTTTTTAAGCTAGTAGGCTTGCAGTCTTAGGTTCCATTTGATATACTGAAGCAATCAATCATACAATCAAGATATGTATAGAAAATGAAGTAACAATTACTCAACAACAATATAAATATTTAACAGATAAGGGAAGACAGAAACAATTATTGTTTATAGTGGTTTAGTTCTCTTTAACCTGTGTCCACTATTCAAATTCCACTCAAGATTTCGAATCCACTATGACACTTTTTTTGCTAGATGAAGAGGAATTGGTACAACTAGAGATGGCAATGGACCTAGCTCGAGTCTGGTCTGAAATTTTTTACTGGCTTGAAACCCGATTAGGTTAGAAATAGTTGGCCGAGCCTGAATAGGCTTCGATAGGCTCGAAAATTATTATTCATCAATATACAAAACAATGTCTTTTTGTATTTGAACGATGTTTGGACTTCGGGTTAGGCTCGAGCTCCTGAGTTTGAATCCGTTCTGAAGCCTAGATAGGCTGGATTGGGCTTAGGCACTTTTGCCGTCCTTAGGTACAATTCACATTTTTCAAGGTTCGAAGACAAATTTTGCATTTTTTTTAGAACTCTCTCTAATACACTCCTAAGCCTCACACCACATAAATAATCTCAAGAATACATTAAACTCAATGAAACAATGTTTTTTTCTCTCTAGAAAATAAACCTCAATGTGCACACAAACTTTGATTCTCTAATTGCGCTTGTAATCTTTGTTTGCCCTTATTTAATCTCTCACTTGTCTCTCTTTGCTTCATGAGATGTTTATTAGACTTGTTTTCAACCTTATAATCGTGCTAATATTGTTTCTTTCAATATGAGGCACGATATGACCGTACCTTAAAAGGCAAAGCTCGGTTTAGTCAACTGAATCTCTGTTCATAGTTACACTATTTGGTCAATCAAACAGAGAAGGTGTCTTCTAGACTTTTGTAACCCCTTCCCTTAGCTTTCCAACGTCTCTTGAATCTCCCCAATGCAACATTCGTAGAGAAAGTTATGATTAATAGACTACAACAACATCATTCTTCAATGTTACCTTCCTGATTTGCTTCAAAACTTTCTAGCAACACTTGATCCACTTCAAGCAAACTGTGCAAAACTTGAATCACAGTTCCACCTCTTGAATCATCTCTTTCATGATTTGTTCATCCAGTTCAAGTTTCCAGCATTAATACTAAAGCTCTCCAGAAGTTATGTCTTATAACATTACTTTCCAATGTTACATATCATCACTTAGACAAATTCATTAATATTGCACTGTTTTGTTATTATTAACCATGCATTTAAGCCTACTTGGTTCAACAAAATATATCATTGACTGAAAATTCCAACATACTACTATTAGCTTATGCCTTAAATCTATTGTTTGCATATCTTACAAGGTACAGTACATATGCTTCAAAGCTTGGGCTATATTTAAAGCACATATTTGATTTCATAAGAATTATTGGTAAAGCTGGATATTGTTTCCTGCTTCTTTTTGCTTTTGTTGGTAAAGGATTGGTTATATGTTCTTCTTTAACTTTTCTATTCTATTTGATAGTTGGGACATAATTGCAGAGAGATTGGGCTTCATGTTGGTATTTGGGGATCTGGTCTGGATTCCTTTCACTTTTAGCATCCAGGTATCTAATCATGAATTTGGCTAATGACTGTTATCAAGGAACTTTATGGGTTTAAAGAGGTTTTTTTTTTCCTAATAGAAACAATAATTTTAGAATGAGGAGCTCTTCTGGAAATTGTTTGAAATTGATTACAAATAGAAAAAAAGGTGGTTTCATAACATGAGTGTTTTGTATTGCGTTGAATCACCCTACATGGTAGGGGATCCAACTAAACCCAAGGGTAATTTATAAGTTACTCAAGTACAAAATCAGGTCACAGAACATATGAAAGGTATTACCTAGCCTGAGGCAGGGAATACACTTCCAATATTGCCTGATATACATCTGGGGTTAATTATTTTTCTTGACAAAAAATAAATTGGAATTGTATCTTGTGAAATTGCTTAAACCGTAATGGCCAAATTTTGCATTAATCACAGAGGGTTTAGTTATCCAAATGAGAAAAAAGCAAACTCAGATGATGTTTGTTCGCAAATTTTTCTTGTTCTGTAAAGGCAAAGTTTCTTGCGTTGACAAAACCTACCTAGGCAGTCTGAAATTGTCTTTTGGGTGTATTTACTATTCGTGTGTGTACACGGGTTAGGTTGTGATAAATACACCGTGCACGTAATTTCTGTCTAGGAGGCCGAGTTTTAAGTGGGACCGTTTGTGACCCCTCCGCCCTTTCCTGGGATCTTACGTGGAATGGTAATACTGTCTTAGGAGACTGTTTGGCGGTCTTTCCTGGGTATTACCGAATCGGTTCACTTCACTAGTTGTTTACCTTAGAGGGAAAAATACCCGATTTTCCCAACAAGTGGTATCAGAGCCGAAGGTTTATCCTTTAGTTTGTTTGTAATATTTGTAATATTGAATACTATTATTTGAGTCTCTAATGACGTCTGTAAATTCACCAACAACTAGAGACATATCAAATATGACACAGGTGACATCGACTTCCTCATGGCAGAGGACTCCAATGTCAAGTATGAAGTTGGCGGTGGAAATATTTGATGGTACTGG
>JAOTIZ010000005.1:38168376-38178643 GCA_027123425.1 Erythroxylum panamense | reverse complement strand
TTTCATTTAAACTCGAAAACAACACTTTAGACCATAATTAATCATAATCATTAATAATCTATCTTAATCTCATTTAACAATTCATATTCTTGACTCTTCTTTTTCTTTTCACACAAATAAGTTACCATAAGTTTCCTCATTTAATGTCACTTTATAATTCAAAAATTCCAAGAAAATTCGGGGTCCAACAAACTTAGTGGTCTTATGCGAAGGAAAGAATAATAATATGAAGGCATCATACTTTTGGTCCTTAAAAGAATTTGTCGAAGCTGAGATGAACGACATCCTTACTTGATCTCTCATGTAGTAAGAAAAACACCTTATCTGAAGCTCATTTTCTGTAAGGCCATTTAATAAAAGTGTTTGGATCAACAAACAAAATTCTTTAATGAATGTGATTATTTCTTCCCCATATGATCCACCGAATGTCGATAGCAAGTAAAGATGGACTTACTTTAACATATAATCCTTCACCCTTTGGTTTAGTTTAATGCATGAGAGACTCACACTAATCTTTGACATCTAAATTTCTCTTATGCATATTTGAGGTGGTTATTATTGCTTTATACTAACAACGATGTTGTCTTAATTTGCAACCATCTCTAACCTCCTTCTTGCTTTATTTTATTTACAGGTTCATTCAATTTTAAGATTATGGGGAGTAGGTCATCCCAGTTATTACTCCTGAATTTCTTTTCTTGCATCAACTACCTAAAAATAAATAAAAAATAAAAAATAAAAAGACAAACTAGAATTGATAAGATAGTAAGTAAATAGTCACTGATGATGGCAAAAACTTAATCAAGTTTTTCTTGAAGTACAAAAATCTATTATAACAAGTAATAAATTCTTGAGTATTTTAGAGAATCAATCCCATGAGGATTATACTTCTATGTTTATTAATCCAATATAAGCAATTAAACTAAATTAAACAAATTTTAGTAAAAAGTAATCAATATTGAAACTAATAAAAACAAGATGATTAAATAAAGAGAAATCAATAAGATAAACACAAGGGTTTCATGGTTCACTCATATGGAAATCAATTTTCATATAATGATTGCTATCTAGGTTAAAATAACAATTAACCTAATGCATATATGCCCTCTTCTAAGACACACAAGTATATTCAACTAAATAATTATCACCTCTTAATATGTAATTTAACCAATCAAACTCATTGAGTATATTTAATCTATTTAGTTATCAATATAGTCTAGAAAATCTAATTTTTTAACTATAAGGTGTTTATTCTCCTAGTGCGCGAATCATACTTCACCTCTCTATTCTTCATACAATCCCTAAGATTAAATATGTGAGGATCATTCATAAACTCAAAAATTAAAATCAAAGAGATTAAATTCAATTAGATGATAATTCTTTATCCATTAACAATTGAATGATCTACCATAAACTATAGTTCTTACCCTAATTAACTAGGTATTTAATTACTCAACATAATTAAAATAAAACTAAATAAATCAATTTTAACATAAAAGAAAGGAAAGAGGGAAGATAGAATAAGATAGCTCAATTGTACCAAGTTAAGGTTGATCTTCTTCTAATCCTTTCTTCAAAGCCTTCTTTGATGTTGAGAATCCTAAAATAATCACTAAAACTTAAGGTGGTTGTCACATTACTCCATAAGCTCCTTAACCCTAATAATAATATTTATAGCTAGGTTTTACATCATATAGTCTGAAGGTGATTAAAATTTTAATTTTTTATATCTTTAGATTACGTGTACGAGAATCAACATTCACACTGACATTGGTTAACTTCTAGAATTTTATTTGTCTCAAATTAGTATGTAATTGACGCCTCAAATCATCTTGTACTCGATACCCATTGTCTTCAACTTCTTCAGTTCTTGAGCTTTGCAAGAGATAATAATTTATCTCCTAGTTTTATTTGATACTTATATGGCCTTTTTCATCGATTTCTCTTACTTTTGACATTTTTAAGCTTGGATTAATCACTAATGTCTTCTACAAAGTTGTTATCCATCTTATTAGCTTCTAAATGACTAATATTTTTTTGATCGAACAACAATGAAAAATAATACACCCAAATCCAGAATTTCTCTTCAAAATTATCATGAGAAAATGAATTAAAAAAATCATATAATTTCATATAAAATGTGATATAAAGATATTAAATATAGTCCTATCACACATTAGTGTTACTATGTTTACCTTAAACTTTAAAGATATTGGGTTACAGATCCTATATATAGATATAAAGATATATTGTTCTCATTTATGGTTCTTTCTGAAGTAAAACAATTTATAATCTCCTGATGTATAAATATTTAACTAAATGAATCTTGGAAAGATTATCCATCTAATATGTAATATCCAAATTTATAATCTCCTGATGTATAGATTCGAGATTTTTATCATTTCTCTTTAAATTGAATAGGTGTTTATCCATCAATTTTCTAGAAGTCATGTATTTGTGTATTATCTTTATCTTTTTCATGTATTTTTTGTTAGTTTATGCCCTACAGCCGATCGCTTTGGTTATAGTTTAGTAACAAAATAATTTAAAGGCGTTATTTATCTTGTACATATTTAGATATATATGATAAAGTCCATGAGATAATTATACATTGCAAATAAAATTATAATGAGATTATAATTATGAGATTCATATTACATTTATGTATTATCCCTAAATTGTTCATAGTCATTGTTCTGTTAAGAATAGACATTAATAGAACGCAAAAAGATTAGCACAGGTTATATTTTTCCTTATGAAGGAAGTACTCAATCTCATAGGCTAAAGTATAGAGATACTTAAATAAACACATAGTTGCTTGGTAGAAAACAAGTTGACTAAACAGACCCGACATGAGAAATTCATTTGGAACATTACTTGCATGTCTATAGAATTCTTATTGTGATAATTGTATAAGTGATCCTTTGACTTGAGGTTACTAAAGTTTTCTTGTATAGGGATTGCTATGTATTGATACTATTTATGATCCATTTAATCATGGGTCGGTCAATCGGTAGTTATTGGATGTAGCATGAATTTTATAGAGATAGTTGTATGATCAACATATGATTCATCACCCTAAAGTAATTAGGGAAAATGTTCCGTTGTTCTCGATTAGTATTGATTCAGAAATCTTTGGCAAAGGCATAATGACTTTTTGTAAATAGTTTACAAATGTCGCTAATTGAAACGATAACTAATGGTAGAGAACTAATATGATTAGACTCAAAATAGAGTAGACATTAACTCCAAGTTCTATATCTAATCGGAAAATTATATGTTAAAAGGATTGAATTATATTAAAAATTATGTGCGGAAAGGTTAGTCAAATCCATTTTGACGTTCCTAAATATTTGGGTGGTCTTGACATGTTGCTAGACGTCAATCTTGATCTATGAATATAAATTGTTTAATTGGATAATTAAAAATAAATTAAATTTTTTTTAATTTATCTAATTCTAATTATGAATTAGAATAATAATTTGTAATCATTGCTAACATATTTGAAAACCTAATGGGTCTCACATATAGAATGAGTTGAAGAAAGCAAAGTTAATTTAATCAAGTTGGTTTGATTGTAAAATTTTGAGAAATTTTAATGATTAAATATTAGATATTTAATAAATAAGGATCAAAATTAGATGTTGAATCTTATATGGGCATAATTGGTATTTAATTAGAATTATTTGCAATTCTAATTAAAATTTAATTCAAATTAAATTACCAAAATGTCTAGAACTTATTATAAATAGGCTTAACTTTTATGGAGCTAGTACTTTTTGCTTAATCCTTTCTATACGAGTTACAGAGTTCTCTTAACTTATTATATGGATATCGTTAGAGGCCGGACATTTGTGTAACTACGGTGGTTCAAACGGATCGGTTTCGAGAATAGTTTAAGGGATACGACAAGACAAAGATCAAATTTCGGAATAAGGTACAAAGTAAGTTTTCGTTTTATTATGATTTGTCTTGATCATTTTATAAAATTAAGGAGATCTTGATTTTCGAAAAATCAAAGGTTGCGAAAAGGTTTCGTGATTATTTCAGTGCGACCAGAATTGGATCCCAATCCAGTTACCTACCATTTTTATATATGTAATCTCTTTAATTCGGGCACATGCATATTCACTGTGACTAAAAAAGTGAGCAACGGAAAGAAAGAAGTCGCTGTGGTTAGTTTAGTTTTGCTTATATACTTCTTCATTTTATATAAAAAATATAATGATTGCTCGTGTTTTATACTTATTAAATTTTAAGGACTAATAAATAAATAACTAAATCCTTCAATTTAATTTATCATACCAAAATTTAAAGCTATTTAAAAAGTCAAATATACGCATCACTTTTATAATTTTATTTTTAAAAATATTTCTGTTATTTAAAATTATTTATTGTGGTATTATGAACTAAAAATCTTTTACTATTTTTAATCAAATTAATTTACTAAATGATTATTAAAATTGAGTTACAAAAGTCATGCAAAATATGTTATATGTATAATAATAAATCATATAATTATTTAAATTAAAATAACAATAATAACTCTATTTTAAATTTTTTGATATTATAATACAGTTTAATAATTTAGAATAAATTAAATAAAACTAAACTCCACCGACATGTTTTACATGACTTGAGATGAAGTAAAACCGAGTTGGAATAAAATAAAAGGTACAGGTGATTTGAAGGGTAGGGTTATAGCCGCCCAACCGCTCGAACAACCTAATCTCTCCCGCCCTTGACCGTACAATAACTGCCGGCCTGGGCCCACACGTACGTTGCAGAATCTTTTCCCTTTATATTTTATAATATAGATAACCTCGTTTTTTGTTTACTTGTTTGGCTTTTGTGCTTTCAAAAAGCTTCAGTTTTACTCAACGCATGCATAACGTGTTGCTCTGAATCGGATCCTGCGTGGCGACACGTGTCAGAAGAAGAACATAATATGCTAATCGTGTGACATTGGGAATGATGTCGTCATGTGCAGTCACACGTCATGCACTGCGGGCCGGTTCACTTTAGCTTTTCCCAATGTTTTTCTTTTGACTTCGTCCATTGATGCTTGGCACGTAATAGCTTTGCCAGCTGGATTCTTTTCACCAATTTTCGGAATCAACTAATATTTCATTTTTGTTATATTCGAACAAGATTATAAACAAAATTTATATTGTTAATTTCAACTGTCTCGAACCAGTGAAATTAATAGAATTGAATTGATCTACCAAATGGATGCTATGTGAAACTATTCAAGTTACGATCTTGGTTGCTTCTTCACCCAACCTTTAACCAATTTCATCATTTATCGTCACTTTTCCTCTTGCTTCTCCATCGTCACCTTTATCAGAACAAAATATCATTACAAAATCCAAAATGCATAAATAATTTTCTCTTTAATTTTAAGGTTTTTGAATACCATACAACTTCGATCAATTAAAGAGATATTTATAATGAATAAAAAATTTTACTTTGTTGCATGCAATGATTATACTATGATTAATTTTAAATAGCCTCTGAATAAAATATGCCAAAAGTACATGTACTTCTTTAATGTAAATTTTCCAAATCTTGTACTCGGCAATTATTACAATTATTACTGGCCATCCAATCTGACATGTTTTCAACATAAAACATTTTTTAGAAGCATCGAATTTCTATCCCTCGAATCTTCTTTCTCCTCTATTTTGTCCCAATCTTGTTTTATTTTATCTCAGCTATACATTTATGTGGATGACTGTGATAAAGTAGGGTACGGTTGAGACAGAGGATCATGTCCCAATTTCTATACACCATGACTTAAAACTAATCTTTTAAAAAAGTATAAAGGAACAAAGATCAATTTATTAGTGATGGATTCATACATGAAATTTTCATTTAAATATAGTTCAAATTGGATATAATTAAAATGGATATGAATCACCTAATTTAGGTAGAAATAGTTCAACAATCCTTAAATTAATATAATTAGCAAAAGCACATTAAATATGCTTGAATTCTAAAACATTTTGGTTGAATTAAATAATCAAATAGTTTGACTGACCTAGATGAGTACAAGTCCACATCTTTGAATAATGGTGAAACCTTAAACAATAGATAAACTTCACATTCTTTATTTGAATTTTTTTTCTTGTGATACCTTAAAAGAAATTAGTGTTTCTATTTTTATTTATTTTGTGTTAATGAGTCGAATCAAAATATGGTCAATATGAAATGCACTTAAATATGGTAAGAAGTATTTAATAATAAAATATTTATTTAGTTACCAAATCAAAATTTCCATCAAATAATGCGCATAATAATCCAATTATCTTCATGGAGTGGATGTTCGGTCTTAGTAAAGCAACAATTAGAAATAATTTAGGAATAATAACTAACTACAATATAAATCTCATAAATGTGACAACATCGTAATTTTATTCATAAAGGATATTTATCTTATAGACTTTATTTTATACGTTAGTTAACTAACAAATATGAAAGGTTAAATAATATTTTTAATTAATTATGTCATAAATGTACAATCAACATATTGATTGCAAGGTATAAATTAAACCAAAACTTTTAAGTCATGATTCAAAAAATGGAAATTTTCCTTAAATTTTGAAACCATTTAATTATTTTCTAAAATTATATTCACCATAAACATAAACATAAAATTATATTCACCACCTTTTCTTATCAATTGAAAATGGGGCTTAATTTTTTTTCTTGAAAAAAGGGTAAGGTATAAAAGAGTCAATTTAGTATTAATAACAAAGAGAGAAAAAAGCAGGAACAATGCATAATGATGCCAAATTCCAGTTGTACATGATGGACGTTAACATATAATCATAAAAGTGAAAGTTAAAAGTAAAAATTGTATTGTTGCAGCAGTAAAGAGATTTAGTCATCCAACTAATATCACCAGCAACCTAACACCATTTGCCAATAGCTAAAGAAAATGTAGGTAAGTAAGAAGAACAAGAAGGAAGCCTTTTTCAATGATTGGACTACAAAAACTCAGTTTCTAGTGAAACCAACCCATCTCCTGCAAAAACTTACAACAAATCTTGCAATGCCAAAGATTAGCAAACATGCTTTAATTTCCTAATGAAAATAGATAGAGCCCCCATTATATTCATTCACTTTTCTAATATTTAGAAGTAAAAATATGCATGTGTACATTCAAAATATGTGACAAATTCATTGTCCACCCATCTCAGTTAAGGTCATCGGGTTCACTGAACAACAATTTACAGGATTTAAAACTAGACCTGCAAATTTTTGACCTACAAATTCTACTTATTAAACCATAGCCTAAAGGAAAATAAAAAAGAAATTTAACTTGTATGCATAGTGACTTATAAGTTAAAATCTAGATGACCATTTTTTATTAGAGTTGTATAACATACTAGACATGTAAATGGATTATCCTTCAGCATTTGATTATGTTGCTACATGCTCAAATGATAAAACGACAATTCATTATAATTCATAGTACACCAAATGATCATAAGATGTGTCATAAGGAATATATTTTCTTGGAAAAATTGGTCTTAACCCAAAAATTAAGCCAATCAAACTATTCAAACCAGAAACAAATTTTGCTCTAATGATTTACCTAATAAAGCCTATAACTTGAGTATGAGAACTTATGAAACCTAGTATCTTCGGTATTTGCATTCACCAAGTAGCAGAAAAAAAAAGCAATGAATAAAGCATTAACTCGCTCAGTCAAAAACTGATTTAACAAAAAGCATTAAGAGTGACTATATAACCACAAAAAAAGAAATTTTAACACCCAAGTTTAAGCACTCAATTTGGAAAATAACCATTAAACTGTTCTGACATTCTAATTTTAAGAAAAACCCAAAGTTTTAAAATCTGAGAAGGAATTACTTATAATCTTATGAAAAAATCATGATGTTTTAGCAACTTAGGTCCTTAATTGAAGGTCCTACCTTTATTCACCGTTTCCTATAAGAGCTTATTCAACCAAACCTTCAAAACCAATATCAAATTCACTAAACATTTCGTTTTCTCAAAAGAGCACTAAATTTTACACCCTACCTTCTCCCACAAAGTTTTCTCTATATTAAATCATGGAAACATAAATTTCTCCAGAACTTGGAATCAACTAAACATGCCCAAGAGCTATCAAAACTTAATTAAAAACCAGCACACATACCAAACCAATGAAAGACATAGAAAACTGACAAAACCATTAAAGAGTGCAAGTGGGATAGTTTCAAGTTCAAAAGTAACAACAGAGGAGGTGCGAATGGTGAACATAAGAGAGGAGTATCCAAGACATGGTCGGAGAACTAGGAAAGAAAACAAGAGAGAGAGTGAAAGTGAGAGTCTACAAAAGTGTATGAAAATTAAAGAAGACTACCATAATTAAAGCACTATAACCGGAGCCAAGATAACGACAATCGAAACTAAAACAAGAGAGCATGAGAACCAGAGAAGAAGATTACCACAATCGAAGCCAAGACAACCACAAATGAAGCCAAAATATGAGTATCTTCGTAGCCAAAATGATGAGAGTGTTAGTACATAGTGGAAGCCTTATTATGTACCCCATATCTACATGAAAGGATTAAAAATAAAGGTAATGCGGAATACCTGAATTTCGGTTCCATCTTTGATTCTGATGCCGATTCCGAGCTTCAAACGTCTTCGAATCTCCCGGGGTCTTTAGTAGAAAGTGATCACCGACTCACAGGCTAGACCTTTCTACAGTTTCCTCAAATCACGAGCTCTCTTAACTGGTCAGAGAACCTTATGCTCGTGAATGAACTCTTAAGTAACTGCAGGAAACCTAACCTTTATATTGCTTTCATATCGGGCTTTTCCATCACAAGGCCGATATGGACCCTGTCTACACTAATCGGGATCCATTTTTCACCCAGACTTTGACCCATTAATCTAGATCATTTATTGGGCCACTTTATTATCTTTATCAAGATCAAATGATGTAACTTAACTGGTAATTTATTTAAAAACCAAAATTGCAATTAATGTTAGTCTAACTTTATGAGACATGGACAAAATGTCTTACAATCTCCCCTTTGGACTATCATTAGTTGCAGTAGATTCTAGTTTTAAAAATAATTAAAAAACCTGGTTAAGCCACGCTACTGTATAGCCGACTAAGTTTTAAAAACAAACATTTGATCCAAAGATAACGAAAGTCGATCATTATGTCCCGCAAGGCTTTCGGTACTGAAAAGCATCAGATGCATGTGTCCTGTGTGACATAGATCCAATACAATCACGAATACCTAATACCTCACTAACATGAACGAGAAAATAGAGTGTGGCAAACTACGATGATACCTTTATGATCTAATTGTATCATCTTCGTTTGTAGGTCTCAGTTTCTCCATCTTTATGTTAAACTGCATGAGAGAAATCATGTTTTCTCTCACCAAATGCTAAACAACATTAGAGAAAATTTTTATATTCTCCAACTGAATGCTAAACTACATTAGAGAACCTTTATGGGATTAAAAACTTATATCCCCTATGTCATGTCAAACTTTATAGATATCTATGTTAAACTGTATGCGTCTAAATGACATAGGCACAAGGTCAGTCTGTATATATGCCCAATGTCCTTCAAATGCTTAAGATTGACACAAATCTTAAGACTTTCATATGTACTATGACAATGTATGATGACACGTAATACTGAAGATAAATGATGATCATCTTTATCAATGAATCATCATACTATCACAATATTTTAAAATTGTACAAATGTATATGGAGCAAGCATAACGATCCCCTAATCGACAGTGTCTAACAACATTAAAACACCCATACTGTATACTTGTGATACAAACACAAGTGGGTGAAGTCCTTTAGTTAAAGGATCGACTCGCAATTCCTCAGTCCTTAAATGCTCCAAACCTTAAATTTACTTTTCATGTCAACACCTTTATGACCAAATAATTGATCTTTAATTGCTATGACCTTGTGATATTCTTCATTGTCATTAAACAACACTGTAAGAAGAATGTCACAGTAAAACCATATGGGTCTAGCCACTGAATGGACCACAAACTACTTAGAAATCAAATTTCTGAGCTAAACCGTTTGCAAAGCAACCCCTTTAGCATGCATTCTGCATGCCTAGTCGAGGAAGTTACACGTGTCTCAACGACGCACTTCTACGACATTGTACCATCCGCAAACTTGAACTGTAACCTTAAGTGAACTTTCGATCATCCGAACACATAGCTAACTTTAAATCTGAATTCCCTATGAGGTTTAGTCTGTT
>JAOTIZ010000005.1:38150353-38164452 GCA_027123425.1 Erythroxylum panamense | reverse complement strand
TAAGGTTACTATTTATGAAACTGTCCTTTTCCTTTATTCCTCATTGTCAATGACTCTAACTAGCCAACCATATATTCTAATCAAGTCCTCTCTTCGAGTCCATCATAACCATACTCATTTTATCCCGCAACAACATCAAAATCATCATAAAAAATTGCAGAAAAACTCAAATCTTCAATTCGTCATCTTTGGTGAGTGTTATCGACCACCACCATCACCACCACCATTAGACTCTCCTTTAAGAACAAAAGCATAGGCTTGTCACTAGTCATTGCCTCTATCATTGTCGATTGACGAAAATAACGATTAGGGTTCCAAAATAATATTTCTTCAATTTGTGGAGAATGGTTGATAATATAAGTTTTTTGCAGGCATAAAAGATGTTCTACTCATGAAGGGATTTAGTTTAGGATAAAAATCATTTTAAGTTTAAGAATGAAAAATTTTTTAGTATCCGGAGGAATATTATGATAATTGAAGTAATATTCTAGTCATCAGAGATATTGTTTTGTCTAGCTTCTAGTGACTTTTATTTCAAAACATCCTATAAATTGTGTTGATCATTTTCCCTTAGGAACCATGGAAAATTTTTTATAGTTTACTAATTAAAAATCACGAAAAGTTTATGTGATAAAAGGATCAAGAGTCGAATTGTATAATTAAACTATCCTAACAAACTTAGTGAGTCCCAGGTTATCAATTGAGTTGAACGAATTGTAAATGACAATAATTACGACATTTCCTTTCCTATTTTTAAGGAATAACAAGAGTGGCACCCACATCGCAAGGTTTAGACTGACAAGTACATCAATTTGGTAAGTTTATAATTAAATACAGATATCGAATCCATACCCTCTATTGAGTATGGTTCTAGATTGATATGATTGATGACATGATAAGCAATGATAAATGCCCCTATCCTAATCCATATGGATATGATAATGTGTGTGTGTGTGTGTGTGTGTGTGTGTGTGTGTGTGTGTGTGCGCGCGTGTGCCTATGTGAGTAATACCATGATAGCATACTATATGTATTTATCATGGTCCTCACATGTCTACATGTTTGTTTGAGAGATTGTGTGATTGATATTTGGTTTGTGTATGGATATGTTTGATTGGGTTTGTGGAGAAGGAAAAATATGTAAGATGTGACACCTGATAGGTACACATTAGAACCAGTAGACATTGGATCGATTATGAACTATGTTCTAAAACTCGAACCGGTCATTGAACCGGTGGCCTTACTGGTCACTAGTATGATCGGTTCGACCGGTTCAACCACCGGTCGAACGGTGTGACGTAATAATTATGCAATAATTATATTTAATTATATATAATATAAAAAAATTAAAAAATTCAAAAAAATAAAAAAAAATAATTGTCGGACCGGTCCGACCGGTCAATTGACCGGTTTTGACCAGTTCAGACTGGGTCAATTTATAGCCGATTTTGAAAGATCAACTAGACCGGACCACCGGCCGGTCCGGTCCGGGTTTTAAAACATAGATTATGAGAGATGATTGTGATATGACATTAAGATATAATACGGATCAATCCTGGTTGATGTTTGGCTTTTGATAGGGTCTTTGTTTGATATGTGTATTATCAATGTGATTGTGAATGTGGACATACTGAGTAAGGGCTAGTCTATTAGTGATTATTAACTCCCTACAGTCCCTTTAGACTGAGAAAGCCTTACAACTATATGAGTCTATTGGTGATGCTTAGCTCCAACAACGATCCAAGGTGTAGTATTATAAGGACGTACACTTAGAAAATATGGTCCTACAGATATTCCTTCTCCAAAACTTATTGTGTATTGCATGTGGTTTGTCGTACATCATATATGTGTGTTTATACTAATATAAACTGTATATTGTTTGAGCATGACTGTATAGACTTACCTAGTATATCTTACTCCCCTCAATTCTTTTTCTTTTTAGGTTAGCTACCACTAACTTTGTAACATTGACTTTAAGGAGTGTGGGCTACAATATATCTACATCTATGCATGCTTTTTATTTATTCACACTTGTACTCTGGTGTCCATAGTGATATGATTTAATATGTTGAAAAATAATCTGATGCACGCTAACATTTGTTTTACTTAACTATCTTTATACTTATGCATGCCCGTGTTGTCACTTATTTTTTAGATTTTAAATTTAGTTTTGTCACTAATAGTCAATGTTACGTGTGATCTGAAGGCTTCAGCTTTTGGTTTTTACGTACTGATCACAAACCCCCTTAGGTTGTGAAACAATTGGTATCAGAGCCTAGGTTAAAGAATTTAAGGCCTAGAGTATAATTTTGTTTATAATTGTGGACATACAGGAATTTACTCCCTCTTTGAAATAACTACCTTAGTCAAAATACTCATCTGTTCTAATTAGTGGTACTAGCCATTCGTTTGCTTCTCTTGTCAGTATAAATAGATGTGTATAATTTCTTGCCTACCTTGAATAAGAGGCTTACGATAAGGCCTCATGTAAGATGAGGTGCCTGCCTTTGCTACCTTGGTTGGAAGGTACAGTAGTCGTAGGATGACCAAAACTGTAGAAGATTTAAAAAGTGTCAAAAGGATTTCTTGAGACACCTTATTTGATATGAAAATATTTCTAGCTAGAATATAAGCTAACAATGCAATGTTCCTAAATTTAATGATTATGATGATGCAGCAATAACAACTACTAGCCCATCACCAGCTATAGCCTCATAATAAGAGAGATCAAATATACAGTTGTCAATGGCATATTCAAGGGTTTGTCTTTAGATTTTAATAAGATGAAACCCAAAGAGGCCATTGATTTTCTTAATGAGGTGGAGATGTGATGCTGGAGGCTACATCATTCTGATATCCAACTGTTGGGTTTGGAGGAGATTTCTTTGCGAGGGGTGGTCAAGGGTTGGTATCAAGACCACATCTTTCTATACTTGGATGCAATAACCTGGTCACAGTTCATGAAGAGGTTTATAGACTATTTCCTCTCCTACATGGATCGAAAGGCATTTATATTAGAGTTCTTGAATCTACGCTGAGGAGATAGGATGGTGGATGAATATAACACTGATTTCATTCGATTTAGTCAATATGTCCCAAAGATTGTTTTAGATGAGACGATAAAGAACAACCTAGACGTAAAGAATAACCAATATGTACTCAATTGTCAGTATGACTATGAGTTATCAGGAGAAGTTCTCAACTTTGGTGGATATGCCTAAGTAGATGGAAAGGATCCTCATAGAGCATGGTTCTTTATATATTGGAGAGCAAATTGGGAGGCATTCAATAAGACCCTCTATTTATCAGCAATAGTAACATCAACATTTAAACTTTTCACCAAGGTATAGTTAGAGTGGGAGCTCTTGACAGAGGGTTGTTTGAGCACATAGAAAGGTGAGATTTGGCTATAAACATCTAAGGGGATTCACGTTCATGCTTGGAGCAGGTGGTAGAAATAGCAAATAGAGCTATAAACACAACAATTCAGGTTTGGCATCCTCCATTTTCCATCAGTGTGGAAGGGCACATCAAGGGTAATGTTGTATACCACAAAAGGCTATTATAGATATGGCCAGTATGGGCATCTGATCTGGGATTAACCAAAAATGGGATATCAATAGACCTTTTCTAATAGGGCATGGCCTCTATTTCAACAAACACAAAGGGGACTATAATTTGGTGCCTAGCAGGGAAGAGGTTTTGTAGGGACAAATTTAAGAGGTAAATTTAGAGGCTACAATCAGTAACAGTCCTCTAGCTCTTAACATGCAAGTTGTAGTTAGGACAATCACCCTTACCCCGTAATATACATAGGCTTTGAATGTGATGGTATTTGGTATTCTTCTCGTCTTTATATTAGAAGCTAGAGTTTTGATAGAACTAAGAGTAACTTATTCTTTTATAGCCTAACTTTGCGACAAGACTATAAGCAATGCTAGATAGGATGGAAGAATCTTTTTCCATATCTACACCTCTTAGTGATGCCATAGAGGTAAATCTGATCTACTACTCTTGTCCCGTGGAGATTGATGGTAAGATATTGGTAGCAAATCTTATAGAGTTGTTGATTATGCATTTTAACATAATATTAAGGATAGACTGACTGTTTAGTCATTAACCATTATGGATTCTAGAGAGAAGAAAGTTATGGATTCAAATTTTTAGTTTTGAGAGAGATAAGAGAACCATCCCATCCAATAAAATTTCAATGTTAGTGGCCATTAAGATGCTTAGACAGGGGTGTCAAGGGTTCTTAGCCTAGATTAGGGATACCTCGATAGAAATTAATAGCCTCCAAAGTGTTCCAGTAGTTTGAAAGTTTCTTAATGTATTTCCTAAAGAGTTACAAAGGCTACCTCCAGAGAGAGAGTTTCACATTGATCTAGTACCCGGTTCAACTTCGATTTCTATACCTCCAGATAAAATGGCACCCACCAAGTTAAATGAATTAAAAGAACAATTGTGGGATTTATTGGATAAGGATTTCATTAGGCTTAGCACATCACCATAGGCGCTCAATTGAATAAGGTGGTCATCACCAATAAGTATCCATTACTTTAAGTCAATGATCTATTCAATCAACTTTAAGAATATGACCTTCAAGACTCAATACAACCATTATGAATTCCTAGTAATTTCATTTAGCCTTACCAGTGCTCTAACAACTTTTATAGATTTAATGAATAGAGTGTTCAAATTATTCTTAGATTGGTTCGTGATTGTCTTTATCAATAACATTTTGGTGTTTTCATAAACAGATGAGGAGCATGTCCATTATTTGAGAGTGGTTTTGCAGACTCTCTAAGAACATTAGTTATATGCTAAGTTCTAAAAGTGTGAATTTTGACTTAAGAGTGTCACATTCTTAATACATGTGGTATTTTAGAAGGGGATAAAAGTGGACCCAAAGAAGGTGGAAGCTGTAACAAACTAGGAAAAATCAATGGCAATGACAGAAGTGCAAAAATTTTTGGATTGGTAAGCTACTATTGAAGATTTCTCTAGAAATTTTCCAAGATATCATCTCTATTAACACATTTGATGTAAAATAGCCTAGTTCATTTGGCCTGAAGCCTCTGAGGAGAGCTTTCAAAAATTTAAAAAAAATGTTTAACTACAGCTCCAGTCCTAGCGTTACCAATTGAAGGTGGAGGATTTCAATTGTACTGTGTGCTACAAAAGTTGGCCTAGGTTGCACATTAATGCAGAGTGGTAAGGTGATTACTTATACTACAAGGCAAATAAAAAAACATGAGCAAAATTACCCTACTCATGATTTAGAGATGGTAGCAGTGATCTTTTCCTTAAATATTTGGATACATTACCTATATGGTGAGATGTGTGAAATTTACTTGGTTCACATGAGTTGAAAATATATTTTAGTAATCTGAGGTAAAGAAGGTGAATGAAACTACTAAAAGATTATGACTACTCGATTCAGTATCATCCTGGAAAGGTAAATGTAATAGCAGATGCACTAAGTAGGAAGTCTTCAGGTAGTTTGACATATATTATAGTATAGAGGAGAGCTTTGACCAAAGACTTACATAATTTGATGGATCAAGGCACTCAGTTTCAAATTTCATATTCAATGGTACTATTGGCAAGCATCAGAGTACGATCGGTATTATTGGATAGGATCAGGTTACTTAACGCCAAGATCTTAAGCTTCAAAAGCTTATTTATAAAGTACAAGAAGGATGTAAATATTCTAATATTGATAAGGCAGGTATGATAAAGATGAATAAGGGATTATGTGTTCCAAATGTAGAAAACATGAAGGAGGATGTTTTAGAAGAAGTGCACTATACAGCATACAATGTACATCCTGGTTCCACTAAGATGTATCATAACATTAGAGACAAGTATTAGCGGGTTCGTATGAAAAAGGATGTGGATGAATATGTCTCTAAATGCTTAAGCTACAACCACTACCAATTCCTGAATGGAAATAGGAAAAGATCACATTGGATTTTGTCATTAGTCTACCTTATACAAGGACTTGATATGATTCGATTTGGGTGATCATAAATAGGTTAACAAGGTTAGCCCACTTCTTACCCATGAAAACCACCTTCTTAATGTATAAGCTCATGTAAGTGTATATTGAGCAGATAATATGTTCCCAAGGGGTGCTTACAATAATATCTGACCAAAGATACAAATAGCATCTTAATTCTATAGGATATTACAAAAGGCATTAGGCACCAAATTAGACTTTAGCATAACATTCCATACTCAAATTGATGAGAAATTTAGGAGTATGATTTAAACCTTAGAAGACATACTGAGGATGTACATGAAGGACTTTGGTCGTAGTTAGGATTCCCATTTGCCTTTGACTGAGTTTGCTTACAATAATGGCTATTATAGTAGCATTAGGATGGCTCCTTATAAGGCATTGTACGGACAAAAATGTATGCAAAAGGTAGTTGGAGGGCCCAAAACTAATCAAGTTCACATTAAAGAAGACTCCATTAATCAAGCAAGGACTAGAGACATAATTTAGTAGACAAAAGAGTTATGAGAACTTGAAGCATAAAGATGTGGAATTTCAAGTCGGTGACTTTATATTTCTGAAGATATCTCTAATGAAGGGTGTGATGTTTGGAAAGAAAGGGAAACTCTCTCTAAGATATATTGGACCTTACAAGATAACAGAGAAAGTTAGAAATGTGGCATATCGATTGGCGTTAACTCTAAATATATTGTAAGTCATCCTAGTATTTCATATTTTTATGCTTTGCAAGTACATTTCTCATCCTTCTCATGTATTCCAATCATAGAATGTAGAGGTGAATGAGAATCTAACTTATAAAGAGGAGCCAGAAGCTATTTTGGATTCTTAAGTGCACCAATTATAGTCAAAGCAGATTTTTATAATTAAGATGATGTAAAGGAATGACAATGTTAAGGAGATCATTTAGGAAACAGAGTAAGAGATGCAAGAGTTATATTTATACTTGTTTCCTCAATAGAGCATAGTTGTAAAATTTGAGGACAAAATTTTTTGTAACGAGGGGAGATTGTAATATCCCCCTTATATATATATACCTCACCTCCACCTTCATCTTTCCTATTTTTCATTTTCACCCTCCTAAGATTACTATTCATGAAAACATCATCTTTCTTTACTCTTCAACACTGACGACTCTAACAAGCCAACCATACAAACCAATCAACTCCTTTATTTAAGCCCATCACAACCGTACCATTTTTACCTCATAGCAATGCCAGAATCATCACAACAGTCGAGAATAAAAATTAGAAAAAAAAACTCAAATATTTAATCTTAACAAAAATCTAATATTTAATCTATTGGCTCTAATAAGTGTTGCTGACCACCACCAGCATCATTAGACTCCCCTTCATGTTAGGAGCAAATGTCCTATAATTTAGTCGTTGATCAGTGCCTCTATTATCGTCGATTGACAAAAATAGAGGTCATGGCTTTGAAATAATATTTCTTCGATTCTTGGTTGAGAATCTAAGTTTTTTGCAATTATAAAAGTTGTTTTACTCATCAAAACATTTCATTTGGTATAAAAATTATTGAATTATGAGACTGAAAATTTTTCAATCATTGCAGGAATATTCCAATCTTCAAAGATACTATTGTAGCAACCTTCCAACAAATTTTATTTAAAAAATCTATAAATTATGTTGATCATTTTTTTCCTAAAGAACTATAGCAAAATTCTTAACAGTTTGTGAATTAACAATCACAAAAAGTTTAGGTGGGAATATGATTGAGGGTCAAATTGTATAATTGAACCATCCTAATAAACCTACTGAGCCATAAGTTGTTAATTGAGCCCAATGACTTGTAAATGACACCGATTAGGATATTTCATATCATATTTTATAGATATATCAAGAGTGGGACCCACATGGCAAGGTTTGGAATAACAAATACATTAATTAAGTCCATACCTATCTATAAATATCGAATCCATGGTACAATGCCTGTTGTGATTTTCTCCTCCAACTTCTACTTTTTAACCTCTTTAAGTCAGAATTAGCTCATGAAGCTCATCTTGTTATCTTCCAAATGGCTCCAAAATCTCCTCAATTTGATAACTATGGAGAAAGTTGCACTAATTCTTGCATATATCTTTCAAATTCTTCACCTATAAGACATGAGATATACAAATTATATCAATTCGACATATCTGAAATCCCAAGGACTTAGAATGAACAAAACCATAGGGCTTAATTTTGTTACTGTATTTCATTTCAATGAATATAATACATAAAATACCTTTTGAGTTAATACATCATATTTCTTATTTTAGTTATGCATTCATTCCAAAATCGACATCTAATTTAAATAACTATAATAAGGTTTGTTATGAAGTAGAGTTAAAAGTGACAAAGGGTTTATTGGTACAAAAATCAGAAACCAAAAAAGACTAAAAGTCTAGCAAAACCTCATATCAAATTTCTTACAAAATGATGAACTAAATACATCACAGAATAACACTTATTATCTTACAAAAGGATAGACTAAATGAAACATATAATGATAGACTGAGCATCACCATAAATCCATAAACTATTTGTCATATATTATGATAAAACAAACCTCATGCAAATGATAAGTCTAATGTCATCTGAAACCATATATGAAATCATAAACGAAGGCAATAAACCTATAATGCAATAAACTTGTGAGTTCCCAAAACATTCCCAAAAGAAAGTGAATATAAAAATATGATAACAAAATAACAAGCCTATAAAAGAGAACTACATGAGTAGCAAATTCAAATAATCAATAACATATTTCTAGCACATATAAAGATTAAAAAAAAGTTACAAGGATAATATAATTAGAATAAAGAATTTCATTTTATAGGGTTCTTAATTACCCAACACATTATAACTTTCATATGCAAGCTTATACAAAACAAAACACAAAATTATAAGGTATATGACATTAAATGATAGGTTTGGAGAGCGCTTATTCTTCACTCCTCGCATCACTATCAACTTTTTCTAAGGTTGATTTCTCATCCTTCCATAGGCTTATAATCCTTTTATGAAGGATTCCTCAAATTTTGTCATAATTCCAGGCCGCAAATGTCTTCCTCATATAGCAAACGTTTGAATTAGATTTTAAGGTCTTTTAGACATTTGTTCCTCTATATCTTATTTTTCTAATGGAATAAATTTCACCCAGTTTGGTTAAGTATTCCTAGATTTATTCCCAAAACACTACAAAATGTTTGAAAACAGGGACAACAGCCAGAACTCAACTTCAAGCCAAAATTCAAAACTCTTAAAGTCAAAATAAGATTTTGGTTCCTTCATAAAATTTTTAGAACTATGCCTTTAGTTTAATATCCAATTGGTATTATCCAATTTAGAGGTCTACAGACTAAGATATGGCCAAATTATAGAAGTTTATTCAATGGAACCTATCCATCCAACGAGGTAGCCATTTCAAATCAACTAACTTCGGCCTTATCAAGCAAAAGCAACATAAAAATAACCAACATCTTATAATCAAAAAGGATACTTCCTTTACCAATTCCCTTCACATCATGTTTGTAATCCAAGCAAACATGTCAAAATTCCCATACCTCCTGAAGAAGTGATCACTTTTACTTCACTCTACTTGCTTCTCTTTGCCTTTGCCTTTGGTCTTCTCCTCCTCTACACATAACACACTCATTCAAAACTCATCTTCAAAAATTACATATACATTAAAAAAATCCTAGATGAAGAGAAAAACACTATATTTTACCTTGGTTTCTACCAAAGATTAGCTTAATTTCTTATATGAAAAATGGTGTGATGAAGAAGATGAACTGGAGAGGAAATAGGAGAGGAAAAATTTGGAATTCCTAACCATAAATGTTGTCCCTCTCTCCTCTCCTTATGTCCATTTATACACTTCCAAGAATCACACACATGCTTACTTACTATTGGACACACATAGTTTATTATATTGGTCATATATGCTTTAATCCTATTGGTCCATTTGTTAACTTTAGGAAAAATTGCCCATTGGTCTTTCTTCTTTCTTTAATTCCCACATTGGCATATAATCTCATCAGTTAATATCAATCTCATCCATGTTTCATGTCTAAGTATGTGTAGCCATGTCGAAATGTACAAGTTAACCTTTTACCCATGTCTTTTACATTAAGTATCAGTATGTCCCTCACTATATTTAGATCCACTTAATTTGGTATGTTCACTTCTTATTACACCCTAAACATGCTATAATACTTCTATGGTATATGTTGGGGCCTTACAGTATACATGAATCATAAGAGTCTGAAGTACCTTCTCATACAAAAGGAGCTAAATTTGAGGCAATGACATTGGCTAGAATTGTTTAAAGACTATGATTGTATAGTTGACTATCACCTAAAAAAAGCTAATGAGATAGCAGATGCTTTAGGTAGGAAGTCCATTTCAACACTGTCATTACAGCATAGTAGATGGAGATTTGCACCAGATGGAGCTTTGATAGCTTAGTTAAAAGCAAGTCCTGACTTGAGACAAATGATGGTACATGTACAAAAAGATGATGTCAAGTTGCAACAAATTGTACAAGCAGTGCAAGAAGGGAAACAGACTAATTTTGTAGTGAAAGATGATAGAAGTTTGTACTTTAAGAGTAGATTATGTGTACCGGAAGTAAAGAACTTAAAAAAGAAGTTATTACATGAAGCTCATAATACTGTATTCACCATGCATCCTGGGGGTAACAAAATATTCCAGGACTTAAAACAATGTTATTGGTGGCCACGAATGAAGCGTGATGTAGTGGACTATTTGTCTAAGCGCTTGACTTGTCAACAGGTGAAAGCTAAACATCAAGTCTCATCTGGCCACAGTGAAAATGGGATAATATCAGCATGGACTTTCTTACAAGTCTACCCCTCACACAGAGAAAACATAAGGCAGTATAGGTCATAATTGACAGGCTCACCAAATCAGCTTACTTTATACCGATATGATCTAACTATTCTATGGATCGGTTAGCTGCATTGTATGTGAATGAGATTATTCAGCTACATGGAGTGCCATTGTCAATTTTTTTGACTGAGACCCAAAGTTTACATCAAGGTTTTGGAAAAGTTTGCAAGCAGCTTTGTGTACTCAACTGAGCTTCAACACAACCTTTCACCCATAAATTGATGGGCAATCTGAGAGAATTATACAAGTGTTGGAAGACATGCTTTAATGAAATTTTCAGGCAGTTGGGATGGATACATTCCTTTGATGGAATTTGCCTATAATAATGGTTATCAATCCATTTTAGGCATAGCACCATATCAAGCATTATCTAATAAAAAATGTAGAACCTTGGTTTGTTGGACAGAAATAACTGAGAACAAGATAATTGGGCCTAATATAGTCAAAGACATAGAAGAGAAAGTGAGGTTTATTTAGCAAAGATTGAAGACAGCAAGTGATAGATAGAAATCATACGTTGATTTGAAGAGGAAAGATATTGAATATACTTTAAGTGACAAAGTTTTCTTAAAAGTTTCTCCCTAGAGAAAATTGTTAAGATTTGGGAAAAAGGAAAAACTTAGCCCAAGATTTATTGGTCCATATGAAATCCTTGAAAGGATTGGACCAGTTGCATACAGGTTGGCTCTTAGTCCAAGATTTATTGGTCCATATGAAATCCTTGAAAGGATTGGACCAGTGGCATACAGGTTGGCTCTTCCTATGGAACTATCCAAGTTCCATGATGTGTTCTATGTCTCAATGCTATAGAGGTACCAATCAGATTATTCACATGTGTTATCGGTACAAAAAATAAAGATTTAACCAGACTTCTCATATGATGAAGAGCCAAAGGAAAACCTATTTAGAGAAGTGAGATAGTTAAGGAATAAGAAAATTCCTCTTATACAGGTGCTCTGGCAACATCATGGCATTGAAGAGGCAACATGGGAACCCGAATCAATGATGATAATTCAATATCTGCAGCTATTTAATACAAGTATGAATTTAGAGGATTAAATTCTTTTTAAAAGGGAGAGAAATGTAAGGCCCCAAAATATACCGTAAAAGTATTCTAGCATGTCTAAGGTGTATTAAGAAGTGAACATAATGAATCAAGTGCATCTAAGTATAGTAAGAGACATAATGGTACTTAATGTAAAAGACATGGGTAATGGGTAATTTGTTTGTTTCGGCATAGACATGCATTCTTAGATGTGAAATATGGATGGGAATGAATTTAGTTGATAAGATTATAGGCCATGTGGGAATTAAAGGAAGAAGAATGACCAACATGTAATTTTCTAAAGTTAACAGTAGATCAATTGGATTAAGGCATGTGTGACCAATAATAAGAAAGCATGTGTGGCCAATAGGAATTAAGCATATGTGTGAGTCTTGAAAGAGCATAAATGGGCATATAGAGAGGGGAGATGGACAGAACTTTGAGGGTTTTAACTTCAGGTTTTTCTCCTCTCCATTTCACCTTCTTCATCCCATCATTTTTCATGTAAGAAATCAAGTCGATCTTAAGTGGAAATCAAGGTAAAAGTAAGGGATTTTCTCTTCATCTTTACCTTTTCTTGCTTTGCTTATGAAGAACTGAAATTATAAGGTTGGAAGTGGGATTGAGATGTGTATTTGTGGGGTTTCTAGTTGGTGAGTCAAGCAAAGCCAGAGAGGAAGTGAAGGAAAGGCATTAGAAGAACTACTTTGCAAATTTTAAGGTTTGGGACTACACTTAGTCTAATTTCTATTTGTTTGTATGTTTGAATAGATACAAAGATTCATTTGACATGGAATGGTTTCCCGGATGATGCTTTGGTGTTATTTTGGTGTTACCTTGGATAAAATTGGATGAATATGATAAGAGAATATCGTGTAATGGAATTCTGTCTAGGGTTTGTTGAATCAGTCACATTGTTTGGGTTCATAACTCAGCCTAAAGACCTATAAATTAGGTGATTTGAGTTGCATATGAAAACTAAGACATAGAACTAGAAATCTCTAGAAGAGACTCTGACTTAATTTTGGCTTTATGACATTGAAAATTGAGATCAAAAATGTTGACCTGATATTGTCCCTATTTTGGAGCGTCTTATGATGTTTGGTATATATATCATGATTTAAAAGTCCAACTGGCTTTATTTTTAGTGCTTTGGAAAATAAGGCATAGGGGAATAAATGTCTAGAAGACCTCAAACCTAATTTGAAATTTTTTTATATTAAAATTTTGGAACAAGTGGAGGTATGAATTATAGGCAAGGGACACGACAAGAAGGAAATTGCACTATGTTATGTTTGTTTTCATTTTTTTTAACGAATCATATCTAAACCTTTTTTAATGTGCATGAAACTTTTAAAACGCCTAGAAATAAATGAAATAGGACCTACCTTATGTGAATTGGGTGACTGAAAATTTGAATTTAAGATTGAGCATAATGCATACTAAAGAAAATTTATATGTACATAAATTATTTGTATGCATACTTAACCTTCATATGTGTATGGTATGATTATACAAGTTTGATTTTGATACCCTTCTAATGGTGGTAAGTTGTGACTCGCATGTATGAATGCAAATACAGATTTTATGACTTGAAACGTATATCATATGATTTGTCAATATATGAATTGTGAAATTGGAAAATGGTTAAAGGTAATATTATAATGCTTGTGCTATTGTCTTGGTGGTGAATAGATAGGTATGCCTATAGGGTTACAATGCTGCTGCTACAATTTGACACCAATTGTGTCTTCATTTCGAGACTATAATGTCTCTACAGTTCAATGTCTTCAAGTATCCATAGTTCAATAATTTAAAGTATCTATAGTTTTGATATCTTCAGATATCTACAGTTCCCATTATCCACACCCACAGGAATGTGCAGGCCTAATACAAAAAGTAAAGTAAATAGTTATAAATAAGAAATACAACATAACAACATAAATAATTGGTATTGACAAGCATTTGCATTTGTACTAATAATTTGTATCAATGAGCATTGAATATCAATGTTTGGTTTATGAATGTGAATTTATGATATATATATATATATATATATATATATATACACATTTAGAAATATCACAACTTATATATATATATATATATAAGTTGTGATATT
>JAOTIZ010000005.1:38128854-38150253 GCA_027123425.1 Erythroxylum panamense | reverse complement strand
ATTTCTAAATGTGTGTACTTGACAAATGACTATTATGAGTGTTCATCCAAACTAAGTGTTTTACCATTAAGCTTTTAAGCTTAACACGGGTGTTAATCCTTGTAGGTTCAGGTCATAGGAGTGAGGTACAGGAGACATCTATAACTAACAGCTAGGAGTAGAAGTACCTTTGGAATGTGTTTTGGTTTAAGATGATTGTACATGTAAAAGAGTAAAGAAATTTGTATGTTTTATTTTTGAATTATCATGTAAATATAAAGTTATAATACTACTTTTAAATGATAATGTTAAGTGATGTAAAATTTTGTAATGTGTATATCCATAGCATTGAATAGAAATGTATGCCATGAATGTATGTATAGGAAATTGGTTTCCATATATATGGGTGGTTGTAGATTCTATATAAGGGGTGTTACATTTTGTGGTATCAGAGCCCGGTTTAAATGGTTATTACTAATAAGAGTCTAGTAATGTGTGATATGGTATGGTGTTGTGTTGGCCTAATAAAGATGTCCCCATTTTCTTATAGCAAGTAGAAATGGAAATATCTTGTGAAGATGATGAGGAGTCAGTTGATAGTGTGGTAAGGAAAGATCAATCAGTTCTGAGTCCTCCTGAGCCTCCAAGGGGTGAAGTACCAGTACCATCAGTACCTAGGGAGATGTTTCTAAAGCTCTCCCATGATATGTTGAGATTGATGGATAGAATGATCGCGCCTAAAGCTCCCATAGAAGTTTTAAGTACACATGGGGCAGAAGAATTTGTGGGGCGTGACTTTAAAAGAATCAAATAAAGTATAATATTGGTTAGAGCAAACATAGAGGTTTCTGGATGAGATCAGGTGTCCACCCGAAGAAATAGTTACCTATGTTGTCTCTCTCTACAAGGGGCAGCCTATGATTGGTGGAAATTAGTCCTACTGCATCCTCAACTGGCTAACCCTCTGACTTGGAAGTTCTTTACCTAAGAGTTCAAGAAGAAATATGTCACAAAAGCTTATAAAGCAGCTTAATGGAAGCAGTTTTTGAATCAACGACAAAGAAACCTATTTGTGGTTGAGTATGAAAAGGAGTTCAGCCAGCTTAACAGGTATGCTCCAGAGCATGTTTTGACAGAGGCCTTCCAATGCAATTTGAGGATGGATTGAATGATTCCATCAAAGAGTATTTAATGGTAGTAACTTATGTACAACAAGTGAGATACAATCAGTTGGATGAAGCAACTATCATAGTATAGAAGCAAGATACAACCAAAAGAGAAAAGACACAAAGGAGGAGCTTCTCTAAAGGTGGCTCATCTTCGAGTAAGAGAGCCTAAGAATTGCAGGGTGCATCCTTAGCAGAATCAGTTTATAGCCCAGCCACTAAGGGAAGACATCAAGGACAGTTTGCAACATCTAATACTAGTAAAGGCTCTTCAGCTAGATAAGGAAATGGACTGCTAGAGTGCCCATACTGTACCAAGAGACATTGGGCACGTACAGGTGGTTGACTGGGGCTTGTTTTATAAATCACGTGATGGCTAATTGTCCACAAGGCTCAGGACAAATTAGAGCATCTCAGGGGAGCAGAGAAGCATCCAATGCACCTATTATGTATAAAGGACAAAGTAGAGGCAAAGGTGCATCAATCCCCATAACTTGTACTTGCCTTGCTCTAGAACAGAAATCACTTAAAGTCAAAAAGGCATACAATCACCTAGTACTCAAAGGCACTATACTTTTGATATTTCCAAAACAGAAGAAATTTTTTACTTCTTATTGTAGGAGTATTCATTATTTTTCTCTAAAATACATAATTGTGATAAATGAAGAGATTAATGGGAGGGATTACTATAACTACCATAATACATAGACTCTCGCTATGAAATCATGCGAGGAATTAATTATGAAATTCAATATCGAGCCAACAAGGGAATTCTAGTGTTTGCTTAAGTTGATTAGACCATGTTGATAGATGAAGATCCATTTCCACTGGTTTTGATTGTTTACTACAAGCTTAATACAAAAATTGACATTTGGAGACTATGAATCTTCTAAACCTCAACCACTTAGAACTTAACTAGCTCTCATCCTAAATGTTAATTTACAAGATTTATAGTGTCAAAGTGTATAATAATGAAGTAATTCATTATTGACTTGTCTTAGCATTGTATCGGTTTTAATGGTTAACTTGTTGGCAATTGATGCCCATTCCAATATCCCATCTTCACACCGTATCAAGACTTGGTTTTACACCCAAGCTTCCCAACATCATCCATTCTCTAATTTTGTTTACACTGTTAAACTTAAACTGAACAATGATGGTAGGGGACTTCTTATACTTTCCACCATTCCTCTATTTTTATATTAGATAAAGTAAGGAATAAAGTGTAAATGTGAAGATCTACGAATATCCCTTGAATTGGAATAGATTTATTTGCCTAAGAAAAAGATTATTCTAATTTAATAATTAACAAAATATATTGCATTTGAATTAAACTATTCTCTATAAACCTGTTGAATAGTGACAGTTACCGAACAAGTGAGAGACAATTTTATATTCCAAATTACATAGAAAACATTTCAAGTTATTGTTTCCCTTAATTCTATCGATTGTTTTAAGCCCCTTTAATATTGCAAACTATATTATGAATTAGGTTTTTGGATAGTTAAACCCATCCTTATGGTTTTAGATTAAGGAATAGCTAATTTGTGCTCCCTAATCATGTCTAAGCAAGATTTATCTGTAAACACCCCATATTTATGTTCAAGTCATCCGATTGTGTTAGGTTAAGCTAAGTTATGAGAGTATTATAGGAAATGATCCCTTATAATTGCATAAATATTTGTAAACAATTCCATTAATTACTTTGTATAACCTCTTTTACTTTAGCCATACCTAGAAGAATATGTCTTATTAAACTCTTTCAGGTTTTACTATTAAGAGCCTTAATTCACACCAATTATCATGTTAAATTTTTTTCCTATCTTTGACAATAGCTTTGAATTTTATTCTTACCAAGCTCTTTAACTTTTGCATTTAATTCAATATCTAAGAGTTACCAAGCTTCTTTATTTAATTTTCAAAAATTGTTTGCCTTTAACTGATGAGAATGCATCCCTTTAGCCCGTATAGATTCTATATCAATGAATAATTTCTAAATCCTCTTAATGATGAGTATCTTATTCATTGTTTATATTTTATGCAATCCTAACTTTCCCTCATTCTTATGAACATAAACGTCAACTTATTTTACCTTGGAGGCTTTGCCTATAACCACATTTTAGACCATAAGAAATATGTATGCTCTCTTTTATATGGATTTAGCAATGTTCTTTAGAAGTATAATGTATAAACTCAAAAAAAAATTGCAATCCATCGAGGATAGAAGATTTCAATTACAGCATCCAGCATAAGATAGGAAATTACTTTTGCAATCCATTATATCAATTGCAACATCCAACGTAAAATAGGAACTTATCTTCCATCTTCCAATCCTCTTATAAATTGAGTTAATAAGAGCTAAGCAATAAAAATTAAATTGGCCTTATTATTTTAATAGGAATGTCTAAATATTTGAAAGAGGTTTAGTGCACCTGACATCTTGTTAACCTTAAGAAAGAATTAGCTAAGTGTGCTCCATCCTTGGAAATGTATTACTAATTCTTCCTTATTTGATTCTCAATCCACATAGATTGGAGAACTCTTATAGTAAATTCCTTAGCAAATTTATTAAACTATATTGAGCCCATCAAATTAAGAGCAAATCATTAGTGAAAACTAGACTAAGTAGCTTATTTCCTTATAATTTTTGGGGAATTTAAAAAAACTCCCTTATACTCAATCATGTAAGAGATAATTTTATTAGAACCTCCACAAAAAGGGTAAATTAGAAAGGGAAATTGGATCCCTTTGCCTAATACTTCTAGTTGTATTAAAAGTATAAGTTGGTTCACCATTCATAAAGACCCCAAAAGAAGTGGTTGTTAAATATTGTTTGATCCAATCGACAAAAAGACCTAGAAATCCAAATGCCTCTAGAATGTTGAATACAAAGCCCTCTTCCAAATAGTAAAATGCTTAATAGAAATCAATCTTCAATGCACAACCATATACAAACTTCTTAGTGTGATAATTCTTCAAGAGATCTTAAATAATGAGCAAGTTATCTATAATGCTTCCACCTTTGATGAATGCACTTTGACTAAGATGAATTAGACCTCTCAAGGATTTCTTTAACCCTGCAAGCTAGCATCATTAAGATGGCTTTATATATAAAATCATGTGTAGAAGAAGGGTTAGCAATTTTAGGAAGCAAACAAATATATGATTTACTAATCTCTTTAAGCATTCTACTATTGGAAAAAAAATCCAAGATAGCCTCAGTCACCACGTCTCCAATTATACTTTATGTCTTTTGAAAGAAAAGTGTATTAAAACCATCTGATCTTGGTGCTTTCTTAAGATTTTAACTAAATATAACCATTTCTGCATTGACTCTGTTAAAAGGTTCAGCAAGCGACTTCATCAGCTCCTGAGTCAATGTTATCCCAATATAACCCCTTAAATCTTATAATGATTAATTGTAACAAGTTTCACATAGTAACTTTTTAAAATGGTTAAAAGTCAACTCTTTTAGATTGTCTTACCTATAAATAAGGGTGCCAAAATCATCATAGAGAAAGGTAATCTTGTAGTGATTTTTCCTCACATTAATATAATAGCGAAAGAATTTTATGTTCCTATCTCCGTCTTTGATCCTCATTACTTTAGTTCTTTATCTCAACAAGTTATTAGAAACAATGAGAGCTTATGTATATTGATGATTCATCTCTTTTTCGATGTTCTTTAATTCCAATTAATCAAGAGCTCGATATAATTCACCCTGCAATATATAAGAGTCTCCTTATTTCTATTAAATTCCTCCTTAATATTTAGGAAATACCCTTTACTTAGCAATTTTCATTCTCCCTTAATGCTCTTAAGCTTCTGGACATAAATGTAAGCTTTATATGCATCGACTTGCCTTTCCATTTACTTTATTAAGGCATTCCAAAAACCATGTTTATAAATTAAATGGTTATTAAACTTGAATAAGCATATAGTAAGATTAAGAGAGTAACGTTTGAGACTTCTAATAAAGCATGATCAAAGGAATTCCCAAAATAAGTTGAACTCTGTAGGAATTTTATCATCTAATAATTATTAACTAGTATTCCATCAAGCTTCTTTCAAATTCTCTAATTCTCCTATTATTTATTATCCTAATTGAAGTAATGTCCTCCATATCTAAGATCAATAATCCCAAATTCTCACCACAACTTCTCATGTCATCATTCAAATGCCTAGAACAACCTCTACCATTTTCATTTTCATTAGAGTACAAAATATTGTTAATAGATAGAGACCAAAGTTTCTTTTATATTGAAATAGAAAAGCCACAAGTTTTATTTCATTTATAATAGTAAGTATAAAGACTCATATTTATAAAATGTTGTATGAATTTGCCTCTCCAATAACATAGGAGGAGAAACATGCTTATAAAGAATAAGTATTAAAATGAAGCATTTTCATTCTTTAGTAGTAATTTTAATTTAGGAACATGATTAATGGATTCACTTATCTTTTTATCAAAACTCTTAATAGTGAAACTTGGCATTACACTTTGTAATTTTTATATAACCTAATTAAGGGGCAATATAAAAGGTTTATTTTTAAAATATGTAAACACATAAGCAACAAAAAAAACATTATTTTGTTTAGATCAATTTAAATGAGAAATAGAGTGTATTTTGAATTTTAAATTTTGATTTTCTCAATGTTAACCATTTTCGAATTATTAGAAATCATGTTATTAAAAATATTTTTAAGTTACTCTTTTGTATTTATTTTACTCTTTATTACAATATCTTAAAATGATTTTAACTGAATTATTTTATTTATAAAAATTTTAGAAATTAGACACTAAAATTAAAATATTGACAGTTATCCTATTAAAAAATAGATAAGGTTTAATAAATTCAATGCATTATTTTTATTGGTTTATTCACACAGTAGCAGCAAAGCAGGTGTTACTAATTATTGCTTCTTGATTTCTTCAAAAGCTTAATAAGAAAGCACATGGAAGCTTGAGAATCTCTGGCGTAAAAAGTAATGATAAAGCCTTATCCATTTTTGTGTTTAGAAATGATTAAACATGCTGGCCCAAACTTCGAGATGCAGGTGAGTTGGTATGAAATTTTTTTAATTTAAGTGAGACCGTGAATTTAAATCACTCTCACGTATGCAGTTATTTAAAATTTGAGGCTAAAGCTTTATCTCCTGTAAAGGATCTACTAGGTTCAAACGAGAATTAGTCTGAGTATAGATAACTTAAAGATGTCTTCTTCTGGGACATCTCGTGAGTAACTAGAAAAAAACATGCTAACCCAAAAGTATGCAGAACGGTGCATGCGTGTGTGTATATCTTTATCAAAATTTTACCTTTACATTTTATTATAATAATTATATCATTATTCTCTAATTACATAAAATTCTGAATCATAGTCCATATTTTGTAGGGATTTTTATAGAAATTATTAGAATGCATACTAAATAAAATTCAAATAACCGTAATAATCTATACATTTTTAAATATTTATAATAAACTTAACAAACAATTATTATATTTTAACTTAAGTTTACAGCCTAAACTACTTGTTTCTTTCTTTTTTTAGAAATTCATGCAAATTAATTAACAGCAGAAGTAATTTATATTTACTTGACAACATCTAATCTAGCTCTTTTTGAAATTTCATGTAAATTAATTTACAATTTCTTTTCTATATTTATCAATGTTTTAAAAATTAAACATATTTGATCAATTTAATAATAAAAATTTTGAACTGACTAATTTTTTTAAATTTTCAGTTTAATTTAATTTAATAATTTGTGTAGCTAAAAACTGATCAGTGTATTAATTAATAGGTCAACTTTTATAAATTAAAATAACTTAATTAATTTTTATTTACCAGTTTTATTTTTTAATTAAACTTTAAATTTCTGATAAATAAAGACAATTTTTTTCAATTATCTGTTAAAATTTTCAATCTTATTCATTCTTTGATCAGTTTTACGATAGTCTAATAATAATTAATTATTTTAAATTTTAAATTTCTTATTTTATCAATTTAAATTATGATATGGTTTTTAAAACATTAATATTTACAGTGTTAATTACGTATATAGTTTAGGGTTTGAGTACGTTATAAAGTTTATATTAGCCAATTATTTTTTAATGTATTCAGATTATATACTATACAAAAATAAAATATTATTTTGTGAAAACAGGGCAACCTTTAAAATTTAGGAATCTATCACATATGTCGATGTTCGATGCACCCTCTCAAAGCAAAGCATTTCAAAAAGTTTAAGAATCTATCACATTAATATTGACTGTAGATGACGTAATGGAAAAGACAGAGCTTCTTGTTAGGTTCAGAATTCGAAGAACGAAATAACGTGAATGCATGCATGCATGCACGTAATTTATATACGTATTTATAGGTAAAATTTATTAGACTTTAAAATAATAATTAAAATAAAATATATGTATATTTTTCTTTTGAGGAATCCACGAAGCAGGAGGAGACCATAAAAGGTGTGTAAGTCGACGCATAAACAACTGAAGCAATTTTAAGGTGAAATGGTGCCATAACAAATGGAACCGAAGAATCCCAATACGGACTTTTGATACAGTCTCACGTGCCAAATGTCAAACGCAACACGCCACGTAAGCCTTTTCTGTTTTCAGTTCGCTCACGTGTTTGAGCCAACCCTCGACGCTTAGTCATTGGTCATATTCTCTGGACATATTTGCCCCTGAGCAAATACTCCATTATCCAATTACTCAAAAACTCATTAATTAGACCTCGAGAATCATATCTACAATTTTGAGAACACGACACAGAGGCAAATGAAGTCGTGAATAAATTAAAGCGTAAGTTGGGTTGGGTTACTGGGAAAAGGAGTTCTCAGTTTCAAGGAATTCTCTAATGTAAAAGCTCTGGTCTTCGTGTTTGGCTTCTTTTACCTAATTTTTCTCTTGCTTTAAAGTAACACTGTTGTACATTTTCCGTTTTCTCTGCAACTGACTCAAATAGATCTCCAGCATTGACTCAATCTGCAGGTAAATTTGTTGGTACCATAATCTTTTCGCTCTTTTCTACATCAGTTACAATTTGATTTTACTCTATGTAACTAGCAGTATAACATAACGGAATAAAGTGACGTTCTTTGTGATGGAATCCGCTGAAGATAATCTCTCTTACCATTAGAGATAGTTAAGGTAATTGTTGAGAATCCGTAAGATTGGTTATCTGTGCTTGTTTCTGCTTATGAGATCTGGAGATAAAGATAATGTTTTGTAGTAATTCAAAGTGAACAATGTCTTAAAGTTAATTCATGCAAAGTGGGTTCTCTGTCTGTTTTTTCTGGTAACCCATTCAACTTTTCCTTGATGTCTCTTCTCAATTCGGTTATTGCTTTTGTGCAGGACAGTTCCTGGTAATGGGGAGTCAGAAAACGAGGTTTTTCCCAGGACGCCGAACTTCAACTCGAGCTCTGCCGTTGACCGACCTGGGTCAACATTTAAGGAAGGTTCTACGTGAAAGCAGTTAGGGAGGTGGAGCAGACTAAAAGTTTAGATTTTTAACTGGTTTCTGAAGTCGCATAATGGATTTTGGTCGACAAGACCAAAAGGAGTCGCAAATTGAGATTCCAAAAACTCCATTCAGGCCTATCCCACAGAAACTATCTGTGATCTACACAGACGAGCTGGGAAATCAGATAAACCAAGGAAATTGGATTGGACCGGTGGGGATTTCACCTGTTTTTACTCAAACAACAAATGGCAATTTGGTGGATGCACGTTTGGCTCCTTCCAATTGTAACTGGGAAGCAGCTATTGCAACAAAAATGAGAACTTATACTGACAACGTCCAAGCAAGCAGAGAGCGTTACAACCCAAAATGGAACAATGTTCCTTTCGAAGTTCTCTTGGCTTCTCAAGAAGCAGCAGCAGCTTCCGCAAGTTGGGCACTGTGCGAGAATGGAGGCTCCTCACTCAAGTCAAACTTATACATTAATGGAAATTACACACAACCACAATGTAAGACATTTCAGTATTTCTTACATGAAATAAGCAATGCATATAGACAAGACAGACATTTTCTATGCTATTTTTGACTCTTGGGATGATTATGTGTCCAGGCCCAAATTTTGTGTTGTTCCATGCAGTTCATTTTTGCACAAATGTAATTTGCTTTGGGTTCTCTGTAAATGAAGCGAGTTATGGAGGAAACAGGATCTTGTTCCTGTGAACAAAAGGTTAATAGGAAATAAACTTCAAGGAATTGTAAGGAACCTGAAATTGGCAGCATTAAACATCAATTGCCAGTAATAAATCAATATAGAGCATATCGCATTCAAAATGACTATCAACAAGCTAGACCTCACCATGGGAATGCCATCTTTTTCTGTAATTGTTTCTTTTTTCAATGGAAACTTACTATTCAATTTAAGTTCAACAATGTTTTTTGGGAACAAGTTTATGAAGGCTACGCCTTTGAAGTTGTGAAGTTTTCAATTTGTACTCTTAACTTCACTAGTCTGAGATTATGACCACTTGCAGATGAACCTCAGCCCTGTTATCATGCTGCTGATGACCTAAACTTGCAACAAGAAATCACAAATGGATTCTCTGCCAGAACCACCTGTCAGTTTACTCCTGTAACACCAGAAAAGAGCATCCGAATAGAGCACAAACAGGTAATGGAATCACAATTCTTATGTCAAAGTGAAAGAAGCCAAGAAAGAAACGAGCAGGAGAGCAAACTTGCAGCCACAGGGGTCAATGACAATGAGATTCATGCCAATAAAGAACTCCACGACCTGAAGACAGATTCCTCACTTGCTGATACTTCTACAATTATTAAGGATAATCACAACTTTGAAAGGGAAGGTGGCAATACTATTGACCTAAACAAAACTCCACAGCTAAAACCTAGGAGGAAAAAGCACAGGCCTAAAGTGATTATAGAAGGAAAGCCTAGGATTCAAAAACTGGACACACCAAAACATGCTGCTTCCAGTAGGACCCAGGCAGGAAAGAGGCAAGTACAGGGAAAAGTAGTTAACACAGTGGTATATCCAACAGGGAAAAGGAAATATGTTCGAAAGAATGCAGCCAAGAAGCTCTCAACTCCAGATGAAGCAACTGGAGAGTCCACTGATTCAGAAACACTTGTACCTACCAAAAGGTCGTGCAGAAGGGCATTAAACTTTGATGTGGAAGGACAACCATCAGGTGAAAGCTCTAAATTCAAGTCAACTATCAATCAGAAATCTGAAACTGATGGACAAGATGCTGCTGGAGGAAAGCAAACAGTACATCTAGGCCCTGGAATTGAAGTTCGGCTTAGAAACACTCAAAGAGGAATTGCCAATTCTCATACCCTTTCTTCGCAGGAAGTGCTTCTAAATTACCTGTCAGTACCTGAGAAGAAAGTACCCAAACTACCACTCTCTGTTGATAATGCTCCACAGCAAGAAAAAGTGAACGCTGATTTTGAACAAAACCGAACAGGAGATATAGTATCTGCTCCCTGTGCAGAAGAAAATACTACGAAAGTCTTGCTACAATGTAACACTCAATTATCACCAATTATTCTTAATGGCTTCAACTGTAGCACCTGTAAAACTTCGACCGTGGAAGGACAAGCACAGAGGTCAAACAAAAACCCCTACATATTTGTAGATTATCCAGAAACTTTCAGCACAAATATAACAGGAATTCAATACAATGCTTTACCTGCTTATCAATCAGTGAGCTGGTTGAAATTTCCAAGCACATGCAAGAAAAAGAGAACTGAAAAGGGTCAGAATTCAACCACACCCAGCACAGCGCCTTCCATGACTGCCCCTAAAAATTTACAATTTCAGCCATGCCCACAAAAAGGTTGCAATCTTGATCCTTCTACCTCAATATTCAGCTGTGCTTCTACACTTTATTCCAGAGGAATTCCAGATGCACTCAAAGAAGCAGGAAGAGTCCTTCAGCACAAGCCAGAAGTTTTTGGGTTTATGATACATCCAACAGACAGGTCAACAAAAAAGAGACCAAAAGCTTACACTCAAGCGAGGGATTTAGCTTCACTGGCTGGAATTGCACAGTGTGCTACTAGTCCAACCTGTGCAGGTAGACAAGCAAGTTCAGACAATAACCGGCAGCAATTTGCAATGCCAGGTGGACCTCTTACAGTTACAGAAGCATCACTGGTAGAGACACCGACCAAAAAGAGAACCAAGAGGAAAGTTCCTTTGGTTAATCTAACATTGTCCAGTAGAAACCAAGAGTTGTCACTCGGAACAATGACTTTATACAATAACCAAATTCCTGCCAAAATTCGAGGTATCACCAACATCATACTTCAATTTTGGATATAGTTAAAAAAAAGATCAGTTTTACAGAATTAATGTATCTACCAACTTTGCCATTTGCTTATTAATCAATAGCCATCTCGTGCAGGTGCTCGTAATGCAATGTGTAAAGAAATGCCTACTGCTGACATAATAGCTGAGCGATTAGCAAATCTTGACATAAATAGGGAAGACAATAGCATCTCATACATAGAGCAAACTGCACTTGTGCCTTACAGCTTTAAAAATAAAAAGCAGAATGCCATTGTCCTTCATGGGAGAGATAACACTATTATACCCTATGATAGTTCATTTGAGCCCATCAAGAAACATCGGCGACGGCCTAAGGTTGATCTAGATGAAGAAACTACTAGAGTGTGGAAGCTTCTTCTAGCAAACATCAATAGTGAAGGTATTGATGGAACAAACGAGGAGAAAGCAAAGTGGTGGGAAGAAGAACGAAATGTATTCAATGGGCGTGCAAGCTCATTTATAGCTCGCATGCATCTTGTTCAAGGTCAGAATAGAATTTCATTAAATTGCTTTATTCAATTTCAACAGGACCAACAACCTCCTTGAAGTGATTCATGAATAGTTGGTGAAAATGTTATATTGCTAAGTGAATCTTTTTGTTGAAACACTAGATGTAATCTATCTGCGGCTACAAAAACACATTTCCAACATGTATCATTAAACCTGCAATTTATTCATGTTATAAATGAGATCCCTGAATATCACTTCGCCAAGTAACATGACACACTGACTATGTCATAAGAAATATGGATTCAACCAATATAAGTCGGATAATGAACATATGCAAACATGAAGGTGTGAAATTTGGAACCGTTTCTGCTCATATAAAACTTAACACTGAGCTAGTAGATGTTTCATTATATAACACTGAGCTAGTAGATGTTTCATTCTATAACCACCGGATAATGACAGAATGCAGGCAAACATAAAGGCATAAAATTTAGAACTATTTTTGCTCGTATAAAACTTAACACTGAGCTAGTAGATGCTTCTCATTCTATAACCAGTGTGTAAACTCAAACGTTTAATCATTATCCTCAGCAGTTATAGTTTAAATCTTAAGAAATTGAGCTTTTGTTATATTTGCAACTCAATGTTAACAAGTCTTTGTATAGTTAATTTGCATTTGAAGAGCAACATCTTTATACAGGGGATAGACGATTTTCTCCATGGAAGGGATCTGTATTAGACTCGGTTATTGGGGTCTTTCTTACTCAGAATGTATCAGACCATCTATCAAGGTGAGCCTTAGTTTTCTACATATTACTACTAAATTCTCAAATTTGTGCAGAAGGGAAAAGTTTTATTGTTTCTTTCCAATTGCTCCTTTTCCTGTTTTCTCTGCAGTTCTGCATTTATGTCTCTTGCTGCACACTTTCCAGTTCAGTCAACAAGTAAACATACATCATGCCATGGAGGAAGCATAACAAAAACAATTGACGAGCCTATCGTGTGCATACTAGAGCCTGAAGATACCATAAAATTGGATGATATGTCAAATCAATTGATTTGTGATCAGAGTTCCATGACTCTTGAAGAAAATGAGCTTGTCAAAGAACAGGAAGTAGTCAACAGTAATGAATCATCTGCAAGCAGTTCAGGCATCCTTGGCTCAGGACTCAACAAGGAGACATACTACCAATCAATAGCAATCAGATCAACCACGAGCACCAATGACAGAGAGGGGAGTTACACAGGAGAATGCAGGATAATAAACAAGGCATTTTCATCTCAAAATTCTGGACTTTCATCTCAGAATTCTATAGATACCCCAAATGTTCAAGCTGCTGAAATGAAAGAATCACTTCAAGAAAGCAATCCAGTAGCATACAACCTGACTGAGGCATTTCAACTTGACAGTTTCTTTACCTCTACTCCTTGTATGGAGCTATTGCAAAGATTCAATTCTACAGCTGAATCCAATATGCTTTACGAAGTTAGCAGTCAACTAATCAACATGTCATCTGATCAGAGTTTGAATAGTAAATGTGAAACAACCCCAAGCCTGCAGAATGACTTCCTGGGCCAAAAGATAGATGGTTCACATCTTACCTCCAATTCAAAAGTTCAGGAGGTTGAGCACATTGAGGTGGTCACCAATGAAATTAGAGGATTCAACTTATCCAAGGAACAAGGCCTAAACAGTGTGAAAGATAATAATTTTATTGCAACACAATCTGGCAGTCAAAGTGCAGGTCATAAAGAGCCAAGAATGAAAGTTCAAAATTATTGTACATCTCCAACAGCAAACTTGTCATGCAACATTACTCAAGAAGATAAGCATATGAGTGCCCAGTCTCAAAACCGCCCAGATAAAGGTTGTTTTGTTGACAAACAACTAGCTGAGTTTGGACAGGCTCTAGATATCATGGAGAGTACCAGTACATCTGTTGAGCAACAAAAGAATTCACTAGATACCATAGTGTCAGACTTGACAGAGCATAGTAAACCTGAGGTTAAAGGGCTTAATAAGATGGATGCAGCCAGAAAAGCCAAAGGTAGAAGGGTTGGCAAGGAGATACAAAGTAATGTTGACTGGGATTCCTTGAGAAAGCAGGCAGAAGCAAATGGCAGAAAAAGAGAGAGAACAGAAAACACAATGGACTCATTGGACTGGGAAGCTGTACGATGCGCAGATGTTAATGAGATCGCCAACACAATTAAAGAACGTGGGATGAACAACATGCTTGCAGAAAGAATAAAGGTAGAAACTGTACATCATACAATAATTCATCTAATCCAATCCAACTACCTAAAATTAGAGTCACTTGATTCCAACAATCACATCGATAATCATGCAGGAGTTCCTTAATAGACTGGTAAGAGAACACGGAAGCATTGATCTTGAATGGCTAAGAGATGTTCCACCAGACAAAGCAAAGTAAGCCCAAGAATTAGTTCTAGACTTCAAAAGCACCAAACACTTATCTCAGCCATTAATAAATAAATATTTTCTTTTTATAAGGCCATGCTGATTTTAGAGTTTCATCTAATGAATGCAAAGTACACAAGTTCATTGGTTTATAACTTTACACAGTCGAAACAGTAAGATACTTGCTTTCAACTCACCTTTGCAGGGAGTATTTGCTAAGTGTGAGGGGATTGGGGTTGAAAAGTGTAGAGTGTGTACGACTTCTAACACTTCATCATCTTGCTTTTCCAGTAAGTTCCAGTGAACTGAACACACATCGAAAGTAAAAGATTCAGACCTTGTTGATAGCAGATCTCAATTAACTAAACTGTGAAACAGGTCGACACAAATGTTGGACGCATAGCTGTACGACTGGGATGGGTCCCACTTCAACCACTTCCAGAATCTCTACAGTTGCATCTTCTGGAGCTGTCAGTATAATAACTAAAAGATTAGAGGTGCTAACTAATATGTTTAATACAAAGTTACTAACATTATTCCTTCATAGGTACCCGGTGCTGGAGTCAATTCAAAGATACCTCTGGCCACGACTCTGCAAACTTGACCAAAGAACACTGTAAGGCTTTCCAGTTGGCAACTCAAACAAAACACTGAATGCAGCTACATATGAATTGTCAAGTTACTTGTAAATAAAATTCTTTGCTAATCAATTTTAGAATGAGTGAACAGGTATGAGCTGCATTACCAGATGATTACATTTGGAAAGGTGCCCTTAAGTTTCTTTAGATATTACCTAACATTTACTGGTTTCTGTAATAAGAAGTTGAAACTATGAGACTATTTCCTTTGAGACTTAATGCAGGTATTTTGTACAAAAACCAAACCAAATTGCAATGCCTGCCCAATGAGAGGAGAATGCAGACATTTTGCAAGTGCATTTGCAAGGTCTGTGTATTCTTTTTTTTTTCAATTATCACTGCCATGTAGTTGCCAACCATAAAAACCTGACATGTAAGATCAAGAAGCCAAGTGAAATAAAGCCAAAGATACTAACTGTACCACAAATTTACATATAACCAAAAGTAGGAAACTTAGTTTCCTGTTTATCTTGTACCACGGGGTAAAAGACATCCATGGTCATCAATTGTGTTGTTTGCTAGGCAATTCTACAAAATGAAAAGTTAGATATGCCAGCTAATAATGAAACCTTGTTTGCAGTGCAAGGCTTGCCCTGCCAGGGCCAGAGCAAAAAGGTATTGTAAGCGCAGCTGAAAGCAGAACTGCCCAAAATCCTGATGTGTTGGTTAAACCAGTGCCCCTATCTCTACCCCAAGCAACTGAACCAGACAAAAATTATCAAACAAACAAAAACCAACAGTTACTAACAAAAACTGAGGGAAAAAGCTGTTGTCCAATTATTGAAGAACCATTATCACCACAAACTGAGTACAGTGTACTGGCACCAAACGATATTGAAGAAACATTATGCGAAGATCCTGATGAAATTCCTACGATCAAGCTCAACATTGAAGAGTTCACTCAAAATTTACAAAACTATATGCAAAAGAACATGGAGCTTCAAGAAAGTGACATGTCAAAGGCATTAGTCGCTTTGACTGCAGAAGCAGCTTCTATACCTACACCAAAGCTTAAAAATGTGAGCCGGTTACGAACAGAGCACCAAGTGTAAGTATTTGCATCCATCTCTTTTTGAAAGAATAATATTTAGTACCAAGATGATAGCTTTTAAGGCAAGAATTTGCATACAACAAGTTATTCATATCTAAGAGTCAGATAGTTGAATTTGAGGTGATAGGTATTATAGTTATTACTCCCCACAACTTGGAAATTTTAGTTGCTTCAATGTGATTCTGCAGCCACTTAAAGAAAATAAAATTATGAGACTAACACTCTCCACATTTTCCATTCTCAAATTTGATCAACGACATATTGGCTTGTACAATCGTAGAAAAGTTATCATCCACTTTGCACTGAATTTCATCTTCTTGAACTACAGATATGAACTTCCAGACTCTCACCCTCTTCTGCAAAGGGTTAGTTTCTAAATCTTCGTCAGTAGGGAAGTTGTTTGACCCCCTCCCCCCTTCCAAAATGATATTTCTTAATTGATTTGAATTTGGTTCAGTTGGATAGAAGGGAGCCTGATGATCCATGCTCATACCTTCTTGCCATATGGACACCAGGTAATGCTATTATTATATATTTCCTTTCAGTTGAGCAAAATTTATCTAGGAAAGACTACAATACAACAAGCCAAAGTGCTTGGTTTGGCTGGAAGAAAAAGCAACCTCATGCACAGCCTAAAATAGCATCAATATGACCAGAACATTTTGAAACCATTGGAAAGTTGCATGCACTATATACAGGCAATCGTGGTACGCTTATAATTTATTCTTATTCCAAATATTATCTGTAATTGCTTTGATCAGGTGAAACAGCAGACTCCATTCTAGCCCCTGAAAATAAATGCAATTCTCAAGAGTATGGCCAATTGTGTGAAGAGACAACATGTTTCTCATGCAACAGTTTGCGAGAAGCAAATTGTCAAATTGTACGAGGGACACTTTTGGTAAGAATATATGTTTCAGTTATGATTTTGATGTCTTAGACAGAATATATCCAAACGATTGCAATCACCAACAAATATAATATCTCAAAAACAGATACCATGTCGGACAGCTATGAGAGGAAGCTTCCCACTAAATGGAACATATTTCCAAGTAAATGAGGTTAGTGCAACACACATCTTAATTCCATTGAGTTCGTTTATTTTATATTTCAACAGAAAATACATTTTTCCTGTGCAGGTATTTGCTGATCACGAGTCTAGTCTAAATCCAATTGACGTACCAAGGGCTTGGATCTGGAACTTGCCAAGACGAACTGTTTACTTTGGGACATCCGTGCCAACAATATTTAAAGGTAACGCTTAGTAATTTATGCTGTTTAAATATTTAGCACACGTCAAACGACACTGAGATTGTCTCTGGGTTATCAGGTATGACCACAGAAGCTATTCAACAATGTTTCTGGAGAGGTGAGTAAAACTCAGGACTCTTCTATGCAATGTTGAACGTTATGTTTTGTGAATTTTGTGTTGATTATTACTTGAGGAAAGCATATAACTGTAAAGCCAGTATACTGACATTCCATACCATTATTTAACGGATATTCAGCACATTGATTCCATAAACTATCTAATATTACAAGAAAACTGTCTTAGGAGGAGTATTTTCCTAATCATTATCTACTCTATGCATTTCACTGCCATTTATATTCCATGGCTTTTGGGATGTTACAGAATTTAGTTATTTCACAATATTATCTAGAAATATGTGAAAGTTCATTATTTGCTGATAAGTTCAACAAATTCAGGATATGTTTGTGTAAGAGGATTTGATCAGAAGACTCGAGCCCCGCGTCCTCTAATGGCTAGGCTGCATTTTCCAGCCAGCAAGTTTGCGAAGACAAAAGTTAAGAAAGCGGATGGTTAGATAACATTTTCTGCAACATTCACTTAATAATTTTGTGGCGCATCCTGATTGACTAAGACCGTGTTTGGGGGACAATAACTAGCACCTTTCCATGCCATTTTTAAGTAGCTTGACTTAGTTTACAGAAGAATAGGTGCAAAACCAAAGTGTACAATCCCATTGGAATATGGGTATGTAGCATGTACATGTGTAACATGGTTTAAATCTTTTAATATTAAGCTCATCTTTCTGAGCCATTCATCCGAAAACACTACAAAACACGACAATTTCGAGCAATGCAAGCTGCTAATTTGTTCTTTCCTTTTCTCTTTCCAAAAAAATAATCAAGGTTTGCGGTTGGCAACTATAATGGTGGTATAGTGTTGAACAAAAATTTTGATATTGTGTTCTTGCACAAATAGTGTCAACCATAGTCCCCTATTAGAACTTCGCTGACAACTATCAGCTAGTTAAAAGTAAAAGGCTGGAAATAGCGACTGTAGATATCGCTGCTTCGCTTAAGCGTAAATGAATTAAAACAAAAACCATGCTTCGTCGGAGATCTACAGTAACGAAGATTGTTTCCATTTGTCAGTCTGATACTATAGGTCATTGAACTCCTTGATGGACTCAAAAGTATTCATCCCTAGAACATCAACACGTTACGTTTATCACTAGAACGCTGCATCGATACAGATACCACAAAATAGGCAACACACAGTGCCACTGTAGAAGAATCAGACATGAAACTGACGAAATGAAACAGCAACTTAAACGCAGAGCAGACTCAACAACACAAGTTAAATGGAAGCCACAACCATTTAAACTTAAAGAAACCACGAAAACATTAACAGAAAAGGAGAGAAGAAAGAAACGTAAAGGCTAATTCACTGAACAGAGTGAATCGATGAAACGAGATATCGTCGACTATGGATCGAGAGCGTACCTTTCGATTTCATGGAGATGGAGGAAGACGAAAGAAGAGTACAGGAGAGATGAGTGTCTTTGCTTTTAGCGCCTTTTTTTTAAGCGCCCTTTCTGTTTTCGTTTCCCTCCTAATTTTTGGTTCTTCAACCCACACGTGGCAACTACTGGGCCCTTTTGGTGGAGTTAACGGGCTTAGCCCATCATGACCAGTCACATTAGTTTCCTTTTAACTTCCAAAATAAAGTAATCATGAGCTACACTGATTGCAGGATTCCTCGGACGTAAATGTATGCTTGTTTCAAAAAGAAAGGCTAGTAAAATTCTATACAATTTTTTAAACAATGGAAAATTATTCAGGAATCTAATCCAAACTTGACTCTATCATCTAGAGTATAAGTTTATGTTATTATTAGTGCACTTAAGCAGAGGTTAACATTAAAAAATATAATTAATAAAACGACGTAGTTTAATCACTTTAATAAGTGATGTTAAAAAAGAAATGAGAATAAGGTAAAATTTGTGAACAAATTATTTATGATGTAATTGTTGTCATTTCCTTTTTCATTAATTGTGTGTATATACAAAAGTTTTTGCTTTCATACGGTTATAAAATTGCTCATCACGCATTTTAACAATTACTAGTAAGGGAATATTTACAGCTAAGTTTGTTACAATAGAATGGCATATTATTGAGTGTCTTGCAAGTGCATTCCTTTATCATGAGGATGCTGAATATTCTGATGAATATTTGATCTTGGGCTGGAGATGAATCTGAAGCTGCTACTTGGGCCTGCGTCATTCTTATCATCAATTTAGCCCAAAGATCTCTTACATCCCCTCTCAAACGAGACCTAGGATTTGTGGCAAGGTTGAGTTTGGATAATAAGTAAGAAAATCGTGTTGCTGGTAAAAGTTTTGTGAGTAAGTCAACTACTTGGTCTACTGTACTGACATCTGACTTTTAGAACACCATCTGAAACTTTGACTCAAATAAAGTGGATGTCAATTTTCAAATGTTTAGTGTGAGAGTGAAACACTAGATTGTGAGCTAAAGATCGAGCACTATTATTGTCACACCATTAGGATAGGCTTTTGAGATGAGGTGAACCCTAGTTCAGAGAGCAAGGAGAGTAGCCAGATGAGTTCAATAGAGACCTGTGAAAGTGCCAGATACTATGCTTCAGTATTAGAGTGAGCCACGATCGACTGTTTCTTCGAGTTCCAGTACACAAGATCCCCCCTTGAGGAAGACACAACCACCGCTTATGGACTTCCGATAATCAGGAGAGCTAGCCCAGTTTGAATCACTGAAAGCTTGAAGATGAAGAGGAGAGGATAAGGGTCGAAAATGAAGCCCTAGATCAATAGTCCCTTAAAGATAACGAAGAAACCTTTTTAAGGCAATCCATTGTGTAGTGGATGGATTGATAGGAAATTAGCTCAATTTATTAACCGTGTAGCTAATATCTGGCCTTGTGTTGTAGAGATATTGAAGAGCCTCAACTAAGTTACGATATAACGAAGGTTCAAAGAAGGGTAGACCATCATGGTGCGAGAGCTTTGACCCAGTGGAGATGGGAGTGGCACATGGTTTGCAGGAGGACATATTGACTCGTTGAAGCAAATTCTCACATACTGACTTTGAGATAAATACAGCCCTGTTGCATTTCGATAAACCTCAAACTTAAGAAAGAAATTTAGGCTTCCTAGCGTCGTGAGAGTAAAATGAGAGTTTTGCTTAGTAATAAGCCCTTGTATAGCTTTCTAATTGTTTCCCGTAAGTAGAATATCGTCAACATAAACCAAAGCAATGAGAAGTATACCATTATGCTTGTAATAGTAGAGAGAAGTGTCAGACCTGGACAAATTCCCTAGTGTTGAATGCTATTTTGAGTATTTGAAACCAGGCTCAGGGAGCCTGTTTCAAGCCGTTTAGAACCTTAGAGAGATTGCAAACATGAGTAGGCTGAGTGGAGCTTTCAAAATCCTGAGGTTGGCTTATGTAGACAACTTCCTACAAATCACCTTTTAGGAATGCGTTGTTGACATCAATTTGTTGGATGTCCCACTTATGAGAGACTGCAAGAGACAAAATCACCTTAATTGTCGATGCTTTGACTACTGGACTAAAGGTCTCATAATAGTCAATGCCAGGGGTTTGATTGAACCTCTTGGCAACAAGTCTCGCCTTATAAGTGTCCATAGACCCATCAGCTCAGTATTTTGTTCAAAAAACCCATTTAGTTCCCAATATGTTCATGGTAGGTTCAAAAGGAACTAAGGTCCAGGTTCTGTTTTTGTGTAAGGCAGCGATTTCATCTCTTATAGCTTGAGTCCACATAGGATCTTGAAGAGCCTGAGACACATAGGTGGGTTCTGAGGTAAGACAAGATGTTAAGGTAGCAGAGTAGGTTTTAGGTTTAAAAATACCATGTTTGGATTGTGTTTCCATGGGGTGGATATTTTGTGTTGGGGGAGGGCGAGTAGGAATAGGTGTTGGTTGTGTAGAGCCCGGCCTCTACCGCCATCACTCCAGGTATTGTCCTCTTTAGTCAAGGGTGAGCCACGGCTTGAACCCAAGACTTCAAGGTTTTGTTGCACTTTAAGTGCACGCCTCTTACCATTGAACTAATTA
>JAOTIZ010000005.1:38109928-38123794 GCA_027123425.1 Erythroxylum panamense | reverse complement strand
TACTTAATGTTATCTAACTTAGTCATTTAAGTTAATTATGCTTAATTTAAATAAAAAAAATTTTGGGGCTAACATTTATAATTGAATAAGATAAAAGATGAAGATTTCATATTACATCTCATTCCATCTTAAACAGTAAAAATAAAAAATATCCAATTTAAAAGATTTAAGTTAAAATATAAAATGATAAATAACTTTATACTATATTACATTATAAACCCTTCATCTAAATAAGATTTCATTATATTACATTATAAACTTTTTCATTCCTCCCAAATAATAATTTTCTAATATTACATTCAATAAGTTCCATTTCATTATAAATCATTCTATTCCATCTTATTTTATTTTATTTCGTTTCATTAAAAACTTTACGTCCAACCAAACAAAGAAAATATTTAAAATATTTTAATGCCATTCAAAACTGAAAATGCTTAAAACTGCTATTAGGGTCAGTGTTTTGGCAGCAGATACGTATCATCACAAAACATAAATTTTCAAAATCTAGATGTGTACCTTTTGAATTAATGGTACAATTTCCCCTACCTAATACGATGTATTCTTTGAACTGTCTAGTGTACTGAATTTGATAACATAATACATTGAATCTTCTAAGTCTCCGGAGATTTGTCTATTAAAAAGCATTTTCTTTTTTCCTAAGCATAATCATAATCTTCTTAGAACATAATTTTCCACACATACCTCAACCAATTATTTATTTATTCCCGAATTTTACGTAAACGTGGATCGGTCGTATAAATCCTTTTCTTTGTCACAAATAAGTTTGTTATTAAAAATATTAAAAATATATTTGATATTAAGAAAGAGAGTTACATGTATTCAAAGTATTAAAAACTGAATTTAAGAGAAATAAAAATAATAATTAATTGATTGTCTCTTTCAAATTGTAAGAATGGACTTTGGAGTGACTAGTAAAGTATGGCCCTCCTTGTATACTAACTAAGATTTACTCTCTCTTTTACAATGTCAACAAATATTAAACATGCTTAAATATATGTATTCTTTTCCTTATCAATGCTAAGTTATGAAAAGAAAAATAAAAAGAACGTATATAAAGGTTGAAAGTAATTATTTTGAAGGTGTTACTAGTGAATATTTAATTTATCTTAATATTTATTATTTTTAGTATAAATTAATATTTATTTTATTTTAAATAAAATGTATGTGTTATTTGGGTGTATTAACGAATATTGTAGAAGGTGAAGACTTTAAAATTATTAGCAATCAATTACCCCCGATGTATACTTAAGTACTCTTATATTTAAAAATAAACGATTGCATTTCAATATTAGTTTTTTATAGCCTTATTGGAAAATGCTAAATAATTATAACAATATAGTTATAAAGAAAATGCAATCCTAATGATAAATATTATTTTCATATTATTTATAAATTTTCTGAATTACCAAAAAGTATTATTTTCATATTGTCTATAGCTATTATATTAAATAAATATTAAGGTATAATTAGTTAAGGGGTTGTTTGGTTCCACTTCTATTTTTATGTTGTGGCTTTTTGTTTTTTGTTTAAAAAAACAAAAAATTGTTGGGTTGAAATTTCTAATATAAAAACTAAAAATAAATACTTATTTGGTTGAACATTGTAATAAAAAACTAAAAACAAATGTTTGATTTTATCATTTCGTTTCTATTTTTTAAATTGTACTCTTATGTTAATTATTTTTAAACTAATATGTTATGATTTTAAATTAATTAATTTTCATTATAGTTAGAAATAAAAAATATATATTTATATAATTAAAGAAATTTGCACATTAATTGTATATAATAAAATTCTAAATTAGAAAATTACATTAAGTATTCTAATATAATTATGTATAACGCAACAAACTACATATAAGGAGGCCAAAGTTTTGCATCAAACATGATTTAGCTCAGTTTCTTACGCTTCTCTTTTATCTTTTTCTGATCAAAGAGGAACATACTACTTCAAATCAAATTGTTTCAACTAACATTATTACAATCCTTCCCAACTCATAAATCATGTCCTTTTTCTTAGTACAATCCTCTAAGAATTACATGATACATAAATTAGTATTTGGAAATCTGTAGAATGCTTTCTTAAAGCCATGAATTTGGAACTCTATCATCACCATCGTCATTGTCGAATCCTTGTTGAGTTAGATGAAGATGAATGTTCGGTCAAGGTAGTAGGTGGATAATGTTGAGGCAGGTGATGATGATAAGACAATTGCGGGACCATTCAATGTTCCTCGACTTGGAAATATATTCATTTGAAAGTTGAAGGAATTATTAGCTTCAATTCAGATGACTCCTTTTGATATGCAATTACTAGGGTTGTTCAAAAACAACCTTACCAACTAGTTGGTTTAACATGTCAACAAACTGGAAGTAGTTAAAAATTGTAAAAAAGATAGTATGGTAGAAGTGCTTAGATCTTTCAATAAAGAATTGAATGTTTCTAAAATACAATAAAAGAAACAAAACAAAGATATTCAAGCAGGAAGTGGACATAACGACAGTTAGACTCTTTAGAAACAAACATATAAACCTAAAGTATCGAGAACTAGCAAAACTTAGGATAACAATCACCTCTTTTTGTGCATCTCTTGAACGGGGTATGCAAATGAGTGACCTTCTTCCATCTGCCCACTTTTTAGCTCATCAAAAAGCCCAATCAGTCCTTTTCTGCTATTAATTAGAGTACAAAAATGGTAGAAGAATGTCACCAAGTATACGTCAAGGAGCATACTCTAATTAAGTACTGTGATTGAAGTGCTTGGTACGTGAGTTGATACTGAGGTGAAAACTGTAGCTATTATATCAGTAACAGTGGGGGTTAAGTTGACATTGAATAAACCAACAAATTTTGCATACCAAAGTATAGTATGAAAGCATTATTTAACAAAATCCTTCACCATCCTCAACTGGTGATTGATGGGCATCAGGTGATTGCTTATCGTCATTTGATGCCTTTTTGGTTCTCTACTTCCATCGTGCCTATATCCACTTCAAGATGAAGAACCCTCCAAGAGCATAAACTTGATAATGCAACAAGTAGCACTATGTTAAGGTTGACTAATGCATATATATTAATTTGTACATTCACCAAGCACAAAGCTAAATAAGTGTCGAATAAAACACAATTGCGTTACAAGCATTGAGGAAAGATAACACTCCAGCACACAACAACCCTCATGCTTGACGTAATATTTTGTTGGTTTAAAAAAAAAGTAGTTAACAAGGTAGTCATTGGCATGCTATGTGGAAGGAAAATTTAAAGAAACAGAGAAGGCGGTTCATCCTTAAGTGGTATTTTCAATTCCAAACAGCAATTAGTATCATTTTTGGGATGATTGTCTTATGGTGGCCTAAGATTCTACAGTGACCCTCAACAACTATTGCCACATTGTTTGAATGTGTGGGAATGAAGACTTCACTTTCTATGGAAATAATATAATCAAGTGTTGTAGTTTGAGATGCATGGTTAGTGAATGCTCCCAACTCCTCTGGGATTGTCAATGTTTTGTAAAAGCAATTCAACAACCAGCCTAAGACAAACTTTTTTTTTAATTTCTAGAAAACTCAAACATCTGGCCAATAACTATGTTAATTAAGGAAAAACCTTAAAAAATATATCGGGAAGCAAGATGTAAGTTCTAAAAGGAAAGATTCAAACTATAAATCCCTCTAGTTGTAATATAAATTGTCGTCGACGGAGGATAACTGTTGGACCCCATTTTTAGACCCCAACTCCAAAGTCACAAAATTGTAAGCATAGTTGAAAACATTAGATTTGGAAGGAAAAATTATCCAGGAGCAATGGAGGATTCACTACGGCAAAGTAAACTCCGAAAATATACAACGTGAACATAATACCCTATTGGGCTCAGTCCCTTCTCTAATTACAAGGCAACTAGTTGGGACGATCGGGTGAAGGTTGTGGGAGAGGAAAGTTGAAAACATGAAATTTGAAATGAAAACTTCGCAGTTAACAATGGCGGGTTCGCCACGACAAACTAAAAGTTTTGCCATAATGAAATTGTGGAAGTATTTCTAAGGACATTTCGGGGCAAGTTCGCCGCGACCAACCTTTAGCTTCGACATGGCAAAGTCCCGGGATCAAACCCTCGCACCCTTTGGGACAAATATGCTGTGGAGAAAGGCTGGTTTTGCCGTGATGAAGAACCCAAATAATTCCCAATTAATTCTCAACTTACCAAACAATTCATAAGCAACATAAGTCATGCATGATGCTATACGGGTTATTATTGATCGTTTGACGAAGTCAACCCATTTTCTAACAATTAGATAGACTGATTCTTTGCATGTGCTAGCAAAGAAGTATATTGATGAGATAGTGAGATTGCATGCCATTCCAGACTCTATAGTTTCTGACAGAGATTCCCGATTTACTTTGAGATTTTGGGAAAGTATACAAGAAGCTTTGGGGACCAAGTTAAATTTTAGCACGACTTTCCATCCCCAAACAGATGACCACACTGAGAGGACCATTCGAACCTTTGAAGGAATGCTCAGGGCATGTGTGATGGATTTTAAAAGCGCTTGGGGTGAGCATTTTCTATTGATCAAAATTGCTTACAATAATTCGTACTACTCAAGCATTCAAATGGCTCCCTATGAAGCACTGTATGGAAGAATATGTAGAACTCCTATATGCTGGGATGAAGAATGAGAAAGTAAATTAATAGGGCCATAATTGCTTCAGATGATAGTCGACAAGGTCAATCTAGTTAAGCAAAGACTTAAAATAGCTCAAGATAGAATGAAAAGCTATACTGATGCACACCAAAAGGAAATGGAGTATAGAGTTGGTGAGAAAGTATTTCTTAAGACATCTCCTTGGAAATGAGTCATGAGGTTTAGCAAGAAGGGCAAGTTGAATTCAAGATATGTGGGTCCTTATGAGATAGTTGAATGATTGGACCACTAGCCTATAGGTTGACGTTGTCACCAGAATTATCATAGATACATGATGTCTTTCATGTTTCCATATTAAGGAGGTACAGATCAAATCCCTCTCACGTCATTCAGACTACCGAGGTTTAGTTGAGAGATGATTTGACTTATGAGGAGACTCTAGTGAATATTTTAGACATTAAGGAAAAGGTCCTCAGGAACAAGACAGTTTAGCTAGTTAAAGTCCTGTGGAGAAACCATTCGACGGAAGAGGCCACGTGGGAGCCTTTGGAGGTCATGAAGGAGAAGTATCCACACCTTTTTAATGACTCAGGTAAGAATTTTGAGGACGAAATTCTTTTAAGATGGGGAGAAATGTTGGCCCCGAATATTTTTTAATTATTGTTAAGCATGATTTAATTAAATTATGAGGCCTTGATATATTAATTATTTTTGGAGTTAATTAGTATGTCAATGTTGGTAGGATTTTAGTACTTTGGTTAATTGAATTAAATTAGTAAGAGAGTAGTGTAAAAAGGGCATTTTTGGTAGGCCACTTAAGTTTAAAAACCATAAGGCATTAAAGGAAGGGCAAAGTGGACATTTTACAGTCATTAAGGATAAAATTGGAAGAAGGAAGTGTTGTCTTGCATTTGAGAGGGAAGAAAATGTGAATGAGAGAAAAGAAGGGAGCAAATAACGAAAAGAAGAGAGAAAGGAGAGAAAGAAGGAAACACAAGCTAGGTTTCATCTTTTTGTACTTTTCAAGAGAGATTTTGAGGTTGTTTAAGAAGAGAAAAAGAAAAAGGAAGGGAAGAGCTGTCTTTTGAGTCAAATATTCCTATATTTGGTGGAGATTCAAGGTAAGTGCACTAGGAATCCTTTGGATTTTTAGAAGGGTTTTAGTTCATGAAGCTTAGGAAATGCATGGGTTTAAGTATTTTAAAATCAAATTTAGTGAATGTGCTTTGTGGGTTTTCAATTTTCATTCCTATTGAATTGGAATTTTTGCCAATATTAAAAGGAATCAAGAAAGGCAAGAAAGACAAGAGGAGAGGCAAATTTGAGCAAGTTTTTAAGCAAGGAATTCAAGGTGGGTTACACGTTTATAATCGATTTATTGAGCTATAAATGTTTTTCCAAATTTTTGGAGTTAAATGATTATAAATTGTTTCATAAATGTTGCATTTAATGTTTCTTACATGATTTAAGAAGTTGCTACATGTTTGGTACTTGAATTTGGTTGATGAATTATGAAATGAAGATGAAAGGGAATATTTACTTGCTTATTGAAATTTTGTTTTCGAAATGTGCATTTTTGGGCAATATTTTGCAAGTCATGAAATACATGTTTGTGTGGGTTAGTGGTGGTCCATTCTGTTAAGTCATGTGTACGTTGACCATGTTAAAGGCTTCTCTCACCTACTCGCTAGTGACATGGAGCTTCTTCACGAGCTCCCTCATATTTATGAACTATGCAAAACTATTATATGGTTTTGTGATGTTCCGTTATGTTATTATAGGAGATTCGCAAGAACTCCCCTATGGACTTACCCAAACCATTCTAAATGGTTATGTGTCTGTAATGTGTTGACATGTTTGATGAAAGCATGGTTTATATTGTTTATGAATAGTTCTATAAGTTGAGAATTTTAGAATTATGTGTTTCATGGATTCAATGAAAATTGACTATGGAAATGAATATGTTTAATGGTTTTGCTCATTACTTCGTTATAAAGTTGTTACCCATGAACTTTTAAGCTCACTCCCATTTTATCCCCATCTCTAGGTGATGAGCAAGAGATCTAGTGATCGAGTCGAGAGTTTTGACATCACTCCAATTTGCATATTGTTCTATTTTGAGCTAGTTTTTGGAAAACACAAGGCTTTAGTTTTATTCATTCATGTACTTTTGATATTTTTGGGTTATGGGACAAATGATGTATGGTGCCTTGAAATGCCTATTAAAGCTTTGTAAAACTCTTTTCTTTTGATGTTAATGAATTTTATTGGTGTTTTAGCTCATGACTTTCCAAGTTTCACATTTCTTTTTCAAAAGACTAAGATTTGGACGAAGTGCTTTTGTGTATGTTTGTATTTATCTTTTAGTTGAGTTTTTAATGGATTTTGGGAATTGTTTATGCTTTTAGATTGCTGAAGTTTGGGTGTGTCTTGTGAGTTGCAAGTTTTGTCGTAGCGAACCTTTCCCAAAAGATATTTTGTTTGATTTTGGTACCTTCGCTGCTGCAAAGCTAGCTTTTAGTCACGACGTATTTTTCCCGAGAGGAACTTGGGGTCAATCTGGGTACTTCACTGCGACGAAGCCAACAGTTTTACCACGGCGTAATTGTCCCGAAGGGTGCATCTGTTCGATCTTGAGACTTTGGCGTGGTGAAGCTAAACATTGACCATGGAATACTTGTCTCGAAAGGTCCTTGGAATTATTTCTTCAATTTCACTACGGTGAAACATTACTTTTCCGCGACCAACCCGCCAGTGTCGACAAAAAAATTTTCCTTTCAAATATCATATTTTCAACTTTCCTCTCCCACGACCTTCAACCGATCGTCCCAACTAGTTACCTTGGGATTAGTGAAGGGATGGGGCCAAATAGGATAATAAGCTCACGTTCTATGATTTCGGAGTTGGACTCCAGAAACAGGGTCCAATAAAAATGAAACCCAAGATAAGAAAGAGAATAACGTCAAAAGTCAATAGACAATTAAAGGTGAATGGTGCCTTCAAAAAGTCAAGGAATTTTAACTTTCCATCCTTTACCTAGCCAAAGTAATGAAAGATTGATTGCATGATCAATTTGGTAAGGTCTTTGAACTGTTTAAACAACTCCATATTAACTTACCCCTTGTTGAAACCCTTGTGCATATGCCAAAGTCTTTAAAACTTTTAAAGGAGTTAATAGCAAACAAGAGGAAGTTGGAGAAGTTAGCAACTCTGAATTTGAGTGGAAGATGCTTAACGATTCTTCAAAGGAAGCTACTAGAGAAGCTTAAAGATTTAGGGAGTTTTACTATCCTTTGTTAAATTGGTAACTTAAAAATAGAATAGGTTTAGCTGACTTAGGGGACGACTTTAATATGATGCCTTATTCTTTGTTTAAGAAACCAGGGTTGGGTGAACCAAAATCTACTAGAACAAGTTTACAATTAGAAGATAGATAAGTAAAGCATCCTAGGGGTATTATATAAGATACACTTTTTAAGGTTGATAAGTCCATATTCCTAGTTAGTTTTGTGATTCTTAATATAAAGCAAGATATAGAAGTATCTCTAGTTCCAGGTCAACCTTTTTAGCTAATGCTAGATTAATTATCAATATTAGCGAAGGAAAACTAGTGCTTAGGGTTGGGGATGATGGTCATGTTTACAATTATTGAATCATTGCCTTGAACTTGTGGATTCTAATTATTCTATTGATTTATTTGATGGTTTAGTTTCAGAATTTTCACAGGATTCTTCTTTTAAAAATCCACAGGAGCTATTTCCAGTTGAAGAAATAAAGAAGGTGGAAAAGTGTTACAAGGAAGATGCATGTAACCTATTTAGAGGTTAAGGACCCCACAGTAGGAATTAACAAACTAAATCTCTATAAACCACCTCGAGCATAATATGTATGTCGAGCTAAAGATCTTAAACGTGCACTTCTTGGGAGGCAACACAAGAGTTACTTTATTTATTTATGAGCTTTAGTATATAATTTTAATTCTTTTTTATATGCTTTATGCTAAGTTATAGAATATCTTTACTTGATTATGCCCTTTTTTTAGGTTTTAAGGAATTTTTATGTATACGGGTCATATACATGCTTGTGTACATACTCGTGTACCCCAATTTTGATTTCATCATGTTTACACAGTTATAATGACCTATATGGTTTTAAGAATTTAAGAACGGTTATGTATAGTTCTGAAGCTTTTAAGAATTTAATGTTCATGTTTTACTTGGAATGTGTCATAACATAAGCTCGTGTCAAAAGCTTCACTTACATAGTCACTCACACAATCACATGCATGACCAAGTAACTTACTTCATAAACGAGTGATACATGTTTAAATTTTCCTTCTTTTCTCTCATTTTTCTCTCCCTCTTATGCCACCCATTTGTTGTGCCTCTCTCTTCTTCTACCTAGCCCAACATTTTTATGTGATTTAATAGCACCTAAGTAAGTTTTTCCTTACTTTTACATGAATTAAAATTGTAAATTTGGGCTTGATTTTGAATTACAAGTTGAATTTCATCCTTTTCCATGTAAGTTGTTAAATTGATTATATGAATTATATGCAAATTGGATGAAATTTAATTTAGGTATGCCAATTTTTCTCACAATATGATTAATTATTTTGATTTTTGTTAGATTAGGTTTAATTTGTCCCAAAAACTTATTTAGCAAGTTTTATATCTAATAAAACACCGCAAGTATATAGATCGTATCTTGTAGTATATAAGGTTATTGTTTCCATGAGGATTATAGATTAAAAAATTTGAACCTAACTTATCTAAGGTATTCAGAGATTGATTTGAATAAAAACAAATAGTATAAATTGGACCAAATAATAAAAAAGCAAATAAATCAAACAAACAATGAGCCACTAATAAGATTAGGGTTTTTGATCAAGATAAAATACATAAGACTTATTCTTTCCTTATTTTTGTTTCCTTGATTATTGTAGATCCAATTATATGTTTGATCTTAAATTTCATAAGGTATTGATTACTATCTCTCAAGATCTAATCAATTAACCATAATTGAATTCAAAAATTTCAAAATTGCAACCTCTTGATTAACAAAACTTTCCTTAATGTTTTAATTAGATATGAAGTTATCTAATAGATAATTAAGTTCTCAAACAAGATCTCTCTTTTAATGATTTTTAATTTGATAATTGCTAGACTATTAAACTACCAAATCTTGTTGCGCAATCTATTTTGATTATTTTTTACTCACTTTCTCAATTTTTTTAAAGTATAAGCATGTACAATTATCACAAACTTCAAAATGTATATTGAAATCAACAATAATCAAAGTCACAAAATAATTCTAGAATAAATCCTATTCTGAATTATAAAATCTCATGAACATGTTAAACATCTTGGAATTCAGTTTACACATTAAGATTGATGAAATAACAAAGGGAAAAGAAGAAAATTTATGTTTAGGTCTTGATTTGGAAAGCTGGAATTCCTAGATGTTCTTCTTGATCTCCCTTATTTGGTCCAATTTTTGGTGTTTATTACTACGTTTTCTGGTGTTTTTCTCATTCTTAAATAGTTCTTGAGGCTTTTAAGGTTCTTTCTGGGGTTTCCCCACTTAATTTGGTTCCAAAAATAGTCTCAAAGTATCAAAAGACCAAAAAAAAGGAGTGCTAGAAAAGCTAAAACTCGCTGGAATTGCTATTTACGCTCTCTGAAAGATACACAATCTGATATGTGACCGTGTACTAAACCATTTATAACTCAAAATCTTAATAGTTCACAATTCTACATAGGCTAAAAGACTATACACTATCGTAGACACGACCGTATAATCCATTAATTGCTTCAAATATTCCTTTTATACTTGGTTTTCATCCAAATTCTTCTCTTTTCTTTATTTTCTTGTTTCTATATGCTAAAAAACATATCAAATATCTCTTGAAACATAAAATTAAGATTACATTCTTTCTCTAAACTACACAAACACTTAGAATACATACAAACAATAACAATAACATAATTTTAATAAATAACTAAAAACACAACAAAAAACCTAGGAAAATATAGTATAACTATACCTATCAACATCCTCACACTTATACTTTGCTTATCCTTAAATAACACTAAAAACAAAAAACAACACAAAAACATAATTACATATTTACATAAACATGTAATCATGCAACAATACACTAATAATACAATGAAATCAAATCTCATGGAATCACCTTAACCTCAAACACCAATAACTCAAAATATGCCAACATGTTAACTGATTCCTTTCATATTTAAATGCTTTGATTTGAATACACATATCAATCAAAATATTAACACCCTATTTATACACCTATGGCACTTATACGCATGCATTTATGATTAGTTATCAATAAAAAATGCAAACAATCACTAACTAACCTTTCATGAAAATTCATGTTGTTGTTTTAAAAGATCATTAGGTTTATTTATTATAACACCATTTTTATTTATTATTTTTAGATTTTCTTAAAGGATAACCTAATTGTTTGACACGAAGGCAAACACCTTGTCATGAATATCCCCATGTTACTCAACTAGGTCATATTTTTTATTTAACTTGGTTAGAGCGTCACTCTGGCCTTTTGATCCAAAGATAAACAATTTTTCATGAATACCCCCAATTACTCGGCTATATCACAACTCTAAACTAGCTACTAGTTATATTCTTAGCCCAATTTTTTTTTAAAAAAGGGCCAGTAGAATAGTTATTTTATTTAATTACTTAGCCTACATAATTTCTTTTTAGCCAATCACTCTCATAAAAGGGTACTAACAATGATAACCAAGTTGACTAAAACTATAAATGTATACAATAAATTTCATAAAGTGAACGGATAGAGAGCATCTCTTAACTAACATGCATATTCATCCCAAAGATACTTTTAACAAAATTCCTAAGTCAATATGCCTTTACAATTAAAATGATCATGTTCAAAGCTAAGCTAATTCTATTAAATTCTTGCCATTGACACATTCACACAATGCACACATATGCAACAAAAATGTTCACATAATATCAATCCTAGTTTAAAACTAACACAATACAAATGCCAACTTACACATCTACACACTATATGTAAAGCACATACTTTCCTACACTTGAAAAACACTTGTCCTTAATGTGGAAAACAAAACAATGCAAATAAAGATAAATAAAGAACAATAATACAAAGTTAGAGCAAGAATACTTATGGTGTTTTGGTAGTGATGGTGTTTATTATGATTGAATGTTGAGATACTCTATGATATAAGATTCTAGTAATTCACCTCCTATGAAATAAACCAAAAAATAATAAAAATAAAGAGAAAAATAACAAAGCATCAACAAAATAAAATAAAAATAAATGTCCTAAGTCTTAGGTTGCCTCCCAAACACTTTTTTCATGTCATTAGTTGGATATTCTCTGACTTCTACCCTCAACCTGATTCTATAGTAATTAGTTTGCTACCACCCTTTTCTCCACATGGTAGTTTAATAGCCTATAAATATGTTACATGTTGCAAGATAATCAGAAGAACATAATTAATCAAATTAAAAAAACCAAGTAAGTTCCATAATATCCTTTTATGTAACAAACTGTCAATAAAATAGGGAATGATGAAACCCCTTGAATCTTCGATTGAATCCAACTATTTTCCCTTTAAGAAGTTGAACTACTCTTCTTTCTTGATAATTGCCCTCATCCCCTCTTCTTCATCCTCCTTGAATGGAGATATTCTTCAAGCTTTAGGTCCTCTATCATCTGTTCCTCGTTTCTACTTCTTCTTTTAAAGATTCAACTACATCAATTCTCATAAACGAAATTCCCTCCTTCAGATTCTTTAATACCTCTTTCATATAGAATTTCACTTATTCATCACCAATCAAAAGGATGAAGTTGTCCTCATGGACATCTATCAAAGCTCTTTTAGTATTTAAAAATGGTATACTAAAAGGTAGTGGACAATTTCGATCCTTTTCAAAGTATAACATGACAAAATCCATAGGAATGATAAATTTGTCCACTTTTATAGGCACATCCTCCATCATGCCAAACAATTTCTTTATTAACTAATTTGTTATCTAAGTAAGCATAGAAGTTGGCTTCACATCGCCTAGCCTCAATTTCTTGGAAATTGACAAAGGCATAAGATTACTACTTGCACCTAAGTTATATAAACATTTAGAAAACTCTAAATTAACAACTACATATGATATGGTTAAACTCCCTAGATCTTTCAACTATGAGGGCATATGGTTGGTAATTATGGAGTTGCAACTTTCTTTCATGGTGATTATTTGATTGTCATCCTAAGTTTGCTTGATTGATAATATATCCTTGAGAAACCTCGCATACATAAGTAATGTGTAATATACATATGGTACGTAGGAGATAGGTATGAGATATTTATCAACTGATCAAGTCCTGGATGAGCAAGTAGCCTCAATAGTTGATAAGGAATTCCTTAATATAACAAAGTAGTCATTGAGACAAAGCTCACTAACATCATAAATAGAAGGAGCAACGTAAGAGGATAACTTAAACTTATTGGCTAGTACAAGATCACCCGAGACGTCGACATCACTTGGACATCAAAACCAACTGAAGATTGTTTAGTTGGAGGAATACATGGGGCAAATCTTAGAATTCTAACACACTATCCAAGTGAATCAGTAGGAGTTTTTAGAGCAGATAAATAAACAAGAAACCTATGATAGATGAGTGGAGGGAGTCTTATTGCAAATGACAGGACACCTTAGGATGTCTATACCAACCCCACCATCTAAAGCGACAACTTCCTCTTTGGGATGTTTAAAGACCTAATGTAGCACCCCACTCCCATAAGACTTGAACCTGACATCGATGGTATATCCGAGTCCGTGTGTTGGAACCCAAATTTTCTTGGAATTTTTTTGATTTATAAAGTGGCATTAAATGAGGAAACTTATGGTGACTTATTTGTGTGCAAAGAAAAAGAAGAGTCAAGAATATGCAAGATAGATTATTAATGTTTATGACTAATTATGGTCTAAAGTGGTGTTTTGAGTTTAAATGAAAATTGATAGTGAATACATTGTTGTAAATGGAAGTTGAAAAGCAAGAAATAAATAGTGAAAGTATGAGATTTTGGAGAATGAAGAAAAGTTTGACTTTTTGGTCATAGAGAGTTGACTTTTTGATTTAGGCAGAATTTGAGAAAATGATCTTCATGAAACT
>JAOTIZ010000005.1:38082678-38096576 GCA_027123425.1 Erythroxylum panamense | reverse complement strand
CAATTAATAAAAAATTTTATTAATGAAAATAGAAAATATGTAAAAAAATATATTCTTTATGTGTTTTTATATATTTTTATATAAATAAATTATTTTTAATATAAATCACATAAAATAAAATAAAATAAAATAAATAATATAATATAAAATAATAAACCTCTAACAACAACCATTTTAATATAAAGGATATAAAAGTCATTTATTATACATTCTATTCCATTCTATCCATCTTCCAAACAATATTTCAATACATTACATTATGAACCCTTCCTTCCTTCCCAAACAGCTTTTTACTATATTACATTCTATTTCATTATAAACCATTCTATTCTCTTTCAGTCTATTACATTCCATTCCATTAATTAATATCCAACCAAACAGGGCCTTAGCGTCTTATTCATGCTCACTTTCCTTTTACAAGCTTCCTTGATAAAAAATGTCGTTCTAGTGCATTGTCACATTATAAGAAGGAATTTGAGTTTGATGGAGTATAATAATAGGAGTTTTATTAAACATAATAATGTAAAAGCTTTTTTCATAATATTTATAAAAAATATGATTGATATACTATTAAACTAGATACGCAATATTAATATCATATAAATTAAACCATAATAATTATTTTGCTTATTACACATTTCTACAAAATTCAATGAATAAATAAAATTTAAATTATTTAACTTTGAAATAGATATTAAATATTATTTCAATAAGGTATTTAATTATATTTATTAAATAACTATTATCAAGTTCTTAAATGACACAAATTATTTTTCATAAATTTTTTCTAATAAATACTCCTTTATGTCATAAAAATTGACACAATCGATTTACCAAGCATCACTCTTTCTTTTATTGAATAAAATACAATATATTGTCTTCTAACTGTCAATGATATACTCTAAAAAAGAAATTCAATTTATTTACATGTGAGGCTATAATTTACTAGACTGAGCTTCAAACTCGAACAAATTAACATTTTTGGATGTTATATTATAGAATGTATGTACAATATATTAACAAATAATGATAACATTTGTTGACTATTCTTAATCAACTTATTTAAGAGTTCTATTCTTTTTTTTTAAAGTTCAGTAAAAAGTTTCCAATTTCTAAATTTAGTTTCTATTGCTTATTGTTTTCATAATTTATAAAAATCATAAAAACTAATGGTGATTCTTGGTTTTATCTTTTTTTTTAATTTTAATTATATTATTAACTAAATATATATTACTTAATTATTTAATACTAATTACTAACTCGTAATTAAATTGGTTTAATTTTAAAACAAAATATTTAAAATTTTATTTTGAAGCTTGATAATTATTTAATAAAAATATTTTGAATTTAGATATCTTGAAATATATAAATTTAGAAAATAAAAATATATTAATAATTTTAACGTCGAAATATTCTTAGCAGACAATTGGCTACCAACTTTTATAATTGAAAACATATTGTATTTTAAAGATCTCGTGGAAAGTTATTATATTTTGTGAAAAGTTATAAGGTATTCCTTAGTCTTTCTAGTAATTTTTATCACTTAAAATATATTAATATATTAATTTAACATATTTATATATCATTACTTATATTACAAATATAATAATTAGTATTTTATTTTAATATAATTTTAGCACGTAATTATCAATTATTGTAATATGTTAACCGTCTTATTTATTATTATTATTATTATTATATTATTATAAAATAAAAATTTACGCGGCTATTGTTTTAAACTAATTAATATACTATTAATTATCATTAAAATGTAATAAATCATTAATTACTAATAAAAATAAATTATGTTTTATATAAAATATTTGTTTAAACTTTTTGATATAAGTAACGAGATGCAATTATTGATTTAACTATAAAATATTTATTAAAATATAAAATATAAATAAAATAGGAAATTGATCATTTTATTATAATAATTTAAAATTTAATAAGATATTTAGTTTAATATCATGTTATAAATAAAACAAAATTATACTAAAGTAAATTAATATATATATTTTATTTTTAATATAGTAAATCAATATGTTTGATATATACTACAGATAACTTGCTATCTGCGTAGAGTTTTATGCGTCCCAAAAATGACAAATTAAAGAAAATTAATGAATGATTAATCCTCAATTTTCCACAAAATAAAAGGTTTCTCGTAAAATTTTTAAAGTGCATGGTGGAATTAATGAAATTATACTAAAGGCTAGTGGTTTTTTTTACCTAAATAAATAATTTTTATACACAAAATTTTTCTTATTTATTTTAAATAAAACATATTCAATTTTTATTAATCAATATTTCATAAAAAAATTGAATAAATTAATTCATCTTTTATATTTAAGTTTTTTAATATAACAAAATTTTATATTAGTAACAAAACGAGGAAATAAGAAAATCACGAAAGTGTAACCAACCAAGTATCGCATGCAAATGTGATTATAGAAAGAGTAAATGTAAAAGTAGCACTTCATAAAGTATTTACCACAATAGTGAGACTCTTGCATTATTCAACGTTAGTCGTATTTACTATGTAGACTTGTAGCTACAAGGAAATTACTTTGCTGGCGACTTTTTAGATCTAATAATGGACCTTCGCTAGCCAATAATGTTAAATTCTGACAATGGAACGTCAGTGGCCACTCAACTTGATTTTCTAATAATGCAGTACACAAGTTGTTCCCTTGGGGAGTCAACTTGGTATTTTCCGAGGCATGAATTTTTAAGAGTATAATTTATCGACTTCCAAATTAGAAACTTCAGTTGGAAAACAAAAGAGAATAATATTTTTGTACCATTTCCATATGAATAATTATTAATTAATACCAAAAGTGCACATATTGTTGGAAATTTAAGAAGGTTAGATATTCTCGTGTCAAGAATAATCCAAAAATATTATATATTAGAATAGTATATTTTAACCTGGTTGATATAGGTGACATATATCTTCGTCGCTTAATTAAGAGGTTGAAGGTTCGACTCTTAAGAATGTAACAAACTCCTGAACCAACTGTAGCTCTTCTTAATTTAAGATGTTCCTGCTACCGAAGGATTAGTCCGGAACTAATCCTTAAAAAAAACAAAAAAAAGAGGTATATTTTTAAAAGGTTAAGAAGCAAGGATTGGACCGTTTACTTTATTGAACCTGCCAAACACCAAGAAATTTCAGGAAACGTAGCAGTCACTCACTGCCCAGCAAAACCAATAAGCCTTCAGCAATTAATAGCGGAGTAAAGTAACCATTTCCCAAAAACTTTAATTGAAAAATAAAAACGCAATTCTGTTTGATATTACGATTACGCCACCGAATAAAACCGCACCGCTTTCGCTCTCCGACAATAGAATTCTAGAGAGAGAGAAAGATAAAAAGAGGAAAAACAATTCTAGAGAGAGACTCATTCCATCAGGTTCAGCTCACCTTTACCAGACCTCCGTATTCCCCCCTCTCTCTCTATATTTTAATGGCGGTTCTTCTAGGGTTTTTACGCTTCTTTTTTAGCTAAGAGCGAAAGTCTTCAAATCGGATATCTCACATGGAAATGCCTGGTCGGAGATCCAACTACAAGCTTCTCAGTCAGTTCCCTGACGAACAGTTAGACCCGCCGCAGTACTATGAATCGTCCATTTCGGGCGAGTCAAAGAATAGTAAGCTCAAGTCAGAGAGAGGCTTTGATTGGGAGTCCGATCATAGGCCGAATCAACAGTCTAGTAACAATCGGATTGGGAACTTGAACTTGTACTCCTCGTCGATCGGGTTGCAACGGCAATCGAGTGGTAGTAGCTTTGGAGAGAGCTCGTTGTCTGGAGAGTATTATCCTCCCACTCTGTCAACGGCCGGAGGAAATGAGATTGAAGCATTCGGCGGTTACATGCATGAGGACGGCAACTTGATTAGGGCCAGGGCGGGGGATAGTACCGCGTTTTCGGGGGGTTCTTCTGGAAAGAGCTGGGCGCAGCAGACGGAGGAGAGTTATCAGTTGCAACTGGCTTTGGCGTTGCGGTTGTCGTCCGAAGCAACTTGTGCTGATGATCCGAATTTTCTGGATCCGGTTCCTGATGAATCTGCGCTGCGCTCCTCCAGCTCTAATTCTCCGGAGGCGGTGTCTCACAGATTTTGGGTGCGATTATTATTTCTAATTTTCGTACTTGGCATTATCGTCGTGTTATTTTCTGCTTTTGACTGCGTGCGTGTGTCTAAAAGAAATCCAAGTGCGCAGATTATCATAGTTATATGGTGTAGAGATAGACGTGTTTCGACAAGTTAATTTTAAATCCTTGAATATGAATTACTTATGATACTGGCATATGAATTCACTTGACAGGCTTAATATGCTTGTTTTGTCGACGGTAATAATTATTGATGTTCACTTCCATACTTTCTGGTTCCTGGCTTCCACATGTATGCGTTTTAATTGAGGCGGAGAACAACATCCGTCCAACTTTACTTGCAAAGTTGTTGTCATAGTTTGTGGAGGAATGTCCGCTGTAATTTTGTTGGTAGTTCGATGATTGAAATTGATGGACTTGGCAAAATTTTAGTACTTGTTCATCTTTGCTGTCTTATTATTCATCTCTAAGAAATACGTGACAGTGCTGATGCATAGTAAAATTGTTTCTCTAGATGATCATTACTAGTGGCGTTACTGATATAACAGGAATTGAATGTACCAACTGGTATCTTTTTGAGGAATTTACTTTGGTTGACTTCACTTTTGTTGCTGTTGAAATTATGTGGTTGTTTTGATGAAAATTGTATAGCAAAATTTCTTATGTAGGAAAGAAAGGCCCATACCCTCCTTTCTCATCCTTATGATCCTTATTACTGAATATGGAATTAATTGCTCAAGTTAAGAACTCTTATCCATATTATTTCTACCTTTCTTTTTCTTGAGAAGCCCACATAAATAATAGCATAGTTAAGTTAGGACATTAATTTTCCTCAAGGGTACCTGACAGGAAAGGTTTAAAAAGATTAATAACTTATTACTGTGATTTTTCCCATTTCTGTTTCGTTACTTTTATTTACATTGAATCCTTGTCATGGTAGTATACTATATTAGCAACCAAGTAGGGTTTCTCTTCCCATCTGGTTCTTAGCATAGCTCTATAAGGATAAGTGCTGTCATGCACAATGCTTTGAATAGGAGATTAGAGGCAAATTAATAAGTGGAAGGCCATAGATTGTTGAGACAATAAAGGGACTGTTGGAAGAAACCAATGGGTCCACAAGTAATGTTATTCTTTATTAAACAATTGGCACAGGGAACTGAAGATGATGTAATATGCTACCTTGGGTCTTTAACTCCTCTTCATTGACATTGTGATCTGTGGAACTAATTGCACTTAAAATTCCCATGACTTGAGTAGAAAATATGAAAGTCAAGTTCTAATGGTGTTACAAAAGACCAAAGGATTATTTCAAAAAGTTTCATGGCCGGGGAATTTCATTTGATTCAGCCAGGTTTTTTTTCGATCCTTCAACTGTTTGAAGTGTGGATACCAACAACACATTATTTTAAAGTCAGCAAAAATCATAGTATTTGATAGGAAAACGTTTTGGGCTCATGATTGGGTTTGCAAGTTGTTGATTTTAGATTTTGGTGTAAAATCAGTGTAGCTTTGTATGGTATTCTCTGTTTCTAGGTTAGAGGGGGTTGCATGTTGTCAAGTTAACATTGTTTTCTTCTGGAGTTCTTAATTTGTCTTATATACTCAACATGCATCAGGTGAATGGTTGCTTGTCATACTTTGACAAAATTCCTGATGGTTTTTACCTAATTCATGGAATGGATCCATATGTGTGGACGGTGTGTACTGATCTACAAGAGAATGGTCGCATCCCATCAATTGAGTCTCTGAAATCTGTGAATCCGAGTGATGGTTCGTCACTGGAAGTGGTTTTGATTGATCAACGTAGTGATCCAGGCTTGAAGGAACTTCAAAATAGAGTTCATAACATTTCTCGCAGCTGTAGAACATCAAAAGAGGTAGTTGATCAGGTGGCAAAGCTTGTATGCAAGTGCATGGGGTAAGTAATATTCATATTGGAGCAGGTTGAAGTGGTTTTTATATTGCAATTGATATATAATACTGTGTTTATCATATTTTTTTGTTGTTACCATAAGGGGATCAGCTTCTGTGGAAGAAGATTTACTGTTGATCTGGAGGGAACGTAGTCATGATGTAAAAGATTGTTTAGGATCTGTTGTGGTCCCTATAGGCAGCCTTTCCATTGGCTTATGTAGACATCGATGTTTACTATTTAAGGTAGATTCTATCTTGGTGTTTTGTAATTGCTAATTGGTTTTCTGCTTTGCTGTTTAAACTTTTGGGTGAATCCTAGTATTTTGAGTATGCCAAGAGTGTAACAGATTTCTATAATAGCTTAACCAGATTCGATACTCTGTCTTATGTACCTTATCTTTTTCTTCCTAGGAAGAAAAGAGAGTTAATGGTGAACTGTGTGATCTTGTCTAGGTTCTAGCTGATATCATTGATCTACCTTGTCGAATCGCAAAGGGGTGCAGATATTGCAGAAGAGATGATGCTACCTCATGTCTCGTACGTTTTGGTCTTGAAAGGTATTCTTTCTTGGCTTTTATGATATCTGTTGGTATATATATGTAAGAATTGGAGCAAATGGTCAAATTTTGTTTAGTAGTCTATCCGAGAAGCAGAGTGATACTGTTTACTTTTAAACTCTGGGTATTGTTGTCTTCAATCCAATGTTTACCAAAGTGCTGATACGGTTTTGTTTGGATTTCCCAAATACTTAAGCTGTAGCATCAATTTGAATTTGAGAGTCACTATGTTCTTGATCAACTAAAAATTTGTTTAAAGCGTGTAGCAGTAGCAGGTAAACATTACATTTGTTGAACATGTGTCTTGATAGCCTTTGCAGGGAGCTAAAAAATAAAAATTCTTTCAACATTTAGACTTTCATTAATAAATTTCTTTAATTATTTTCCCAGTGCACTATAATGTAATTCAAACTGCGCCAGCGGTCTCTAGTTGTTTGATTCTTGTAGCCAGAATCTATCAAAGACATCTTACAAAGTGTATTTCTCCCATTCCAGAGAATATCTAATTGACTTAATTGAGAGGCCAGGCTGTTTATGTGAGCCCGACTCCTCGCTCAATGGTCCTTCTTCCATCTCAATTTCTTCACCATTGCGCTATCCCCGAATGAAATCAGCTGAACCTACCGTTGATTACAGGTCAATGGCCAAACAGTATTTTTCGGACTGTCAGTCACTCAATCTTGTCTTTGATAATACTTCAACAGGTAATGCATCGACAGGCCAACCCACGAGACTCCTTATTTGGCTTGTCTTTAGTTAACTCTTCTTCTATTTATTGTCTTTATCTTCTGCTTCTGTGTATGCTTTGTAGTTGCTGGTGCGTACATTGTTTCTAGTTTCACATGTTCCAAACATGGTATTGAAAGTTGAGTCCTCTTTTAATTGATTCTTCGCATACCAATCCATCTCCTTGCTTCTATTTCAATGATACTAACTCCTTTACTGTTTCTGGATTTTGTTAAACCTTCTGCAACTGATGGGTTGAAATGTTTGTTTGAGAATGCTATAGATTGACATTACAAACAGAAGTATAAGAAAGAGAACTAAAATAGACAAGCTTCATACATATTTCTAGCTGTATCACTTAGGGTATTTGATTTCTTTTTGATCTTGCCACATCAGAAGTGCCTCATTTGGCAATTCATAGCAAGTGCAATGCTCTAGAAGAACCCACACCCCACTCTATTGGATTTTAGTGTAACTTACATTTCAAGGTCTCAACTGTTGACCTTTCAGTTGTCTCCACAAGTTGTCATAGTTAATAACAGCTGAGATGCCAGTTGAAACTCAAGATTTGCTTTATTGCAGTTTGGTCCCTTTGTTCTCATTATGCATTTGGATTGTGAAGAAGATTGATGCTTCTTTTATTTACAAATGCTTAAAATAATGAATTAATTAGATCATGGCTCACATTGGTAGAGAAGACTGATATAGTAGTGCAAGTGTTAAACAGTTTTTTTCCTCGCTCATTCCATGCAAGAAAACTCTAATGTTATATTTGCAATTTGTTGGATTTCTTGTTTTTCAATCTTTTACTTGATCTCTTCAGGTGTATAAGCTATTGTAATGTAAGGTTTCAATAATAACTGCTGTTTTGTTGTGTATTTCCAGGTGCTGTTACTGAAGAAGATTCTGAAATTTCTATGTATTCTCAACCAGTTGATCTGGCAGGCAATGAAAGAAGTAATATTGTTCAACAAGAAAGAGATTCCCAACTTTCCAAACCATATAATCCTTCACATAATGCTAAACAATCAATAAACATGACCAAAGATCCAATCCCCGCAAAGCATATCCCATCCACTGGGCACAAGCATGTCCAACCAGTTTTATCATACGAGATGGTGAATCCTAGTAAAGATTCGAGGTTCTTTGACAGTGGTCAATTGGTATCTAGTAAACAAAGTAAAGAACTTTCACATGATGTGGAAGATTTGGACATCCCTTGGAGTGATCTTATTTTGAAAGAGAGAATTGGAGCAGGTAGACTATTTCTGGTATTTATGTCACTTCTTTGAGAGAAACAGTAATGCCTACTAGCTATATATTAGCTAATAGTTGTTCCTTGTGGCATGGTGATTGACATTGAATTGGTTTTTCTTGTTAGGTTCCTTTGGAACAGTCCACCGTGCTGAATGGCATGGCTCGGTAAGCTGCCTCCCTTATCATAAACATTGTCTTTGAAGACATGTCACACATCTCTTTGTTTCCTTTTTGCTTTCAGTGTGAAATTTAACAATAAATGCTAAAACTTATGGAACTTGTGATTGTGCATTTAGTGGTGAAAATTGCCAGTCAAGGAGATATGAAGCTGAAGTCTATGTCACTGAATTGATGTGTCAATCCATTATTTACCATAGTGCACTATAGATGAATTGTGTTCAAGAAATTTCCTTAATCTGGCCTTGGAGATTATGAATGTTTAGAGCGCCGTGTTTACCATTTGTTTGCAACTTGACCTGCCCACTAACAGGTTGTGACTAGTTTTATTGAATATAGGTCTGAATGTTTGGAACTATAATCCTAATTGCTAGAATGACAACTACTATACCTGATTAGTAGACATGTTATGGGTTTTTCTAGGGATTTGTTGGTTTTATGAGAGTGAAATTTGGTTCTATTTTTTGCATAGAAGTCTTTTATGTTTGGTCATTCATTCGTATGATCTATCAATGTCTTATTGTTGAGTTTTATAATAGTAAATAGTGTTATTTTAGCTTCCAGTACAATTAGCTTAAGTATGTTTTTAAGTTTTCTCATCGTGTTTTAACTGATTAATTGAGTTACAATGTTCTTTGTACTGCCTCTTCCTCTTCTTCGGCCTCCTTATCCTGATTCTTTTCTGGATAATAATCTTAACCACAGGAAGTTGCTGTGAAAATTCTCATGGAGCAAGAGTTTCATCCAGACCGGTTCAAAGAATTTTTGAGAGAGGTGATTGTTCGCTGTGAGTTCGATAAAATTTCACATGAACTTTTGACAACACCTTGCCTTTTAATCTCATATGTATAGTTGTTTCTTTTGGTTGTTAGGTTGCAATAATGAAGCGTGTTCGGCATCCAAATATTGTTCTTTTCATGGGTGCAGTAACGCAGCCCCCAAATTTGTCCATAGTGACAGAATATTTATCAAGGTTGTGGGTTCTTTCCCTTGTGACATTCCTTTTGTTCTATTTCTCTCAAGCATGAGTTTAGAGAATCCCCATCTTCCAATTTTTTTGGAAAAATCTTCCGTTTTTTTGCTAGATATTTAAAAACTTTTTACTTTTGTGGTTTGATTAAATCTGTGGTTTTTCATTCAGAGGTAGCTTGTTTAGGCTGTTGCATAAGTCTGGTGCAAGAGAGGTGTTAGATGAAAGACGTCGTATGAATATGGCTTATGATGTGGTATGCATTTTTGCTTATATGGTCACTACCTTTGCTTTGATTTAGCTTGCCAAGAGCTTTTTGTCATATCTTTCAAAACTAATCAAGGTGCTTTGAACTCTCACAGGCAAAAGGCATGAATTATCTTCACAAACGAAATCCTCCTATTGTCCATAGAGATTTAAAGTCTCCAAATCTTTTGGTTGACAAGAAGTACACAGTAAAGGTTAGACAGTGGACTCCAAATTTGGCTCGTTATAGATCTCTTTCATGGCCTGTTTAATGATTGTTTGATGCCTCAGAAGTGAAATCTTGGGATTAAACTGGAGCTACATCTAGAGTGAGATATCCAAAAATAGAATTTCTTACAAGGTTCCTGTGTATACTTATGGATGTCACAGCACCCTTAAGCTGTTTTCCATTGTAGGCAGTTGGTTGTTTATTGATATGCCACATGGATGGAGACCTGGACATCATCCAAACCCTATCCAATCCCAATTAGTTTCTTCCATTATCAACTTGGCATGGCTGTTTATGCAGCCTTATGCAATTTACAATATTTCTAGCGTCTCCTCTTGTCATGGATATGTTACTGTTTAGAATTGTTACTTGGCAAGGTGATTCTTTTTGTATATCTGTTAACTAAATAATCATGTTTGTGCTGTTTGAATTTTGTGATGTGTAGAGTTTTGCCGTTGATCCAAGTGCTGATATTAATTATGCAATATGTCTAGGATTTTCTGTTTATTGCACTTAACTCTTTTGTTTACTTTCTTTGACCTGATCAGGTTTGTGATTTTGGCCTTTCTCGATTAAAAGCAAATACATTCCTGTCATCAAAGTCTGCAGCTGGGACGGTAAGTGGTTCTGAACTTATCCACTGTCTTATAAATCTTTGTTTTAAGTTGTTATGAACATGCTATTCTGATATTATGATCTTATGTTCATTTGTCCTATTTATTAGCCTGAGTGGATGGCACCAGAAGTTCTCCGCGATGAACCGTCAAATGAGAAATCAGATGTATACAGCTTTGGTGTCATCTTGTGGGAGATTGTAACACTGCAACAGCCCTGGAGCAATTTAAATCCAGCACAGGTTTGTGTTCTGGAGTTGTTAATTACTTCTGACATCATACAATCTTAATGTAGTCTTATTCTGAGTTGACTTCTTATTAATGTTGTTTGGGAACATAATAGTGAATAATTGATATTTTGGGCATACCACGAGATCAGTAAAATAATATATCTGCCAGTTTGACTCTTTTAATAAGTAGAGAACATATTGGTTGTTTTTGTCGACTAGCTATTTGATGCACACCCTATCTTGTAACCTTTTTTGGTCCTTGGTTGTCTGTTATGATATACCTCAGCAATTGGCTGACTAGGGGCCCAAGTGCAGGGCATCTATTTAGGAATGGATATCCGTGAAAGTTAAGTAGCTTCACTTACTGACTATTTAGACATCCCAGGTTTCCTCATGGAAACTTCCCAGCAATTCCCAACTTGCAGTCTACCTGCTGGGAGAGTTGTTCCAAAATAATAATCTTCCCTTGTGTTTGCACCTTTTGATTTGTAATCATTTTGGTGCTTTCTCTTTCTGCATTTACAGCTGGAAATTTATGGATATGATGCCTACCTTGTAGGTTGTAGCTGCTGTTGGTTTCAAGGGAAAAAGGCTTGAGATTCCAAGAGATTTAAATCCTCAAGTGGCCGCCCTTATTGAGGCTTGCTGGGCAAAGTGAGTTCGAAGTTCTAGTTTTGGTTTTAATCCTCATCTCTCGTTAAGCCAGTGTGCCTGGTGGTTATTTGTTCGTTATTATTGTTATTTAATTTTTATACGGTCTCAATACAAATGGTTTTCCTGCAGTGAGCCTTGGAAACGTCCCTCCTTTGCTAATATCATGGAATCTCTGAAGTCTTTGATTAAATCCCCTGCACCCCATTCTGGTCCTGCTGATATGCCATTACTTGCGTGAAGGGTGGAACACCATAGGTCTTATTTATGCACATAATACAGCATTCTTTTGCGATTCAATATCTGGCAAGGATAGCACTGCCTAGATAGTCTCAGGTGCGCCATATTCTTCAACTCTGATCTACCCATCCCAGTTTAATAAACCATATATTTACGTCGATTCACTCCCATAGGACTTCCGGCAGATGCACTTAAGCACAAAGCTCGCTGATGTACTAGCAATCAGTGAGCATCAACTATTCCTTAAAAGAGGAATGCATGCTCTCTGCAGTCATTACATAAGTTGCAAATCTGGTCTGATGGGTTTAAAATAATTCTTACATTGAAGCTTGCTTTGATCAACTGTCCTGATATTTTGATTAATTCACTTGGCCGCAGAATCATTGATGTACATGTCTGTCAGCTCGAAACTCGAGAATTTTGTGTTTTTAGCTCTGCCAGAGGAACCACATCGATGCCTTAAATACATTTTCTTTTGCCTGTAACACCGGCTTCCTTAATGGGAAGTCTGTATAAATTTGTTTCATAATTTTGCATGTAAAATTTGTAACTTAAAATTAGCTCAATGAAATCGTTGGCAATTTTTCTTCATCATGCAACTGTTCCATTCTTTTTCTTTCCACTGCAAATCTCGAGGACGCATCTCCTGGCATCTCCATTTTACGTTTCTTGTTGTTTTAACAAGTAAATTAAAAAAAAAAGGGCTATGAAAATAGACGGAGAGCGGAAAAAGGCTTGTTTAAGACTTAACTGCACAATGTTACATGAACTGACACTTTGGGAATATAGTAATGATAAGGAAGCCTGGTAGAGGGTATTAACTGTTTATTATGCCATCATTGTGTTTTCTACTTCTTTTCTGGGGATCTTGTTCCTTGTACGCTTGGCAATTGCAAATTGTTTATTTTCTGGAGCGAACAAAGACTCGACTCAGCTCTATGATCACGAGTTTAAGCCTGCTGCCAGTTTTGTTTGGGTTTGCTCGCTTCACTTGGATATGCGGGGAATTGTTGAAATTTCACTCCCTATTCTCCAACCCCTTGATGCAATGCAAACAGCTCGCTTACTCTTGGAGTTGGAGTTAGTAATATGGTATTCTTATTAAATGGTATGTCTAGTTCAGCAAAAAGCATTCCTCACTTAGTGATAAATTGTAACTTGATTTTCTATGTTGGTTTCACAATATTAGAACTGAAATACCCAACTATCTTTACGATATTTGCCAATTTACGAGAAATAGTAGCACCTACTTTGGGAGTTTGAGAATTTTAGTAGGTGTTTTCTCCCATTCTCTTGCATGCAAACAAAAACTCCATAGCTAGCAGACTCTGCTCGTGCACTGAGGAATTCAAGTCACTGTTTACACAAAAATAAAATTTATCCACCTCTGGAATTAAAAAGCTACTGCTCTTAATTGTTTTTTAGTTAATAGCACATTAGATATTCATAAAGTTTTATCTTATCTTATAAATGTGCAATCCCTTTCGTATTTTACTTCCTTTTTTTTTTATAACTCAAGATTCGGACTTGGCCCAACTACCTAGAACCTATGAGCTACCTACTCAGACTCATAGATAGGTAAATCTAGGTTTGATCTAAAATAGTATCAGAAATACCTGCTCTAACGGATAGGCCTTTATCACCAGAGAGATTACATCACATTAAGGGTGCGGTTGGTTCATACAGGGGAATGGTAATAGGAATGAGAATGAATATAGTAAGGAATAGGAATGGATATTATCATTATAATTATGATGGTTGGTTAAAAGGAAGGAATGATTACCATTATCATTGATAGTGGTTGGTTTATAAAAATACTAAGAAATAAATTTTATTATAATTAATTAATTAATTAATTAATTAATTAATTATATTTTAATTAACTATATTGTAATTAATTACAATATAATTATTAATTAATAAATGAATTATATTTTAATTAATTATATTGTAACTAATTAATAATAT
>JAOTIZ010000005.1:38072260-38082578 GCA_027123425.1 Erythroxylum panamense | reverse complement strand
TACAGTTGTATAATATATCAATATGGACTATTTTGCAATTTTTAAAAAGTTTAGGGACTATTTTATAAATTTAAAAATATCCCGAAACGGTACCCGGTACGGACCGGTACCGGTACCGTTCCGTTCCAGAGCCCAATCCGGTACCGAGTCCGGTACGGTATTCATAACATTGGTTCGTATACTACCTCTTGTCTCTGGAAGCAGTGCAGTAGGCCATCTTTTTTTTTCTGTTTTTTGAATACAAGTAGGCCATCTATCTTCAGAAAAGAAACAAGATTTGCGTTAAGTGTGATTGGTCAGTTACATTGCTTAGCCACTAAGTATTACGACCAACAGCAAGTGGGCCACCATTTTCAAACATGTAACAGTAAACTACCAATCACATGCCAGAAAATGAAATCTTGACACCTGGTCAAAAATATCTAGTGCCCACGTGTCTCCTAACCACAAAAAAAAACTGCAATTAACAAGATTAATATTTTAAATACATCACTACCAACCCGTTAAGGTCGGTGACTTGAATTGTGCTCGTCGTCGTTTCAGTGAAAGTGAAAATAATAACGAAAAATGGCTCGAAATTCTTGTGGCCGTGGCCGTGGCCGTGGAAGATGCAGCGAGGCTTCACCGCCTCTTTTAAGATTTTTATCGAACAGTTTGTCGGCGATCACTCTTATATATCATTTCAGCCCCTTGAATTTCACGGACACGCTGTTAATCCCCATTTCTTGGGCCTCCTCTTTTCTTTTTCATCCTACTGAAACCACATTTAAAATTCTTTGATCGTTCTCATGAGCTCAGAAGATGCAGAAAAGTACCACAAATCACCCCATAAGCCTTCCTCTTCTTCGTCTTCTGAACCGGAGACAACGCCGCCGGTGAGTGGTTCTTATCATTTCCCATCTGGGTCTTCGTTTATGGAGGACACAAGCTTCTCTGCTTCTCCTGTGATGGATTTCGAGGCGTTCTCTGCTTTCAATCCTTCTAATTATGCTCCTCCTCCGGTTTTTGAGTTCAAAGCAAGCCCAGTTTCAGAAACAGTTGTCAAAGCTGAAGAAATGGAGGAAGAGAGTAGTGGGTTGCCTCGGCCATTGGACTGCTTACAAGGGACTCCAATTCCGCCATTTTTGTCCAAGACTTTTGATCTTGTAGATGATCGGAGTTTGGACCCGATAATTTCGTGGGGTGCAAAAGGAGCGAGCTTTGTGGTTTGGGACCCTGTTGAATTCTCTAGGATTGTGCTCCCTCGCAATTTCAAGCACAACAATTTCTCAAGTTTTGTTCGTCAACTCAATACTTACGTGGGTATTGCAGTGTCATAACAACCTTAATCGGGTTATTGTGCTCTTTCTTTGATGTATATTTGTTCCGATTTTGTGTATTGTTTTGGGACTTTGTCTGACTTTTGTGGGTTTTGCTGACAATGTTTTCTTTGTAATTGGATTAGACACTCATCAATCATTAAAATTTTGTACTATAATAGCGTTTATGGATGATGTATATATTTCTCAGGTTTTGAATAGGCGCTGGGTGTATCGTTGTGTTAGTTGTATAGCGTCGGTTTAAGATTATGTACTTTGGATGTTTTAGCTTATGTAATTGGGGCACTGTTCATGTAAAGTGGTGTTTCATTTGGGATTGTTGTAATGGGGTTTACCTCTAGTGAAGTAAATACATTATTGGAAGTAGTCAAGTTTATTAGGTGTATTTCTTCTTCGTGAAACTGGTATAGAAGATTTTTAAGCAAATGATTAAGGGATCTGCATTCTGCTGATATTCATACTGCAAGGAAAGACATCCTTCCCCTCTGGGTCTGAAATGGAGCGGGGAGTTGCATCTTTCACAGGTAGAATTTCAGGTTTCAGTAGAACAAATAATATAACAGTGAGCTGCTTGTTATATCTAACGGCGTTATGTATGTTACAGAATCCTGTTTTGTGTTTTACAGATGATTTTAAAGTTACAACTCAATTCTTTCTGTGCATTAAATCAAATGGTTTCAGATTATCTCTCATGATCCACATCTTTGTGACTAATGTGCAGTAAAATGAACTTCAGCTTCTTCCCAATTCATTCTTGAATCACTTTCATCATGTATTCAGGGTTTTCGCAAGGTCAACACTGATAGATGGGAGTTTGCAAATGAAGCTTTCAGACGAGGTGAGAAGCATCTGTTAAGAAACATACAGAGGCGCAAGTCGCCACATTCGCAGCAGATTGGAATCTACACTGTGTCCTCCACTGAATCTGGAAGGGCTGGACTAGAAAGTGACGTTGATAAATTGATGAAAGATATGAGTGTGATGATGAATGGCGTAGAAGAATTGCAACAACAGCAGTGTGGAACAGTTCATCTCATGGAAACTGTTAATCAAAGGCTTCAGGAAACAGAGCAAAAGCAGAAACAAATGATTTCTTTTCTGGGGAAGTTGTTTAAGAATCCTACATTCTTAGGTCGCCTTAGGGAGAAAAGGCAACCGGGAGAAATTGCTTCATCTAGAGAGAAAAGGAAATTTCTTAGGCATCAACAAAGTGAGCCGGATCAATCTGAGTCATCTATGGAAGGTCAAATTGTGGAGTACAGATCTGACTGGAGAAACCTAACATTATCTTCTGCAGCCCCAGCCGCAAGTCCAGTTCCTGTTGAACGACCTGATTATACTTTACATGGTATGGTAGAAATGGGTCTAGGAATACAAGATGTGCCATTTCAAACGGAGAATGCTGTGTCAGATGATTTCGCCATGTCAGATGAATCAATGCTATCACAACCATTAGGTAAAATCACAGAACAGGCTGTTGAAGGGGTGTGTAGTTCAAGAAGTGATGATACTTACAAGGGAAAGAGTCTGATGACCCCAAAACAGGACACTACTCCTGAATATTTGATCTCTTTCCCTGAGGATTTAACACTGCAGAAGAATTTTTTGGAATTCTCATCGCCTGGGATGGAAGGTATGCTTAAACAAGACAATGAATGGACTACTGGATTCGAGAGTCATGCTGGTCTGCCTAGTTCTAGCAGTGAGTTATGGGATAATATTATCAATTATAGTTCGCCAGAGTTGGGGCCAACAGGCAGCTTCTCAGACATGTGGGATCTAGGTTCTGTACAACCAGCAGGGGGTTCGAGCTTTGATAGGCAGCTAGCTGAGGGAAAACCTGTCGATGAGACGGGGAGTTACTCTACCCAGCTGAAAGATTGATAGATTACAAAATTTAGATCCATAGGGCTTCATTTACAAAACTTAGATCCATAGGGCTTCATCTGCATTAGCTCTTGTTGCCCTTGTGGAATTTAGCTATTTTTTGGTCGATAGGGTCTATTGACTGAATTTTATTATGAATATCAACTAATTGATTGCTAGATTTTATTTGTTATGCCTAACATATTTGTCATTTATAATGTCCAATTACCTTCATTTATTTGCTAATTCTTTTATCTCTATACTCTTTCCTCGAGTTTAATTACACCATTCTATGCTAAATAACAATTCGTCTTTGTTATACATGTTGGTTGTAGATACTAATTGGTACCCAAGTTGTGAACCTTGCAGGTGTAACTTGTGAGAGGATTCGCAGCTGGTGGGCTAGTCAGAGGAGACATTCTAATTATCCTTCTCCTGTAAATTTTATGGTTGGATACAAGAGGATGTTTACGCCATCTCTAAGATGCAAGAGTAGTCGCAGCAAGCACCGCGTCCGTGGAAATAAGGATGGACTACCTTCTTTGAGAGAAAGCAGAAGGAGAAGTAATACCTGCGTCTTTGTTTTTTGTGCAAAGACAATAGGTAGGTTCATTATATAATGTTGCAGATGGTTTTTATGAAGTGGTAGTTTTTGTCTGCCAATCCATCTTTAACTATTAACTGATAGAATGAAGCTGGCGCGTTAGGCTCCAAAAACTTTTATCTGGGTCTGTGGGATCAAATTTCATCTTTTTAGTCTGATGGTTAACATGCATATGATGTTCCTCAACTAATGTCTGCTGCAAGTGCAACGCCTGATGTTCCATTATCATTTTGAAAGGAATCTTGAGAATAATTTAAATGTTGGACCCTTTTGCTATATATGATTCCACTTTATTCCTTATAACCCATAGTTCCCCCAAAAAATAAAAAGGGTATGAATTTGGTTTGTGCTTACTATAGGAATCTGTTAACAACAATGTGGATGCTATGTTTTTATGCTTACTCCAATCATTTTTAACCATAGCCGCACTCCCTTCTGAGGAACTACTTTAAGTAGGCTCACCCATTCCACTATTAAACATAAGATCCGGTATTAAATAGGTTGACCACCTCTTTCTTAGCAACTTATTTCATGTTAGGATCAGTCGTTTTTGGGGCTTGTAATCATCTTTTGTTAGGATCAGTCGTTTTGGGGCTTGTAATCATCTTTTAATAATATTCTATATGTGTAAATGTATTGATTAATACTCTTAATATCATTAATGGTATATCCTATAACATCTCGATGTAATCTGAGGACTTCCAACTATTTTTCAATTTCAACTTTACTTAGACCTGCGTTTACAGTAACAACTCACAAGATAAGTAGAATTGGATCCAAGAAATTTATATATGAGTGGATGGAACCTGTGGAGCTTTCTCCACTCTCTTTGATTTGGGTGCTTTCATTTACCAAACACTTTTTAAATAGATCATTTGAATTATGCTTAGCGAGCTTCTACATCACCTACTGATGTCAATCGTACAATAAGAATCTCCAAAAGAAGAATATTTAATAGCATTAGGCAAATTAAACTCTACTGTCTCATCACCGACACTCAAATCAAGCTTTCTATTTTTCACATCAATAACAACTCTAACTATAGCTAGGAAAGGCCATTTAAGAATGATAGAGAGTTCAATGCCCTCCTCCATCTCTAAAGCAACATAATATATATGAAAAAAAATTACCATCCTTGACGGAATGATCCACCAAGGATGGTTGTAGCAAAATAGATGCAGGGTTTAAATCACCCTTCTCGAGCTTCCTATACTAAGATAAGTGTACGAGACTAACACTTGTCCTTAAATCATATAATAAAGCTCACATCGTTAATAACACAAGAAATTTTTAAAAAAATTGCTAGCATCTTTGAGTTTAGAAGGCAATTTGTTTTGAATTATAGCATACACTCCTCGATAAAACATATTGTTTTATAATCTTTAAGCTTCCTTTTTATTAGACATCTCCCTCAAAAACTTTGCATGAGAGGGCATTTGTTTCAAGTTTATGTGAAGGTAACATCATTATATAACTTTTGAACAAATTTTTTTCAATTTGTTTATCAAGTTTAGCTTTTAAACAATCTTTTGGGAAAAGGTATAGGTGACTTATGTGGTATGGGAGGAACATATTTGGGCTCTTTATCTTCTCCTCTCTTCTCTTTTTTGGTCTCACTCTCCTTATTGGCCAACAAGCCATCTTTGCTGTAATCATTTTCAACCTCTCTCACCTTACAATCCTCTATCTTCTTATAACTCCTCAATGTCATAACCTTATAATGCTCTCTAGGGTTCTCTTGTTGGCTAGGTGATATAATACAAGAGTTAGTTTGATAGGCAAGTTGAACTTATAACTTCTTGTTATGGGTTATTAAAGCGTCAACTTTAGAAGTGAGCTACCTAATTACCTAAATAAACCCCTAATTTCACTTTGCTTGGTTTGTTAGAATATTCTTAAGTAAAGACTCTAAATTGGACTTCAGAAGAGAGCATGTGTTAAAAAGACTTAATTGAACAATGGGGTTGCCTTACATTATTTTGGAAAACATGGTTAGATTTGTCTCTATAAGAGAAATTAGAACGATTTCTCCATTCAAGATTATAGGAATTTGAAAAAAGATAATTCTTCTAGTTGAAGTTATTGACATAATTAGCCTATTCAATAGATGAATTTTAGAAAAATGAGTTACTTAATTGACAATTAGTAGCTAAATGTACCAAAGATCCAAAAATGTCATATGAAATATTAGATGTTTCCCTATAATTCACACTTATATGATCAACTTTCTGGGTCTAAGCATCAAGTTTAGTAGTAAGAAGACTTAAAACATCAATATCATACTTACATTTAGTCTTTTTTGGGACTTTTGTTTCATTTAGCCATTGATAGTGATTTTGAATCATATTCTTAATCAAATTGTTCACTTTGTCCTCTAGTATTATTCATGATAGCACCACCAGTAGCAACATCCACTAAAATCTTCGTATTGTAGGTTATCCCACTAAAAAATGTTTGAATAATAAGTCACTTCTCAAGCCTTTGATGGGGGCATGACTTAATAGTTCTTATTACCTCTCCCAAGCTTTCATAAAGTGATTCACCTTCCTTTTGATTAAAATTTGTGGTTTCATTTCTAATCAAAGTAGTATAAAAAAGTTTGGGATATTTGATCCCAAGTAGTAATAGATCCCATTGACAAAGTTTACAACCAACTTGCCTTATCTCTTAATAAAAAAGGGAATAAACTTAACTTGATGGCGTCTAGTGAAAAATCATTAAACTTTAAGGTATAATGGTAGTCTAGAAATATTGAAATATGTAAATTGATATCTTCGATAGGAAGATCACCAAACTGGTTTTATTGTACCATGAAGAGGAGAGAAGGTTTCAACTTAAAATTGTTAGCTTTAATGTTGGGCCTCGCAATACTTAAATAATTCCTTAGGTTCTCAATGTAGTAAAATCTTTCAAGGATATAATGTTTTCCACATCCATCTTTGTTTTCTCAACCTTTATCAATCTTTGGAGTTTCCTTCTAATGTGTAAAGTTCTCTTTATCTCGAGGTTCGGTTTAATAAGATTTTTGCTTTGTCGCATACAAGAGATCAACTGTAAAAGAGATAATATAGAGAACACATAGTAAATAATAATAAAAGAAAAGAAAAGGAAAAGTATTGTCTAATTGGTTTGCACACTGAATCAATATTAACAATACGTAGCCCCAATAATGACTTTAAAAACTTGGTATTATTTTAACCACAAGCATTTAGTGTAGTTATAGCTAGTACTAATGAGTATAGGTTGATCTTACAAGAACTAGTTGTTAATTATAGATTTATTATCAAATTAATTATTGAGATAACAAATAAGATTAACTTCAAATGAAATAAATGAATAAAAGCGCCAAATTAAAACATTGATCAAGAATAAAATAATCATAAATAAACTAGTTCCAAGTAAGATATTCTTTAGGACTTTATTATGCTTTGACTTTATTCCAATTTAGTGAATGACTAGTTCTTTGGAATGATAAAATTCCTAAATTGCAACTGTTCTCTCTCTCGGGAGCACAATTCGTTTTTCTAAATTAAACTGACTAAAATCTCTTTCTAATCAAAATAACTTAAGAACGCATTAATTCGATTTTTGAATTCTTGTGATAGGCTCTACCTTAACCCAACAAGATCATATAGTTATCTCTCAAGTAACCAATTCAACCCTCACCATTTATGTTGTGATCTAAATTTACACCCTATCTTTCGATCTCAATGTTTGTATTCGATTATTAAATCTTCAACTCTTGATCCTTTTATTCAAATCAATACAAAAACACAAATAAATATAAAAAATGAAATTTCATTAAATTAAAGCATAAGTTCAAGACATCAAATCCTAGGTCTATCTTACCTAGATCTATATCTTAATTAGTTTTAAGCAAAGAAAAACCGTACAAAAATAAAGAAGAACAAAATATAAATGATATATCTTTATGGTTCTTGAATCTTAAAATTCTTGATGAATGTTAATAACTTTCTTAATCCTCTTCTAGGATTATCATTTCTTTCGATCTCTAACTATTTAATATAGCTTATAATGAATTCTTTTTGCCTCAAAACTAATTTGCCAACAAGTCCTCTTCCTGTTTCAAACCATCTCTTTTTTTTAAAAAAAATGAACCCTAACTTTCTTTCACTTAACATGAGATTGTGTTAAGCTCCATATTACTTTGTTATGCCTTTTTGAAATTTTTACATAAATGAGCACTACCAATACGGGTTGAACATAGGCTCGAGTAACCACTGTGTTGGTGAATATAGGCTGAACATAGGAGCATGTTGGTTATCTGGACCCCTATTTTAAACATAGCCTGAACATGATGAGGTATTATTGTTGTGTCTTGAGTCCTTTAAATCTTCTAAAGTTGCTCCCAACTGACTTACTTCTTTTCTAATTTACTCCTTTTAATTATCAAATCTTATGAAAACTCCCAAATTAAAAGTAAAGTTTATTTAACACATATCATTACCAAAGATAAACAAATGTACATAGAAAATTAAAGGGAACCTTATAAATAGTATAATAATAACCAATAATGAAAACTAGTATAAATTAAGAATCACTAGTTTCTCAAACACCATCCACAACCTTAACTTGATTTGGCATAAAGGAGGTAGGCGAAAGCGAAACCCAGTATAGTAAGGGGATATAGAACTTGAACCATTAGCTAAGAGAAAGTAGAGTGGAAGAAACAACAAGTCCACTCATAATAATACTTAATAATTAAGTCAAACAACCAATTCCATACATTATTATTAATCCATGTAAGATCTCATAAGTACCTTATAAGGTTTAAGTTCCTTCACCTAACCCCTAAACTAAATTAATATGTAATCTAAAAATAATAGAAAAAAGAAAACTTATATTCAATTCTATATATAGTATATTTTATTAAAGGATCTTTTTAATTTTTGTCAAAGAAGATAAAGTTATGGATCCTACTTTTGTACATATTAATAAATAAAGGGCTTCAAGTAAAGATGGAAATAATGATAAATAACTTGAACAACTACCTAGAAAAGGAAGAAGAAGAAGAAGATGATGAGTATAGGGAGAGTGGGATTGGGTGTTTTAGATAAGGCTTGGGTTGTTGCTGTCGCTGCCTACTTAAGGAATCAGGGTAAAGTGACATAGATGATTGAGAGCAGTTAGACACGAAGAGACAAATAGGAGAGTCTACTTAAGGAATCAGGGTAAAGTGACATAGATGATTGAGAGCAGTTAGGGCACAAAGAGACAAATAAGAGAGTTTAGAGATGTAGAGAGGAGCAATAGGCTAGTTGGAAGTGACGTTGCAACATGCGAAAGATGATGGTCAATCATAAACATAAACAAAATAACATCATTTTGTGTACTGTTGAGGTTCAGATGTTGAGTTAGCAGTGTCAGCCCTGGGCAGGGGTAGGAGGGCACCTACCCAAGGCCAAAATAAAAAAGGGCCCCATTTTTTGTTACCGTAACTCTGACTCTGACCTCAATGATGAGTAAAAGACATCGTGGTGATTAAGTAATCAACTTTTATGTCCCCACAACAATCAACTTATGATTTCATGAGAAAGCATATCCACACGTATATTGACAATTGTTTTATCCACAAAGAAGCCCTGGTTAACAATTTCTTGTAGGAGTTGCACTGCATGCACCGAGTCACCATAGTGAAGAAACCCCTGGATCATTGTACTATAAGACAAAACATTTCGCTTGATACCCTTTTCCTCCATTTTGCTAAACAACTTATAAGTTTCACCTACCAAGTCTTTGTTGCAAAATCCGTTTATCACGACATTATATGTCCAAACATTGGGAAACAACCCCTTAATAAATAACTAGAAAATAATCCAACAGAAACCTTTAACATCCCAGCAAAGAAAAACCCACCAATTAGGATAGTGTACATCACAATATCAGGTTCCAATCTACTGTCTTGCATTGTTTTAATGATTTTCATTACATCAACAAGTTTACATCATTTTTGGTTACCGTAACTTTGAGTCTCTGACTCCGACCTCTCGACTCCCCCAAAGAACCAATGTTGCAATATCAGTCCTTTGATCTTCAAAAGCTCAAGATCAGTGGCTGCCATAGCAGCACGTAAGCAACATGGTATGCTATGTTACCTCCTATGTTATTCCTAACGAGAAAGCACTTACTGTAATCACCGTATTTTTTGAGTCACTCCTCATCGGAGGTTTTCAACCAGTGTAAAGCCTCAAACTTGTTGTCATAAGCCGCAGGTAGTAATAAATGTATTTAATGGAGAGGTAGTAATAAATGTAGAGAATGTTGGTGTAGGACTAGTTGATGTTTTCAAAAGTTAACCTTAGTGGAAGCTGTTGGTGGAAGCTCCAAGATTGATCAAAGTTAATGTTGTCGTTAACAAGTCATATTTATAAATAATTTTGAAGTATTTAGGTGTATTTTTACCTTCTAATTGTTAGTAGTGTGCCCTAGGCCAATGGATAGTTGTGATTCATGTATTAACATTATGACTTGTTAATAATATATATTATGAGGTATTCCTTTCATATAT
>JAOTIZ010000005.1:37994144-38013157 GCA_027123425.1 Erythroxylum panamense | reverse complement strand
ATGATGATTAATAAAATTAATAATAATAAGGAATTTAATAATAATAATTTTTAACAGTAAGTAGAAAATAATAATTAATAATAAGAAGAAGAATAATAATAATAATAAATTAATAATAAAAAGAAGAAAATTAATAATAACAAGAAATTTAATAATAATAATAATGATAATAAGTAATTTAATAATAATAATAATTAATAATAAGAAGAATAATATTATATAGAAAATTAATAATAATAATAATAATTAACAATAATAAGAATAATAAAATTAATAAAAATAAGGAATTTAATTATTATTATTATTATTTTATTTATTTTTAACCGTGAGTAAAAAATTAATAACAATAATAATTAATAAGAATAAGAATAATAAAATTAATAATAATAAAATAAATATAATTAGTAATAATAAGGAATTGAATAATAATAATAATTAATAAATAAAATTAAAAATAATAAAAATAATAGTAAGTAGAAAATTAGTAATAATAATAATAATTAATAATTACAAAATAATAAAAATAAGAAATTTAATAATAATAACAAGAAAATTAATAATAAAAACATAATTAATTAATAAAATTAATAATCATAATAATAAAGAATTTAATAATAATAATAAAATTAATAATAATAAGCAATTTAATAATAATTATTAAACGTAGTACTAGATTTCCTCTTATTCATTATCACAATCTCATTCTTCGTTCCAATTGTACGATCATGCAATTCACTAATATCTCCTATTTGTTACAATCGTGCAACTCCCTGATGTTTCTTCTTTGTCAAAATTGTGCAACTATCTAATGCTTCGTCTCTGTCACGATCATCCCGTGACTAAATGTTAATCATGAGGTGACTTAATTAAATGCTATTCATAGGATGACTTAATTAAATGATAGTTGTGACTAAATGCTAGTTGTGCAAGAGGGTAACTTACGTTCATGACTAACATTTAAAAGTTAGTCACACCACCTAAGTTGGTAACTTATCACCACCTTGAGGTGGTGAAGAAGAATAAAATTAACAATATTAATAATAAGAAGAAGAAAGTTAATAATAGTAAGGAATTTAATAATTAATAATAATAAATAAAATTAATATTAATAAAAATAAGAGTAAGTAGAAAATTCATACTAATAATAATTAATAATAAATAAAATGATAATAATAAGAAAAAATTATAATAATAAGGAATTTAATAATAAAAATAATTAATAATAATTTTTAACAGTAAGTAGAAAATTAATAATAAGAATAAGAATAATAAAAATAAGAGTAAGAATAAGAATAATAAAATTAATAATAATAAGAAGGAAATTAATAATAAAAAGGAATTTAATAATAATAGAAATAAATATAATTAATAATAATATGGAATTCAATAATAATAATAATAATAATAATAACAATAATATTAATGTTAATGTTAATGTTAATATTAATAAATTAGTAATAATAAATCAATAAAATTAATAATAATAAGGAATTTAATAATAATAAAATAGATATAATTAATAATTAATAATAATAATAATAATAATATGATTTTTTGTTAGTTATTCTTTTGTCATTTCAAGTTTATATTTTCAAACTAATCATTGATATATAAATTTTTTACTAGTAAATCAAACAAAATAATACCTATTATATTTTATTCTTCGTATTTTTTATTCTTAAAAGTAACTATTCTATTCTTTATCTATTTTAATCGTCAAACAAAAAATGTTGTAAGTATCTTATTTTTCACTCCTTACTCCTTTTTATTTTTTATTCTCAAAATGTGTAAATGGAAGTTAGTGAAGTACCTTTTCAAAGTGAACTTAATAAAAATTATGAAGATTTAAAGAATCTCACGATAGTGATAATGTCCTTATCTATTTCAGCCATTAAATCAAAAAGACTGTAAGTATCTTATTTTTTTACCCCTTGTTTCTTTTTATTTTTTATTCTCAAAATGTGTAAATGGAAATTAGTGAAGTACTTTTCGAAGTGTCAACTGAATAAAATTTATGAAGATTTAAAGAATCTCATGATAGTGATAAGACATTCAATATTAATGTTAGAATACAAATTTACATACAGATCTCGTAGTGATAAACACTAATGCAATATGTACTAATCGAACTTTGTGTAGCATATGTAGTTAAGGCATCAGATAATGGTACAATATGTACTTAGGGCATCAGATAAAGGTTTCGTACCTTTAACTATTAGACCAGGTTTATAAGGAATCAGATTCTCTGGTCTACTTTTTGTGAATCTATTTTGTGTTATTATATCTGACTTATTTATTTATGTGAATTCCACGTAAATAGATAGGTTAAATATAGTGACACAGAGCTGATTCAGAGGATCTGACGTGGGTTTATAAGCCACGTTTTTAAAATGTTAGAGAGGGCCATTTATGATTCAACAGAATAGTCTTCCCCTTTCATCTCCAATATGTCTTGCTTTTAGAAAAGTGAAAATGACCACCAATTTCAAGCTGAACAAAAAAGCGATATGATGCTAGAAACCAAAACAGAATTCAACAAGCATTTTTGTTTTTTTTGGTAGGAACAACAAGCATATCTTTGATGAAAAATATGTCCTATCTTAAACTTTGTCAACTGAAAAGACAACACTTTGTCGACATGTTTAGGGTTGCAAGTAGCAGCATTCGGTCACAATCAATGAATCAGCTTTGGACCATTTGCTTCCTTCTATGAATTACTGGTTTATCTTCCGACTGTTTGAGCGTTAAACTTTTTAGTTTTTACTGTAGTTTGGACCGAGTTCTTACAGCTTTTGAGGTAGGGGAAGAGGTCTACTGTTTAGGAGTCTTGTGCAACACGGTTAAAATCAATATTATAAAAAAATTCTAGTGTTTATAATTTAAAATATTGATTAAATATCTAGATAGAAACTAGTTTTTTCCCGTTCTTGAGTTGCCCTCGTTCTCACTCCAGTCTAATCAGAACAAGAAAGTTAAGTCGTTCTGGTCCAACCCAAGACCAGACAAGCCCTTTATCTAAAGTAGTGCCATTTTCAATTTGGATTTTAAATTCAAGTCCATTTCATGCACACTTCACATTAACATATCCATGGCTAACTCCAGCCCAGTATCGAAGAGGGGACCAATCTGAGAAGATATTGGATCACTAGTTTTCATGCCCAAGACAGCAAGCCGAATGAATAGGACCTCACATTAACTTATGAACTTTGAACAGTTGTGGATCCTATGCTGCTAATTAAAGTATAAATAACATGTTTCATGTTTAAATTATTTAATAAGTAGAAACTAAAGTTCTTTGGCGTATAGAATAGAAATGACACGATCAATTTGACAACCTTTCGGTCCTTATTAAAATGTTGTATAATCAAAATTCAAATTAACCTGCTTAGAAGCTTCTGAATTTGTTTGTATATTGTATATAATATAAAACATATAATGTTTCATGTATACACTAGTTTGTATAACTCAATTATATAAATTTATCAGCATACAAATTTGCTAGTTGATCATCACCGATCGAGGTTTGGGTTGTGCTGGCCCAATTACCATGAAGGACATTAAACACAAAACATTTTACTTTGACCAAACTAATAATTTTAAGTTGAAAATTCTTCTAGAATAAATTATTAATTATTATTAAAGGTTTGACAATTGAATCACAAGAATGGTAATAGGCCCCGCCAATGCAATAGGGCTGAGTAGGAGCCCACCTTTCTTTTCAATTTGAAAAGTCAATACGACGTTGTTTTTTATAAAAAAAATCGTCGTTTTGTATATAAAATTGAGACTTTAAGTTAGATCAGACGTAAACCTTTTTTTTTAACCGAGCCTGATCCCAACTGCTATCAAATCTTGCGTTTAGTTTTGGGGAAGTTTAAAATATGTGAAGGTAAGTTGGTGAGATTGTAAGAAGTTCTTCTAGTTTAAGTGAAGTTAGAGTTTTGCTTTCCATAAGAGACTTATCCGGTTCGAATAGGAATTAATCTGGGTGTGAATAGCTTAAAGATGTCTTCTTATAATTGAAACCTGATTAGAATACCTCGTGAGCAACAAATATATATATACATATATGTGAAGGCGTCACCTACATTTTGACTCGAGCACATTTATTAATGTCGTGCAGAGAGCAAATTTTGTATAAACGGGAAATGAGTGTTCCAGCATTTAAGTCAACTTCGTTCCCTTTAATGCACCAATCTAAAAGGTCAACTCCCAACTCCAGCTTTTTCCACACCTACACCGTATATATTTATTTCTTTTTGTGAGGGTAAATTTCATGCCCTGCATTGATTAGAAGGGGAACTGCTTCTGCGATGCTATTCATCCATTTTGTTGTTGGGTAGTTGATGAAGAGAGCATATGCGTTTGACTTTATGAAATTGCATTGAATTGCAGAGTGATAATGAAAGCTTGTGTCTACTCTTTTTATATATAATGTTATATATTATTGTCTTATAGGCGCTAGCCTAACTCCAACAAATGTTGATGAACTTCCCTTTGGATTAAGTATTACATTAAGCATATGGCATAAAGATCTAGTCAACCCATATCTCATATCTTCTTCTGCCTAAACAAAAAGATGACCCTACTCAAGAGTTAAGACAAAAGTGACATATTTTCCAATTGAAAAGAACTAATTTAACCCAAAGTTTTCCCATGTACACCATGCAAACAACATGGTCACATACTTGGAAGATTGCGGACAAGTCTTGCAACAAGAGTTGACTATTTATAATTGTATCTTAAACTTGAGAACCACTAGTTATAAATAAATAATTGGGTATGTATAATTATAATGTGTCAAAATTTATTAGTTATTAATTAATTGAAATTCATCAATTAAATTAGTAATTCACCAAGTACTACTTATTTAAATTACATAATTAGTTAATTACTAAGTGTATTTTATGTATTAAACTGTCATCATGTTAAATTAAGTGATTTGTGAAGCCATTAGTTAAAAGGCTTCTTAAACCCTATAAAGTACCCGGCCCATAGAATATATTACACTCCCCATAAAATACTTCTACAATAGAAGGAAAGGATTTAAGCAAACTTCCAATAGGTCGCCCACTTGTTTCATGCTAGTTCATAATTCTTATAATTGTGTACGTAAAACAGGGAGTTGTATAGTTGATCTCTTCAGTCTTTACTCTTTATTAATACCCTCTTGACATTTGTTTTATGGATGAGATCAAGACGAATACTATCATTTGGTTGGTCTATCGGGTCCATAGCCATCAAATGACAAAAAAATGTTATATATTTGCTACTTCAGCAGCTTCTCTGTATAGCATTATTCGGTTGTCCACATAAAACCTAACCCCTAAGAATGAGAAGGTCAATCCTTTCAATGGCTGGCCATCATTTGCATGCATTAGCTCAGCCACTTATGTTTGTCTTATCAATCGTCTACTTGTGCACACCGTCCTATGTCCTGGCCACACAACAGGAGCTTCTCGTCGGCTTCACGGCCAAGCCAGAACCATCCGTCTCGTCGTATCAACCTCTACTTAATGATTCAACCGGCAATTTCTCAATGGGTTTCCTCAGACTCCACCGAACCCAACTCGCTCTTGTAGTTATTCATGTCCATTCTCTTGAGCCACTTTGGCAGGCTGATCCAACAAGCACGTTTCATTGGTCAGACCAGACCCAGATCGCCTTCAATGGGAGTCTCCTAATATCCGATCCTCAGACAGGGTTCTGGTCAACTGGAACCCAAGGTGACAAAGTTGTTCTACTCAACGACTCAAACCTGCAAATACAAAAGCTTGGAGCCTCTCCCGAGGTTATCTGGCAAAGCTTCGATTATCCCACAAACACCCTCGTAACAAACCAAAACTTTACTTCTAAAATGTCTCTCGTTTCATCAAACGGACTCTACTCTATGAGATTAGGAGACAATTTCATGGCCTTGTACGCAAAGTTCGCAACAAAGACAGATCATATCTATTGGAAACACAAAGCACTCGAAGCTAGAGCAAGCATAGTCGAAGGAAAAGGACCGATTTATGCTAGAATAAACTCCGACGGGTTTTTAGGTATGTATCAAACGAGCGACGCCGCTGTAGACATGCAAACTTTCAAGAGTTTTCATCGATCTCTCGACGCATTGCTCATTGTCCGATTAGAACAAGATGGTAACTTAAGAGGTTACTACTTTGATGGCACAAACTGGGTTTTGGATTATCAAGCAATTGCCAACAACTGCGAGTTGCCAAGTCCTTGTGGTTCTTACAGTTTATGTGGACCCAGCTCAGCGTGCTCTTGTTTAGACAACCGGACTGAGAATTCCGACGGTTGCTCGGTTAATCATGAGTCCAGTGGTGACTTCTGTGGCATCTTAGAGCCTGAAAATAGCTTCACGGTTCTGAGAAGAAAAGCCGTGGAGTTACCGTTTAAAGAGTTAATGAGTTACACGATGGAGTCCTCATTGGACCAATGCGAGACACTGTGTGCAAACAACTGTAGCTGTTGGGGTGTAGTGTATAGTAACACATCCCAGTTTTGTTACCTGGTGGATTACCCAATCCAAACATTGTTGAGTATTGGCGATGAGAGTAAGTTAGGTTATTTTAAGGTGAAACCAGAAGCTAAGAAGAAAAGTGAAGTTCGTTTTACGATTGGAATCGGAGCTTTGTGCGTATCAATTTTGTTGATGATCGGAGCGGGCGTTGGCGTTGGCTACAGAGTATGGAGGAGAAGGAAAGAGTTGAACCGGACCCGGTCGGAGGATGATGGAGTGTTACCCGGCCCGTATAAGGAATTAGGATCAGCAAGTTTCAGGTCAATTGAAATGTGTAGTAGTGGCAAAGAGTGACGTAAGGGATGACGCATTGAAGAGGAGAGTGGAGCTTGACTAGTACTTTTGAGGGATAAATTACTAACTAAAAATATTTTGTTAATGGGTGGATGTGTCTGTATAGTTTCTAGAAAGCTGTCTTTGCCCTGCACGTGCTCGCACGTCAGAAGTCCAAAAGTCTGAATTTACTGTTAATCCAAAAGCATTAGCAAGAACAAGATATGTATGATTACACTAATACAAAATTGGATCAAAACTTACTTTTTGGACCTGTATTAAGTACCCGTTTTATCACAATAGCTTAATCTGTTATGTGAGGCCAACTTAATTAGTTTTATATATTCTCTAACACACCCCCTTAAATGAAAACCCTTTGAACTTGAAACTTGCACATACCTACTTTATCTTGTGCTTAATTTAATTAGAATAGGTAGGTGGTAGGATTCGAACTCATGACCGTTTGGTCATAGAAGCTCTGATACCATATTAAGGCCAACTTAATTAATTTTATATATTCTCTAATAATATGTTTCCACTCACTTGGTAAAGCAGCAGAAGTTGCGTCATGCATCGCAATAAACTCAAATTAAATTTGGAAATATTACAGATTACCGTAAGTTTAAATCACAGAAATATCTATTTTTAAATATAAAAGGAAGACGACATATAATTAATTTCTCTTGTCCAGCCTTATAAAATAGAGAGCCTTATATATTTTAAAAACCAAATAAATTTAATTTATTAATTTGAACCGAATCTATTTTGCCTTCCATATTAGGCCGGCTCAGAGGACCAAGTTCAGCTTATACTAACTAAAATATAAATGGGCTTAATTTATATAAAAAATTCTCAGTTCAGCCCAATATCTGCCACACTTTGTTCGTGTTTCCTACTTAATACTGCAGCAAGCAAGCGAAACGCCGCAAGGTTTACGCCGCCGGGCTCTGTTTTTCGCTTTGTTTGTGGTCGCCATATTTCACCGTCATTATTAGAGCCGTTGATCCTCAGGTTTTCGTTTGCAAGGTATTGTTCTCTTTGTTGAGTAGTTTTTTTAAATTTTCTTTGTTTCGTATCTTATCTGTCTACTTGTGCTTGCGTTTTCTTATCTCAGAACGATTATGTAACTTAGGGATTCATATCAATCTGTTTTTAAAATTTTCAGAGAAAATTTTGGGTTTTATTTGTATTACAGTAAAGATGAGATTGGAGAAGTGTTGGTTTTGTTCCTCAACTGTTTATCCGGGCCATGGTATTCAGTTTGTCCGCAACGATGCTAAGGTAAAGTTTTTTTTTGTTTGTCTTTAATGTAGTTCTATTTGGTTAATTTCAATGCCCCTTCATGGGTTTTGTGCCTTTTTATGTTTTAAGTTTGTTGCTATTAGTTTCTCATGGATTGACATCTCTTCTATTGTCAATCCCTTTATTAGTGGATATATGAAGCAATTGAGCAACTGATGTCTGTAAAATCTAATTAAAAAGCTTCCTCATTTCCTTGTTTCTTCTTCTAGCCCTTTGAATGATTGAGTTATTGGTTATTATGCAAATATGAAAGATATCGAATTAGTTCTTCAATCAACTCCTTGAGGAAACGTACGTAGTGAAAATGAAAACTTTTTAAGTGCTTTAAGTTGTATAGAAGCTGTTCATCTAGAAGCATACAATCATATCTTGGAACCATAGTGACAAATTGCTCTATAGAAACCAGATGATTGTGACTGTCACTAGTTCCTTAACCGTGTGTTTTTGCAGATATTTCGTTTTTGTAGATCCAAATGCCACAAGAATTTTAAGATGAAAAGGAATCCTCGTAAGGTAAAATGGACCAAGGCGTACCGGAGATTGCATGGAAAGGATATGACACAGGTAAAGCATGGTTTCTTTGATCCATGTTTGTCATTTGGAACTTGTTTATTCATGCAAGCCTGGTATTTTGTTTCTCCTTACTTCACTGGTTATGTATGGTTCTAGGATTCAACCTTTGAGCTTGAGAGGAAACGCAATAGACCGGAGAGATATGACAGAACTCTTGCTGAGAACACTTTGAAGGCCATTAAGAAGATAGATAAAATCAGATCAGACAGGCTTGATAGACATATTGGAAATAGGTTTGTTGTCTTTCCACATTATCTTTCTTTTGAAAGGTTAAGAAATATGATAACTCACAAGTTCTTAAATCTTGTGCAGATTGAAGACTAATAAGAAGAGAGAACGCATGGAGGCAGCAAAACAACTAGAACAGGGCATCCATCTGATCAAGGCCCCAGCTGCTCTCTTGAAGGATCCCGCACTCACTGTCCCAAAGATCCAAGTCAAGGTTCAGCAAGCAGTGACAGAGGAGAATCGGCAAATGGAAGAGTGATTTTGATTCTTTCTTTACTGGCCAAAATTTTGTATCTGCTGTCTTTTTGGTCGTGGTCTCTGTTGTGTGGACTTGGAGGACGTGATACTTGTATCTCTGAACATGGGATATTTATTATTAAGTCTAACCTTTTTTTGGTAATTTCGTATCTAAAGATAGAGAAAGTGGTATACCGTTTGTTGAATTGTGAAAATATTGTACTATTAACATGTTATCCACAAACATTTTCACTGCGAGGGTCAATTCGGGGGGTGTTTGCAGCTGTCTGTTGCCCTACTCTCAAACTACCCTTGTAGTGGAGTGTCAAGGAAGAGATGGAGGCCAAGGAAATGAGGGAAAAAGGTGGGTAGTATAAAAATAATGATAAGAATTTCTCGACGACAAGTTGAGTTTGACACGTTTCGGCAAGAGTTGGCTGCGTATTGATTATTGATGTGTGCTTAGTCTTTTTACCCCAGAGAAGCAGCAATGGTTTGTGACCGGTGATTCAGTTGGACTTTTTGCTGTTTCTAAATAGAGGCCATTGTTTTTGTTCGACTTTAGTTATGATTTAGCTAGCCTATTATTTATAATTTTATATCTTGATCTAAAAGGTTGAATCCCTAACCTCAAAGGCCCCCAGTCGCAGGCCTGACCACCGCTGGAGGATTGAATAACGGTTTAATCTTAGTCAGCCCCCTAACAGAGCGGTCCATTGCTTCCCGTGACCGGGAATCGAACCTAGGACCTTGCTCCAATTGACCCTGCTAGTTGGCCAACCAAGTTACCCGTGCGGGCACCTATTATTTATAACTTAAATCAATTACATGTAACAAAACTAAGCTCTCCTTACAAAATGTACAAGAACTTGCCATTTTATGCTCGTGAAGGCATCTGAGTAAAACAACTGATTTGGAGCTCTGATGAAGTTTTAGTGCATAGGAATTGTAATCTGTCTTTTAGTGGGTTAGGAGAAGGATTTGAATTCTGAGTTAGTACCATCCTTGTTTTTAGTACAGTTGCTTCCTTCCCTCTGTCCAGGAAGGAAAGTAGTTCATCAAAGATTTACAAAAGCAAGCAAGCAACCAACAGGAAATAGAATACACGAGACAATCTTTATAAGAAAGAGGAACGCCACTCCTTGAAGAATTTAACTTGCTATCTGTCAGAAAACTACTTTTATATGTCAAGACAAGGGTGTTATATGCACTATTATTTTTGTCAAATTTTGTTATTCTCGCAAGTGGTTGCAACGTAACAACGTCGATAGGTCTTTGGTGCTTGAAGGTTCTCCATTACCTGTGAAATGGGAGACGTCTGTTAGGAAGAAAAGAATCATTCTTACTTGGCTTGTTATTCCCTCTATCCTTATATAACCCTACGATCCTTTTACTTTGCCCGTGATGAGGAGTAGGAACTTCTTAAATAAGGCTTGTCATTGACTTGTCCCTGCTCAGCATGGATGGCATCATCTTGGGCATGACTCCATGGAATTCACTAGATTTATTGTGGAAGCTACAGCTGCCTTATGGTACATTCGACAGAAATGGAGTAGCAGTGAAAGTACTTATGAACAATCTTCCAGACAACATCAAAAGCTTTTACGAATGAACCATCCACTGGTTGTCGGTTGTACCATTTCCCTCTTTTTTCTACGGAAGCCTTCATTGGTCATCATGCTTCATCAAAACCGATCAGGGTTTTTATTTATAGAGTTCGCGAACGATTGTGTTTCCTTTAAAGAGCCTAGTTTTGTTGGGTCATTTTGATATGACAAGTTCCAATTTGGCTTTGCTGAACTTTAAAGAGCAGGATCATCCCTTTTCATATAAAGCTCACAAACCTAAGTCTCGTATGAACTTGTTCTAGGAAAAAGTTGCCTGGTACACCCACAGCTGCAAGTCAAACTTCTTGCCACTTTAGCCTTGGTCCAGTGGCAGCGAAAGGGCATACATGCATTATTACTGCAGTCTGCGGGCACCTTCGCGAGTGTCAATTCGAATGTTGCCTTCTTTTGTGATATAGGGTAACAATTCAGGCTACTCTACTCTGGGCTGTCTTATCATGTTTGAGCATTTTGGTTCTGTCCCTATTTTGTTTCTAACTATATAGACTGCATTATTAGGGCAAACCAATTGTTACTGATAATTCCATTTGACAATGTAATGCGAATTGTGATAAGCAATTAAAATTTACCATTATCCATTCGTCAGTATTGCTATTAAATGTTATTATTTCTAGCATTATTCTTTTTTACAATATTTATTTCTTAATTGACCCTTTTGAAAATTTCTGATTCTCCTGCCAGATTGGTACTTGTAATGGTGAATCCCAAGGTTGTCTTGAAAGTCTCAAGACCAATACACCACAAGCAAAACCGATTAGCGCTCACTCTCACAAACAAGCCATAGCATCTTTCCCTGCTTGCATTTAAAAACTCTAAATGTGGTTTTATACTTCCCCACTTGTAACTAGCCTATAATTAAGTCATAATTAAAGCTTGTTAGAGGCGTAGAACGTTGAACCAAACTCTCCTTGTCCTTTGTGACCTTTTTTAAACCAGAAAAGCTCTGGACTAAGTAGTAACTGAAACTCTGGTAATAACTAATTTGTGGGTCATGCGTGGAACAATCAATCGTGGTCAGCTTTAGTTGTAGTGGGTGAATCACAGGGCTATCTTTAATATGCGGGTCCAACAATCACCATCATGCATCATCATCATCATCCCTAAACCAATGTTATCCAAATGGGGTTCAAACTCGGCCTTTTGCTGTGGTATCTGTCAGGATTTCCCAGATAAAACAAAGTAAAATTTGAGGTTTGTAATTTCAAAAAACAATGTTTAAAAAAGAAAATTAAAATATCCAAAAATTTAAAATACGGATAAAAAATTGCTCACGTAAGATGCTAGTTATTTATCTAGTGATTGACACGTTCAATTATTGCTGATCCCATCCGTATCAGAAAGAAAATAATTTAGGCTTTTACTTACCTTCCTGCATTAATTAAAAAAAAAAAATCTAGGCTTGCGCTTACCTTCCTGCATTAATATATGTCTACTGTGTGTGCAGTTTAGAGATACCAAATTAACAAATCCATGTTCAGAATTTTATATTGCTAGTCAGATCAAACTCGAGCTTATGTTAATTAATCGATTGCCTTTTAATATATTACATCATGAACTGGCAAAAGAGGCAATAAGACAAGGCCATCGTCTTCGCTCCAAGTTTTCATTTATGAGGAGATTTTACGTTATAGTATTAAATGTTTGACGGATGGTGTTTCTTAAACATGGTTTTTCAGTTTTCTTGGATATGCACTTTCTTTTTACCAGTCTAATTTTTCTCTTCAAGTGATGGAATTTCATAAACAAGAAAGGACAGTTCACATGGGAACAGACATAGAAGAAGAGTACCCTTCTTTTGTCACCTTCAATCTTCCTTTTTCTTCAATTGCATAAGCAAGGAAGAGTAATCCACCCATCTTTCCGATTTCTTGCATCATAGGAAAGGAAGTGTGTGCCTCCAATCTCCAATACTCTATCAGAATTCAGAACCATCCATCTCTCTCACACGCATAACACAAACACATACATAAAAAGCCAGATTTCGTAACCATCCATCTCTCACACGCATAACACAGACACATACATACAAAGCCAGATTTCGTCAGTATATATCAATATCTTTGGTTCCATTTTCTCCTTGAGATTTTCTCTCCAAATGAGGAGCATAGCAACTTGTTATAGCGAGCATGCCATTAAAGTATCTGATTCATATTGCTCAGGTCCATCAAGTCGAGCTTGTCTCTCCCCAACTCTGACACCTGCAATTCCAAGCGCAATCACTTGTCTATACAAAGTGAAACTTTGTTCCCAGAAAACTCTCTTGATCACACTCACATGGGGTAACAAGCTCATAAACCAAGGCCTGACCATTACTCTTGACGACAACAATATTTCCCCTCCTTCCAAATTCACTAAAGATTCCCACCACCCACTAACGAGCAAAGGCACCAAGTTATTCCAATCTTGCAATTCAAAAATTGAAGCTTTCTGGGATCTCTCCACTGCAAGTTATGAGACTGGGCCTGAGCCGACCAGCGGGTTTTACGTTGTCGTTGTGGTGGATTCAGAACTTGGTCTGGTTGTTGGAGACAAGGACGAGGACGTCATCTTAAAAACTCTCAAAACAAAGTTGTCAATGGCAAAGTCCTCGTTGGTTTCTCGCAGCGAGCATTTTTCTGGTAACACAATATATTCTACCAAGGCACAGTTTTGTGATACAGGGATAGCTCATGACATTTTGGTGAAGTTTAGTGGAGACGAAGATGGATCAAAAACAACAAGTCCTGTATTATCTGTCTGCATCGACAATAAGAAGATTTTCCAGGTAAAGAGATTGAAGTGGAACTTTAGAGGGAACCAGACAATCTTTTTGGATGGCGTGTTAATTGATCTGATGTGGGATTTGCACGACTGGTTCTTCAAAGAGGCATCTGGATACGCTATTTTTATGTTCAGGACAAGAAGTGGATTAGATAGCAGGCTGTGGTTGGAAGAGAAGTACTTGGAACAAAAGGATCAAGACAAGGCAGGTTTCTCTTTGTTGATATATGCTTTTAAGAATCCTGGTTGATCCCATGTTTTTCTTAACTGTTTTCCCTTTTCTTTTGGGTGGCGATTTTTGACATGATTACTCTTTCGTTCCATTCTTCTTTCCCTTCAGAAGTTGGGAATCTGAAGGATTCTTCAAAGTTAATTATAGGAAGACATGTGATTTGTGATTTGTATAGCTAATTGTACATGAAACAACTACACTACTAAACTGCCCCTCTTCCTTTCTTTCCGTCTCTTTGGTCAAACACTCGCAGAATTGAGTTTCATCCGGAATGTACCGTCTCCAACGGCACGGCTGTCAATATTGTTTCCTTGGATGATTGCCTTTCCAACATTTGTGAAAGAAATAAATTAATTGAAAAAAATTGGCAACTTGGAGATAGATTCATGTAAATTGAACTGCATCAAGACGTTGAGACTGGTCAATTTACATTGTCATGTTAACCGATTTTTACTATTGTATAACCTAAAAAAATAAAAGTAAATAACCAGATAAAATAAATGTATAAACAAATGAAAAATTGAAGAAAGTTTTGATATGATCATTACCCTCTTTTGAGTAAAGAAAGACAAACTCACTTTAACCTTGGAGAAGTGACTCGACTGTTTACCTGTGTACATAATCCTACTTGTGTCTAAGTTGTCAGTATTTGAGTTAATACAGAATTGGTAAAGGCAGTCGGCAACGAGCAGACAAAATTTCCAACTTTCTGGAAAAGGAAATCAATAGTACCCAACTAATGGGGTTGGGTTGCCAAAGTGTTTGCATTTAGTAGGAAAAGCTCTTTTTGTGTGTACTTGCAACGTTGAGACGAAGTCTTTCAGGGAACCAACTTTTTACTGGCCTTCACCTTTTTTTTTTTTAATTACATTAGGTATCTTGGTTTAATCCTAAGCTCCTATGACTCTACCTTAAGAGCCTAGAGGATGTAAATTTGGAACCTCAAGATCTCTCAGGTTCCTACGTAGCTTGTACACTTCTGCGCACAAGGAGTCTTCACACATTCTAGATTGTTCAGCTGATGATTGACCACTGGCTCCCCGCTGCTCAGCATCAAGTTCCCATCAGCCCCAGGTTCCTTAGCAGTTCCAACTCCCACACTGCAGCCAGAAGCGAGGCGTCCGTAATTGATCCGATCAAGGAGCTTTGTCCAGGGAGCTAGAGGATCATCAATAGGAAACATGTCTATTTCTCCTCCTTTGACGTGACTCGAACTCAAGACCTCCTTAAAAAAGAGAACTTTAAGTGAAAAATCTGAACCAATTGATCCACCCCTCGGGCCTTCACCTTTTTCGGGGATTGGGGTTGCTCTCAGAAACTTCACTCCCCAGTAGGGGTCTATCCTGATATCTTTAGGATATAGAATAACCGGTTGGCGTTAGATAGCCGATTCCTTTTTCTTTTTCTTCCTTTTTCGTTTTAGATTTTTGAGTCTCGTCGTTAGGGGCTACAAGTATAACTTCTTGAATTGATTACGTGCGGCAAACACTGTGGGGGCTTCCATCTCCATGCCCCATCAACTTGGTAACGAGTCATATGGCTTCCATCTATTGGTCCAGAAAATTAGTTTAATGGTCGATTTGGATTTGCATGCACGGAATGGTTGAGAGTCACAATCCTGTCACGTATGTTCACTTGATCTTGTTCATTATGGACGCTAGTTGCCGACAGGCTTTTTAAAATTCAAATACGATGTAGATACTTGTCCAAAAAGGACTATCTATTTTCACTAAACAACTGATGGATGCATTGATGAACGTCATCTTTGTTTCTGCAATTGGGCTTGTAAAATGGTCAACATGAGCTCCAGTTTTCCTAAGCCAGATTGCTTCTACCGTCCAACATCTTCTTAGCTCTGAATAGCCATTGGGCTCTAACGAACAAAAACATAATATTATGTTTCTCAAGAGATAAGACACTGATAAAAACTTATTTTTCTAATAAAATATTGGTAAAAAACATAATATTAATTTTAAAAAATTTCAACAAAAATTCCCACATTTTGTCAATTATAAATTCATCTCTGTAATTGCTTTTGGCTAAACAGATCTCTTGAATCTTCTGCTAATAAGCTAATATGCATAACCCCGGTAACTTCTATTTTTCTACTTCCATCAAACTATAAGATTGATTTAAGGTCTATGCTTTTGACTTCTGATTTGCTAATTTAGATGTGGTAAACTTGCAAAAGGTGTTAATAATTTGACCTGACATTTAATTATGAAATTTAAATTAGAAAAGACTAGAAATTCAGTTTTCACTAAACATATGTACTTGGTCATTGGACTATCAATCTTATTTATAACTTGGTTAGTTTTTGGACTATTGATCTTATCTATATAGATTTTTGGATTAAAACATGTGTTTTGGGTAGGTAGTCCTGACCTATAATTTCCTCATTTATGCACATGAACTCCATCGTATACCTAGCTCAATAACTCATATTGCCTTCAATTAAATTATTATCCTACCATAGGTTTATAATTCTGAAAGATTTGGGATTTGAATATTACAATTAATCAAATAAATTATATGTATCGTCGTTTCCTTAATTTTTATCAACAATTTCAGTGATGAAATATGATTTCCTAAGTAATTATTCTTTTTTTTTTGAATTAAATCAACATTATAAAAGCAAACAATGATAACATAGACTTATTTTTAATATCATAAGGTTTAAGCAGGAAATGGAAATTTTGGATAACAAAAATTTGTGAAACAATTTGAAGAATGAAAAGGTCTCACAATTTGAACCTTTTCTCCAAAATAATTTGAACCATTGAATAATGTATAATTCTAGCTCCTAATGCTAAGATAGTGGAGGATTTTATGACAATTTTTAAAAAATAAAACAGAGAACAAATTTTTCATACCTTGCTACATGAAAGATAGGTTTCTAGTTGACTTAGAGTTTACTTCAACATGTCTCTTCAAAGATTTGACTGCAAAAAACATTCTTAGACAATTTATCCCCATTTAAAGCTAATACAGTACACACTCACTTTGTTAATGCCACCTTCACTTATGGTATCTTATTTTATGACCAGTCACCTAAAGAATATTGACCTTAGTATACACCAAATCAAGCCTCTAGGAAAACTTTCCTGATGGTATAGCCTAAATGCTAGGCTATAATGAACTTGAACAAACCTCACAAAGGGACCTGCGGATGGAAACAAAATTATTCCACCTTTGATGGATAAAAAGCCCACATTCTAGTTTATACCCTGAATGGTGGAGTAAAAAGAGATTCTCCTATAGAAGTTACAAGGATGATTTTGTTAGCCTTGACATCATCAACTCTTCAGACCAACTGCCTTTAGTATGACATTCTCCCATCTTTAATCCTTGTAATATTGTGCAATTTGATACTTATGATATAACATTTTGTCTTGACTGTGCAATAAATAAAAAATTTAGTTAATGTTATGGAAAGTCACAAAAATTCTATTTATGAATTGTTGCATATTGTTTATGACTATCGGGAGAAGAAATTCATATTTACATATAATATTAGCTATAAGGAATTTTTACAACGTTGTTAATGCATATGATTGAGCCTCAATCCATATGGTGAAGTATTCAACAATCATAATGATGAACCTAATTTATCTTATGACATGAGGGAAAGGTCTTATCACATTTATTCCTTATTGAGCAAACGACACAAGGCTAGAGATTGGTGTGTAATTTGCAATTGACTGATGATTTGGAATAAAGGGGGAGTATTGAAGACATGATTCAAAATTTGCTACAACAATTATGCAATATCTTCTCTAAATTAATTATGTTCCTAGCTAAAAATTTGAAGTTAATTTCTTTTCTGTTTAGTCAATGCAAGCAATAACGAGGATCTATTTTCCATTATTTTAGTTATTTATAAGCCTATCAGTGGGTTGTAATTTTATGAATAAGCTTGCCTATCTAACTTATAAAACTTCCTATTACTAATCTATTACACACAACTAAGATAAACACACCTTTTGTTAGTAAGTAATATAGTAGTGAGTAAGCTAATCTCTCGAAGAAGCTGTGTGGACTAAGATAAGTGCTTCTCCTAGTTTTACTTTTGATTTTATGAATCAATTAACTTATTATAAATATATTTAATTGGACCTATAGGATCATCTGGACATTGAAATTGTTCTTTCTCGAGTTACAATTAAATTTGTTCAATTGATTACCTGTATTGTCTTCATTCACTATGGATGCCTTTAAACTTTCCTAATACATTCCCAATCCTATTAATATCATCTTTAATGGTTACAACTATGATTTTTGGGTTGAGGAAATGTGTAACTTTCTTGAGGAAAAACTCATTTAACGTATTATTACTGGAGAAATACCTAAACCTAATCAAAAGAAAGATAAAGACATTGATGTATTCACCGAACAATTGGTAGTATAAGATGGAATAAATCATCAAATGTTAACATGGTTTCGAAATACATGTGCCAAAGTCATCAAACTTAACTTTTGACATTTTGACACAACCCAAAAGGTATAGAATTTTTGAAAAATCGTTATTTTGTCTCTAGTGATGTCCCCTTAATTTTGTTTATAAAGGAGACTTCATCCCATGCAACAATAACCTCGACAAACAATACACAATTGTGTGTTTGAATTGCAAAATTTTTGAGATCAACTAGCACTTGGTGATCCTCCTGGCCTTGTCCTGATGTTGTTACGGTCTATGCAAATCTTCAAGATCATCAATATATTTGGCATTTACTGATAACTCTTAAGGATGAATTTGAAACCATTTGCAACTCTCATCTTTATTGGGAAACTCTGCCCAATTTAGACATTGTGATTAAGGAGCTTAACTCAAAGGTAAATCACCTTAATATTCCCCGTATGGAAGAATCTATCCCATCCACTGAAGTTGTTCTTTCCATTCACACCTCTTCTCAAATTGCTCACAACTTAGGTGAGAAAATATATAAAAGATCTTGTAATTACTGCAAAAAGCCCAAGCATCACATCTTTGAGCGTAAAAAATAACTCAAACAGAACTTTAGATAAGGAAATTCTTCCAAGTCTCCTTAGTCAACTTCCACTACTGCTACTGCCACTGAGGGACTAACAAAAAGCATCTCTCATATTTTCTTTAAAGGATCTTCACATTCTTCTTCAACCCAATTCAACTTACCCACCTTCACCCACTCGACCCTTGCAACTCTCCTCTCTTGGTATAGAACTGTTTCCTGTACCAGAGCGACAACCATCACTCACTTTCCCCTTCTTCTCT
>JAOTIZ010000005.1:37977648-37989480 GCA_027123425.1 Erythroxylum panamense | reverse complement strand
CCCTCTCTCCAAAAACAAGCTATCACCTTCACTATCACAGCCTTAAGTTTTAGGAGGCGATATTAACATAATCTTCAAAGGTCAAGCATTACCATATATTTAGCATTAATTTTCTCCTAAAATCAGGTACATTAATATTATGTAATTATTTAGCTGATTTTGTTTCTTTAGTTGGAGTCACCTAAAGTATATATATAGATAAATGTATAAAACATCGAAAACACATAGAAATACAAAAAGTCTTTTGTCATTTCTTCTTTACTCTTTATTTCCATAATACTAAATTTAGTTGATTTTGTTTCTTTAGTTGGAATCACCTAAAGTATATAAATAAATGGATGTACACAACATCGAATACACATAGAAATACAAAAACATCTTTCTCCGTTTCTTCTTTACTCTTTATTTCCACAATACCAAATTTTGTGGTCCGTGCTTATTGCTTGCAAAATATGCTCTAAAACGAGTTTGTAATAGTTTAAAATTAATTATAGAAGCCTCTGACAATGTCCACAATCAATACAGAGGAGAAGGCCTTGCATTTTATCAAATTGCTTCTGAACTTCTCGATTGTTATCACATACAACGTGGATTAATAATTTTAGTAGGTGCTTTTGACTTCTAATATACTGAATTGAATATAATAAACTTGTAAAAAGCGTAGAAGATTTGATTCCACGTTCCAATTTTGAAATTTATGTCAAAAATAGGCTTTTGACAAGGCTAAAAATTCAGATTTGAACTACTTGTAAGTTGAGATGTAATTACGTGACGGAAATTTCGATCTTATTTATAAATGTTTGGACCAAACAGATCTCATACTTTCCTTTTTCTATCATAAAAATGGTAATACCGAAATATCAAAGCAAATAGTCTAAGCAAAGTAATAAAATTAAGAAAACCAAAATTAAAAATTCTTTTCGACGAAAATACAATAGTTTGAATTTTTTTATAACTGTAATCACTTAAAAAAATTAGACTTTTAGTATTATGTAGTGTAAATTTTTTTATATAAATAAATCTTGTGTTGCTTTATATACATAGTTTTTCTTCAAATCGTCACAAAGGTTTAAATCATGCTCCATAGAGAGATCCCATCTATACATTCGAAATTTTTACTAACTTTAATATTAAATTAATACCGATTATGTCAACATTTAATACCGATTATGTCAACATCTTTCACTTGCAAACAAGCACGCGCAGCTACGTTTATCAAAAAGTAATACATATCGCACTACTTCTTTCATTTTTTCGTGTTCCTTTGTATTAATTAAATATATACCAATATGGAAGTCTCTCGCAGCCCCAGAACGTTGTCCCTGGTCCAAATGAGACGGTTCAGGCCTTCATGAGTTCATGGTGCCGACTCTTTCCATTCTAGAAGATACGACTAGTTTAGGTTTGTTAATTGGCTTGGTTGTCTTATTGACTCCGAGCACGCTACGACTTTTCTCCGTAAATTACCAAAATATTCCTTTGCTACCGTACCTCACATGCGTGAGAAACGGAGGTTACAACACACGAGAGCGGGCCTGATAATATAGACGAATCTCGTGTGTCTAATGACGCATTTAGAGCAGCAGACGGAGTTGGTTAACGAAGTTGGTTAACGACGTGAGGGTGAGATGGTAAGGGGTTCTTTTGATTTAAGTGAAGACGTAGATTTAAATCTTTTATATGTATATAGTTGTTTAAAATTTGAGACTAGAGCTTTGCTTTTCGTAAATGACCTATTTGATTCGAGCGAAAATTAATTTAAGTGTAAATGGTATAAAAATTATCTTCCTATAATTAAGACCCTTTTAACATACGTCGCAGGTAAAATAAAAATCTTTACGATAATCAGGAACAAAATTTTCCAAAATTAGATATCATCAATTAACAAAAAAAAAAGGTAAAAAAGAGTGATCCTTTTTTGTTTCTTTTTTGACTTCAAAGGCCAAATTACACGGTTGAAGAAAAGCAGGTGGCACCAAAGACGACCAAATTGCACGTGTAACCACAACCACAGCCACAAACAAACCTAACCCGCCGGTGTTGCCCCTTGGCCCTTGGTTTTCAATTACGCATGACCTAACAGCTTGGTCTGCCCGATTCAGTTGGCTGGTTTTCGCTTTTGTTTTCTTCATCAAAACTACCTTTTCACCCACCTTTCTCAGTTCACGGTAGCTGCTTTTAGAAAGCAAATCGTTTCCCAATATTACCCTCGAGTGTATTTCAATTTATTAAATTAAATCACTTCTTGAGGAAAAATATTTAGTAAAAATGTCTAACAACAATATTTCAATAAGATACAAAATCTGAAAATACGCAATCTTTACGCTTAACCCAAAAAAATTATTTTTAATAAACTTACAGAAAAAAAGGAAAAAAAGTTTTTGAGAAATATTTGTTACGAAAAAATTAACACTAAAATAAATAGAATATATATTATATAATAATTAAAAGAAGATAAAAGATAAAAGATAAAAGTTAATAATAATAACAATAATAATAATAGTAAAATAGTAAAATAAAGATAGAATAAAGTAAAGAATAAAATATAAGATAAAACAAAATGGAAATAAAGAATAATAAAAGATATATATCAAATTAATAATAATAATAATTTAAAATTTTAAAAATACAAATAAAATGTAAAAATAAACATAGAGGATAATAATAATAATATTAGTAATAATAGTAATAATAATAAATACGAACAAATATAAATATAAAATAAGTAATAAAATAAATACTATAATAATTATAGAGCAACGTAAATGAAGACGTGGTGAGTTTTCAACGAAGGTTTAACGAGTACAAGGGCAGAAGAGTAAGACAAAAATGAAAATAGAGGGCATAAGAGTAAATGAAGAGGAAATTCGCCAAAGAAGGGCGTGATCTCCAACTGCTTGACGCCGTTACGTGGAGAGAAAGCCAAAACCATGAATACCGATGTTCCCGTCCGTTACTTGTATTTATTTATATTTGTCTACGAGCACCCCCATTTAAAGTCACTCGCTCATCACTGTTTGTCTTAAAACACACACTTTCTCTTCCTCTCTCGATTTCTCTATTCGACAATGTCTTGCTTCAAGAGCAAATACGCCGGTAAAAGCCATTCTTCATCCTTCTCCTTTGGTGTTCTTAGATTCGTGATCTAGAGATTCTGTGATTTTGACTGTTGGTTTTTGTTTCATGTTTTCTTTTTGATTTGAACGTTACAGTTCTGCTTTTAAGTCTTGTTTTTATTAGATCGGTGCAATTTTTTCGATTCTTTCCTTTCTGGATCTGCTGTTAATATGAAATCATTTTATTATGCGTTGTGATCTGGTCGTTTGTGATCAATCGTTTTTCTCTCGTTTTCTAATCTTTTATAAGGTTGTATTCGCATGCGATCGGATTTGTCGTCTTGCAAGCGCTTGTTTTCACGTTCACGTTTAATATGGACTGTGGACTATCAGATCCGTTTGTTTTAATTTGAGGTCAATGATTTAGTGCTTTCTTTTTGGCGATGCTCTAGACTATAATTTTTAGAATACAGATCAGAGTTCCGTTGATTTTTAGTTAGTTCGTTAGTCCAATTTATCTGCAACTGTCTTGCGTGGTTGTGGAAGATCGGCAATTAACTACAGTATTAAAGCTATCGGATGATGAGTGCTATGCTTTGAATCTTTATGGTTTTTATAGAATCTTGTTTTATTGTTCTAAAGTCTGTTTTACTCTCTTGAAGGCCATTTCATTATTTATTTTTCGAAGTTTAGTTTCTCTTGTATAAATGCAAATGTTATCTTTCCAAACGCCATCTGTAATTCACTGTTTGAATATTAATCTCTCGTGTGCTAATTTCACTTTATCTTCTTTTTTCAAAATATTCGATATCTTGACAAAATCAAAGAAGTTTGTTTGTTTAGTCTGTTTTTGTGTTAAAGGCTTCATTTAGTTTGGGGGATTATTTAACTTTTTTATGTGAATTTGGATTTCTTTGAGCTTCTAATTATATGAGCTGTTGAACCTCTAAGCAGAATTTGAATGGTTCTCTTGATTTGAATGTTTTCTTTGTTTACTGTAAATGACATCAACTGAAGTTTTCAACTCTTTGCAGATGAGCTCATTAAGAATGCTGCCTACATTGGCACCCCCGGAAAGGGTATCCTTGCTGCTGATGAGTCTACTGGAACAATTGGGAAGCGTCTAGCCAGCATCAATGTTGAGAATGTTGAGTCAAACAGGTGTGCTCTTCGTGAGCTCCTTTTCACTGCCCCTGGTTGTCTACAATACCTTAGTGGAGTAATACTCTTCGAGGAAACCCTTTATCAGAAGACTGCAGCAGGTATTACTACCCTGACCGATTGGGATTGTGTCCAAAATTCTGCTTAAATTGCAAGAAATTCCCGAAATATCTTTTCGCAGGTTGATATTTCTAGTGGTTATCTTGCAGGCAAACCCTTTGTTGATGTCTTGAAGGAGGGTGGTGTTCTTCCTGGTATTAAGGTTGACAAGGGCACTGTTGAACTTCCAGGGACAAATGGGGAGACCACCACCCAAGGTCTAGATGGCCTTGCAGAGCGATGCCAAAAGTACTATCAAGCTGGTGCTCGTTTTGCTAAATGGCGTGCTGTACTCAAGATTGGGCCAAATGAGCCATCTCAACTGGCTATCAAGGAGAATGCTAGGGGTTTGGCCAGATATGCTGTTATCTGTCAGGAGAATGGCTTGGTCCCCATTGTCGAGCCAGAGATTTTGGTTGATGGACCTCATGATATTAACAAATGTGCTGATGTGACCGAGCGTGTCCTTGCCACATGCTACAAAGCACTCAACGATCACCATGTTCTCCTTGAGGGTACTCTTTTGAAGCCCAACATGGTGACTCCTGGATCAGATTCTCCCAAGGTTGCACCTGAGGTTATTGCTGAGTACACCGTACGTGCTCTCCTATGCACCATGCCTACGGCAGTTCCTGCAGTCGTATTCTTGTCTGGTGGTCAGAGCGAGGAGGAGGCTACCGTCAACCTTAATGCCATGAATAAGCTAAAGACCAAGAAGCCATGGTCTCTTTCTTTCTCATTTGGACGTGCTCTTCAGCAGAGCACTCTCAAGGCATGGGCTGGAAAGGAACAGAATATTCCTAAGGCTCAAGCTGCATTGCTTACCAGGTGCAAGGCTAACTCCGAGGCCACTTTTGGTACATACAAGGGTGACGCAACACTTGCTGAAGGTGCCTCTGAGAGCCTTCACGTGAAAGACTACAAATACTAAGGAGGCTGGATTTTTTGCTTGTTGAGTTCTTTGAGTTCACTAGGTTGTCCTTTCCCAGGCATAGTTCTAGGGCTTTTATTTTTGTTGTTGCGAATGGATTCGGTATGTTAGTAGAATAAGAGGGTTGAGGAACATGAGCATTTTGTTGAGTTTCAATGGCTTTGCTTATGGTCGCGGTGGACAAATTACATTTGATGTCTTGGTTATATTCATAACTGATTCAAAAATCAGAAATTTGTTGCAATTGTATCAAGAAACCTTCTCAGTAAATAAACAAGCTAAGCGGAACTATCTCTGTTTCTGCAATCTGCTGTGTACATCGATTACTGAGCCAGTTGACAAATGCTAGACCTTGGAAGAATTTTCTCAATGGTTCGATACTAAATGAGCTTTTTGGGTGTCATCCAAGTTTTAGTTGCAAGGCAATCTTTTACCGGAGAGTTCCCCTAGCTGATACTGCTGCTATGAAACTTGACCAGATTACTCTTTCCAATAATCAGCTATCTGGGTCATTGCCTCCTAACATCGGCAACTTCTCCAGAGTTCGAACACTCTTGCTTCATGGAAATAAGCTCTCGAACTTGAAAGATCAGAAAGGATGGAATTTTATTTTAGAATGCTGAGTTTGGACTAGGAGCAATCCATAGAAATAGAATTGATACTTTGTCCTGAATCTAACCGAGAGTTCGGACTAAAAGCAGGCTATAAAAATAGAGTTAATATTTTAATTCAAATATCAATTAATATGATTTGATTTAAATCAGCACACAAATTTATAATTAATTTGACTTTTAGATTAAATTAAACTTTAAATTTAAAAAATTTAAGAGAAAGTTTGGTCTAATTTCGTTTGACTTGACCCAATTTAAATTTAAATTTAATTTAAAAATATCTAAATTAATTTAATTCAAAATTCAAAAAATATCTAAATTTAAAATAATATTTTATACTAAATCAGACTTAAATATGAATTTATTTAAATATTATAAAGTAAATCTATTTTATTGCCAACTCTAGAAAGGTAAAGAAATCAACAGAGATAATCAAATGGAATATCGTAAATTCTAATTCAAAAGTATGTTATAAGACTAACGCATGCGATTATTTTATTTTATAATTTATTATAATTAACATATATACTTATTTGAAATTAAAATTTATTATGAACCACTGTACTTTATTAACAATTAACATTATAATATATTTAATTTTTAATTAATATAATTTTTGATTTTGTAAGTAAAATTTAAGATTTAAGATTTAATTTATTTTAAATTAATCTTTGGGACTAAGAAAGGTAAGGGGTGTACTTAAGGATAGTAAATTAGTTCGAATTCGATTCAATCTAATTTAAAATCAACAAATTTAATATGATTTTTTAATTTAAATTTTAAAACAATTAGACTCAGACTTCACTAACTTGTTCAACTTTAAAACTCGAGATATATATTAATAAATAGGTTCACTATTCAACTTCATATTCTTTTTTTTTGTCGCACATATTTCTTTATTAACTTCTAATGTCTTTTTCTTTTGCTTCCAATTTTGTAGCTTTTAAACGATTTAATTAAAATATCTTTGTTTTCTTTAGTCATTTTTATTTCTTCTTTTCCTGCTTCCATTTCTGAAGCTTTTTATCTCTTCTACTTTTGGTTCTTGAGAGTAGAGACTTACCAAAATTTGTTTACCTCTCTCACTTACGAAGCTTAATCAGTTCCTTTTATCTCCAATTAAAGTACAATTTTATGTTCTTTTTCAAAGAATTTAAATCAATTTCTATTAATTGCTAAGAAAGTTTAAGACAATAGAAGACTTTGAAGAAGATGAGAAATATCAGTTTATAGTTTAACAATCAAACAAGATTAAGGGATTCACATTTTAGGCAAAATTCCGAACATCTAAATTCTAATTGAGGTAGAAATTGGGAAATATGAATTCACTTTACACTATAAGAGAACTCTAAAATAGCGACGAAATTTTATCAATGATACAAAAACCGTAGGCAATTATCGACGGAAATAGTATAGACGTTGGTAATATTGTTTAGAAATATTACTTTGGCGATGGTATAAATTTCTGTCGCTAAATTCAGCCGAAAAGGTTTACAAACAGATACTGCCGTCGATAAATCTGTCAGTAAAAATTCATTTTAGTCGTCGGCTTTTAACTCTAACAAAACGACATCATTCTGGCTGAAGGGTTTAAACGTTTAAATGATTACCAAAATGACGTCGTATAGGATTTAAACCATACGACGACGTTTTGTTAAAGTTTTAAACATTTAAATAATTACCAAAATGACGTCGTATAGGTTTTAAATCATACGATGTCATTTTGTTAAAGTTTTAAATGTTTAAATAATAACAAAAACAACGTCATTTAGGTTTTAAACCATACAACGACATTGTATAGGTTTTAAATCATATGATGCCGTTTTGTTAAAGTTTAAAATGTTTAAATGATAACCAAAACGACGTCGTATAGGTTTTAAAATATACGACGTCGTTTTGTTAAAGTTTTAAACGCTGTTTTGGTTATCATTTAAACCACCTGAAGTGCCTGTGCCTTCCTCCTCCATCTGCCGCCTATGCCTGCCATTGCCATCGTCTGGAGGTGTGTTGTCGTCGTTGAACTGTTGCGTCTCCGGTGTCGTCTTCTCTATCGCTCCAAACTGAAGATAGTGTCCTCTTCTTTTCCTTCTCCTTTCTCCGATGGCGTGTGATGTTGGGTTAAATTTTTTGGTTCATATGGAGATTGTTTTTGGTTTTGGTTGTTAATTACTGATTGTTAATGATGGGCTGTGTATTTGTTGGAGAATGATGAAAAAAAATTGGTTATTTGTCTTGAATGAGAGATGAATCAGTTAATGCATACCAAGTGTTTGATAAAATGTATTCGTTTGATAAAAATTTGATTTTAAGGAATTTCAATTGTTTCCCTAAGTTTGTTTGGAGATTACTAGGTTTTCTTTAAAATTCTAAAAAAATTTCCTCTTGATAATTAAAAGGATTTATATATAAAGCATTTTATACATAATGCCCTACGTGTACAAGATTATCAAATGATTAAGTGCTTATTTATGTAAATGACAAAGATTAGGTATAATAAAAATTACAATGATTTTCTTAAAAAAAATTACAATGATTATTGGAAAAAGAATAATTTTATTCTTTCTTACTTTTACTCTACTTGACTTGAAAATTTCAACTCTTAAGTCTTTTTATAGCTAAAACTCACCCTTTTAATAATTAGATTTAAAATAATTTGAAAATTTTCTAAAAGTTCTTTTAACATTAAATTAATTTTATTTCAAAACAAGTTTTATCTTGATTATGAAAGGACTATTACTTTATGATTGTTAAATAAATGGTTATGTAATTATTGAACTTTTAATTGATTTAATTACCAAGACAAGTTTACAATAATAATTGTTACACATGCAAGACTATTGCCTTTTGATAGTTATATAAATGGTAATGTAATGATTGAACTTTTAATTAAACTAAGACAAGTTTAATTTGCTCGCCCTAATTTTGTTGAAACTACACTGGATTGAGTTATCATTTTTAACTCTAATTATAGTTATGATTGGTTGGTAAATGTTTATAGTTAGGGTTGATTGAAATTTTTTTATGGGAATTTGATTGAATACAACATTGCATCGAATTTGATGATTATGATTGGATCTTTGTGGAGTATGAATGTTATAGATAATGTGATATGTATGAATGTCTATAGGTGTTTGTATTGATGCTTATTGGGTTGATTAGGCCCTTTTGGCATGTCATAGTATTAACCTTAGTTTGCTTAGATTGTTTTACCGTTTAACATGTGAGAAAATTTAATGGGAGCCGTTGATTGAATTATTTTACATATTGTATTATAGATTAAGGATTGTTCTTTTGTTTATATATTGATGTAGGAAGTGTTTGAATGTTAAAACTGACATACTATAATGATAGTGAATATATAGTTTAAATATAAATACGATTAGGCTTGAAAATAATAAATAGCCTTAAGCAACCATAATGTCTAGTGAGTTGGTAGTAATTTCAGTTTGAAAGCAGTTAGACAAATCAATGACATTTAGGCTAGCTAATTTACACATCTGATAAAGGGCATATGTAATATTTTATATGTGCTGCCCTTTGTTTTTTTTGTAAATGTATTAATAACATATATTAATCTTATAATATGGGAAATATTAGAAAATGTTAGATGGTTGTTAACCTTAGTTTCTTAAGCAGATATTTCCAATAATCCCTTTTTAGAATGAAACTTTTCAAACATTCAATTTAATAAGTCTTATCAAGTGCATAAACTCCAAGTAGATTCCCTAGATTCTAAAATATAGGCAACTTCAGTAACTTAGTCGTTATTAAATTAATTTGATCTTCAATCTTACATTAGAAATAATCAATGATTTGACGTTTTTGCTTTTTTTTAATAAAGAGTCAGATTCTTAAAGAGTTTGATGGAATAACTATTGTGACAATAAATTGGAGTAGTTCTCTCTTACTTGAAATGCAACTCTTTAAATATTTTCCTCAAGAAACTTAGTTGATAGGTGGAGACTATTGTAGCTACAAACTTTTAATTATTGACAAAGTGATATTAGCTTGCTTTTTCAAAGAACATGAAACGACTCTCAAACTAAGTATGAATACATATCTTGACTTGCTTTTCCAAAGAACATGAAACAAGTCTCAAAATAATTTAGTAGGTAAGTGCTTCCTCTAAACATCTCTTAAGCTAACTATGGATTGTCCTCAATTTGCCTCTCTTCTTAAAAAGCCCCTTCTGTATCACTTATCAATTCACCTTGCTTTAAGGTAATTATATTCCCCAAATAAGTAAAAGGTAGTGATTTAGATTGCTAACATATAAGAGATGAAAACTAAAAATGCATACTATTGTGCACTTTATATATGTTAATGTAAAGGCTTAACAGCAATTTAAAAGTCTATACAGTTGACAATTGTGCACTAAGTAAATCGGCTTTATCTCTATCTATCCAATGAAAATAGTTAGAAAACTAAATGCTTTAAGCGGGTTAAATATGAAGTCCTAACATTATTGATTTCTCTTGACTAATTTAGTTTTATTGTTTTTTATTTAAGAGTTTAATTAATCAAATCTTATTTCTTAGGTTATTAGTTAATTAAATTAAGGTTAATAAACGTAATGACATATAGTTTGGAGACCTAAATTAGGTTGTGGTTACTGGTGAATATAAAAGTGTAATTTTATTGCAGGAATGATCCTTTTTTGGAAAGGGGGATGTTCATTTTATAGGGAAAATTCTGTCGAGTTTTTAATAGACTTCTCATATAGCTCATGACTTTGATTGATTATAAAATTTCATGGAAATTATTTTAATATATCCCGGTTTGTAAAATGTGAGTGTTTTGGGGAATATGTTGTAGGATTTCACTTGGTCGCAGAACTTATATTTTTAAGGAGATTGAAAAGAAGCTTTAGCAGGTATTAACATGACATTCATATCCTTATAACTATGGATTTCAAACATGATTTCTGACACACATTGGAAAATGACATTTGTATCAGTTTGTATATTTCTCATTATAGGTCTGTCATCATCATTTTCCTTCACGTACTGCAAGAAGATTCTTTTACCATTTGGTTGAGGTTAGTGATTTTATTTGTTACTACGTTTTCTTGAACTTACCTTTATTTGGGTTTTTTTTTACTTTTCATATGCAAATTATTACACGTAGCTCTTTTTGAAATTGTATATGTTAAAACAATTTATTACAATAAGTATACATATTGTTATGAATACTTATGAAACTTGAGACTAGTATATATTTTGAGACTAGTACATATTTAATATAGGAATTTTAACATTAATTATCTTATAAAATATATGATTACAAACATATATGTTAGATGTTAAGTTTACAATTGTTTTAGATCTCAACCCATAAACCTTAACCCATAACTTGTGATCCATAGTTACTGTGAGGCTTATCGGTGAAAAAAAGAGGAGTCTAGGGGTCACAACGAGAACTTGTTATCTTCATTCACATGTCTTACCTTAGATGTATTGAAATTTATTGCTAACATGAATGATACTAACTATGGATTCACTGTTTTAAATTAACAGTTGTCTAAAAATGAGTTTTCAGGATAGATCTTGGATGTATTGACGAAAAAGTGCTGATGGTTTCATTAATCCTGAATTTATTGAGGGAGTGGAAGCTTTATTCATTATGCATGTTCTCAACCTACATTTATGGATGGGCCAAAGATTAGATGTCCATGTAAAAAGTGCAAACACAAACGTTTCCTTACTATATTGATGAAGTTAATGGGCATTTGCTGAGAAAAGGGTTTGTCTCCAATTATTTTGAGTGGACACGACATGAGGAACCAGGTATTTCTAGCACCTCAAGGGGTAATCAAGCAGAATCGTCTGTCAACCTAAATGAGTATGAAGGGGGGATTGGATTTACAACAAATTATGTGCAACAAACAGAAAATCCATACATGCGAATAGTTTATGATGGGGTCGATTATACCTTTGAGGAAAATAGGAAAATTCTAAAGAAGAACCTAACCCAC
>JAOTIZ010000005.1:37945116-37964874 GCA_027123425.1 Erythroxylum panamense | reverse complement strand
AGCCTTGGCGGAGGAGAGAGTGCTGTCTGGCGTAATCTCCCACGTTAGGGAACTGCTCAGCCTATATACCGAGAGGAAGTAATTTAGCTTAGTACTTTCTTTTTCCAGGTTAATTGCTCAGTGTTTTTTCAGGCTACTGCTATAGAGTTCAACTTTTGACTGTCCCTGCTTGCTTCAAGAAGCAACACAGCTATTTCTTGGCGGGAGCTTTCAAGCCATTTTCGGGCCTCAATTGTGTGTGGTTGTCTCAGTTTTTCCACGGTTGACTGACTACGAGCTGAATTTTCTTTGTTTGGATTGGCTTCTCCTTGGGCCATGTATGCTTGTTTACTGATCTAGGTTCTAGCCATAGTGTTTGACTTATGGTTGTTTCCCCATTGCTTGGTGTTCACCTTTTTCTTAGGTCTCCCCTGTTTCAGGATATGTTGCGCCTTTGGAGGCTTTGAATGTGAACCTTTTGTATATAAATTTTTGCTCATTAATTTATTTTCTGATTTACCAAAAAAAATCCATGAATAGCTCCTTGTTTCCACTCATATGGTTGCTTGCACCCATATCAATATATCACCTGAATTCATTTTTGTCACCTTTTTTGGCTAATAACAAGAGTTCTTCTTCTTCTTCTTCCACAAGACGAGTCACTCCTTGGTTGCTAGTAGAGCTCCAAAATTAATAAGAATAATGACCATATTTATGACAATTATAGCATTGGATATTAGATTTTTCATACCTTCTTGCACCTCCTCGCCTATAGTCATAACTTTCATAACCTCTTGAGCTTTGTGATTGTGGGCTTGATTCTTCATTAGTGAATTGATATATGTTTCTTCCTCTTCCCCTTCCTCTTTCACAATCACAATTACCACCACCATGATATCTGTCTTTTCATGGCCTTGACCTCGAGCTCTTCCTCTTTCTTATGAGGTAGAGGGCCTTTGCTCTTTGTCTTTAAAAGAAACATCAGCTTGAAGTGCTTGAACTAGAGACACCTTTTTCTTCAATGTTTCTTCATAAGTCTATAAAGATCCTTATAATTCATCAATGGTCATGGCTTCCAAGTTTTGGGATTGTTCAATAGCCACAACAACAAGATCATATTTTAAATCAAGAGTAACTATAATTTTCTCCACCACTTGAGTATGTTCTAATTTTTCTCCGTATCTCCTCATTTGATTGGTAGTTGTTAAAACTCTTATAAAATAATCATGAATAAATTAGAATCCTTCATTTACAAGAATTCAAACTCACCTCTTAAATTTTGAAGGCGCATCTTTTTTACCTTGCCAACTCTTTTGTGAACATTTTGAAGAATCTTCCAAGCTTACTTTGCCTTTCTTGAACTTAACACCTTCTCAAACATTTCATCATCTAACGTCGCATGAATAATGCTAAGAGAATGTTGACTCATTTTATAATTCCTTTGCAATGTGTTCAATTGGGCTTGATTCAACACTCCTTCATTTGCCAGTTCTTCATATCCTTGCTTTACCATCTCCTATGCATCTTTAGGGTCAAAAATTGCATTCATACCAACACACCAATTATTGTAATTCTCATCTATGAGTTTAGAAATTGAAACAACGAAGTTAGACATTTCTCAAACTACATTACTCTGGTATCAATTTGAAGGAAAATAAGGAGATAAATAAAGAAGGGAGAACACTCAAACTCTCTTTTGTGAATTCACTTTAATTTGATTTCTTGGATTCTTCTCTTGGTTTCAAATGTACTAGAAGTATTTATAGGTGTACAAGACAACTCGTAATACATGAGATACAATGAACTTGTTGAAATTATAACTCTTCCAAATTATAAGTTTTTGAATATAGAAACAAATGCATAAAGAAAAAAACGTAAACCTAGTAAATGAATCAAATTTAATTAATTACTTCACTAACATAATTGATCCATTTTTAACATTATTGCCATATCTGGGTGAACGCGGGTGTGTGTTTTAAGTGTAAAAAATGTGAATATTGGGCCACTTGACAAAAATGAAAATAAAAAGAAAGAGAAGATTAAGGCATCTTTTCGTTAAAACATGGTCCAGGCTTAGATGTCCAAAGGAGGATCTCTTCTGTCATATCACGCTTTCATGAACCTTGTAGCGTGATCCACCTAGTAGGGCGATTGTTCACAAAAAGTAGGGCCAGACTGAGAGTAGGAATATCAGGGCATTGCAATTATGTCTCTATTCTTTGTTCAGAACAATTGCTTAAGCCCATGTATGAGTATGATATCGTGATTTTCCTTTCTTAGAGATTGAACCCGTGGATGAGAGGTTCTTAGCAAACAATTTGTTAAAGCTAACTAAACAAAGCTCGGACGATATCCTGTTTAAGGACTAAAAGCACAAAAACAACTTAGCGCAAATGGAAACAGATCTCACCCTCTTGCAGAGATGTAAATTCCATATCATAAGCCTGCAAACATAGTATAGTAGAAAGCTCCCTGTCACTAATTATATGCAAACTTGGGAGATGCAGAATTAGCAGTTTTTATGTTAACTTCAGTAATAAGTCACATCAAATGGCAGAAACCCTAAATCTAATAAAAGCCGGGTTTTCGACGTTCTTTATATGATTGTCAACTGACAACTTTCCATTGATTTTTAATTAAAAAAGAGTCTAAACCTACTGCTGCAAGCAAAAGAGAAAAAGAAGGACAATCAGCATTGAAAAGAAGGGGAGAAAAGCCTGAAACAAAGCAAGCATACTATTATTGGCAGTACATTTGCCGGTTTTGGTCACCGCATTGCTATGCCTTGGCTTCTCCTGATGGGAAGCTTCTTTACTCTTTCCTAAGTACGAGTAAGTCCCTATCTACGAGGAAAAAACATGACATTGCATCTATCTTGTTTCCTATGCAATTGGTACTTTCATGTCTGTTATTGAAGGTAAGTTTTAGAGGGTTGGACATAAATCTTTTCTTTAACAGTCTACGAATTTATCATTAAAAGTTGATACTGTTTTACACCCATTTTCTCAAAGTTCACACGCCAAGGTTGTGTCCAGATATCCCCTTTTTCAGAGAAAAGAAATGTTAAAAGCTGATAATATATTAACTTTAACTGTTTCGAGGGAAATCAAATAAAACTTTTCCCTAAAGATCGAGATAGGTAAACCATTTCATGTTAATTTCTCTAAAGATCGAGATCGGTACTTGTCCTTTTCGTTTCTTGCAACGTTTGAAATAAATGTTCACTTGCTTTATAAGACTGGATTATACTTTATAAGATGCTTCAGAGATTAATAAGTCGGGCTTGACCTGATTAGTTAAGAACGAAAAACGAAAGACTCGACCCAAAATTTACCGCTACTTACCATGAAGCTTAGTTAGTGTTGGGAGGATGACAAACGTTAATCTTCGTTAGGCATTTTGTCTGAACTCCGTAAAGTATACAAAGGTATCTTGTATAGATACTGGTAAGAGTCACTATTAAGGTGGTCTTGGTGGTGACACTGACACAGCCTCAGTCGGTTGCATCATACCGAGTTAGTGTACCGAAGGATTTAACTCATCTTCTTCAAGCAGGTTAGTTTTTGATGCTCTGATCGAGTATACTGAAGAAATTTCAACGAAATACAAGTACGTCACAGTAGAATGTCGATGTAAGCCACCAGAAGAGAAGTCCATTTTGTTATCTATACACTGAGTTAGCTCCCAGAAACCCCAGATCGTTTTACTAAAGAAAGTCTAGCTAGTTTCTAGTTGAGAAAATAAATCTTCAGGTTAAGCAAATATAATAGTTACAACTTACAAATTGTGAAATTATTCCAGGACATCAAATTTAATCTTCGGCTCCCCGAGTCGGTGATCCAGACAAAAAAGATTACAATTTGAGAATGAAAAGTACGATGGAAATCATTCTTGAATGTTATTCCTAATACGTCAAAAATAAAAAAGAAGCAAAAACAGGCCACAGTTTAATGTCAAATAGATCAAATTGTAGGAAGGGATTGTATATTTGTATCCTTATAACTTCTTCAGTCCAGTGCGACTGCTTCTTTTAAACACAGCCAACAAAGTGGATTATTTGAACACCTTTGATGATCATCGGAAGAAAAGAAAATAGCAAAACATGGAACATCCATGCAATGGAAAGTTGAAGTACCAATAGAAGGCAACTGTTTCCACAAAGAAATTTTATTCAAAAAAGTAAAATTCCAGGGCTTGATTCAGAACCTGTCAATCAATAGTCGTGACGTTGCAAGTCTTGGAGGAGGAAAAACTTGTTCGTTTTCAATCAACTCTCTATGACAACGATACCAACACATCTATCATTAGGCCCCTATGTCAGCTTCTCCGCTCAGTATTGCGTACCCACGGCAACTCCGTACGGTCCTAATTGGTTAAACCGTCTCCTCCTACATGTTACATTATCTCCAGAGGCCTAGTGAGTAGATGAATTGGTCAGTTGACTTCCTATTTTGCTTTTACAGGTTTTGATCTCCTTTATTAAGCTTCAAAGCAAAGTTGCCCCACAAGTTTTCTGATCCATCACTCATCAGGAAAGGAAAGCAGCTATCACTCACCATATTCCCAGCATTAGAATTTTCTGGAGGAGAGCTATCGTTAGGTTGAGTCCTTACAGTTTCAGGACCTTGTTCGCTAATCTCACAATATGGTACGCCTGGATTGTATACGGACTCATTACTTGGGAAGTAACAATAGTTGCTTGAATTTTCCTTGCGTTTCTTGTTAGACGGATTGGTTTTCCTAAGAGAATTGTTGACAGTATCCCATTTGTCTTTGCACATTATTGCAGTTCTCTCATAACCAAAATATGTCATTTTTCCTGCTATATCCTCCCATAAAACTTCTTCTGGACACCCACTTTGCTGAAACTTATCTTCCAAACTATTTCTCAATTGAATTAACCTTGTTATCTCTGAATCAGACCAGATGGTACCGTTGTTTATTGTCTCACTTCCATTATCATTCTGGTTGTCACTATGATTCTGAACTTCAGCACCCACAAGCTCCTCAGAAGATGGCACATTCAGTTCTCTACCCATTAATTTGTTTAAAGCTTCCATTATAGCGGCATCACGAGCTTCAATCCAAGCTCGCTCTTTGGCCCAAAACTTGTGCTCTCTATCCACCCTCACAGCTTCTTCCTTCCTCCACTCTTCTTCTCTAAACATCCTCTCTTGTTCCTTTCGTTCAAGTGTCTTTGTCAATTTCTCGAGCCAAGCCTCTTGTCTTTCCATTAGCTTTGTCATCTGGGAATCAATGAACTCTCTTATCTTTGTCTTCAAGATCATCCCGCCTCTTTTTTTCCTTCTCTTTTCAGTTGAATCATTCTCAACTATTGTCGCGGTGCTTAGATCATTGTCCTCGGACGAGGAAGTGTCAAATTCAGAATAGTTAGAGAGGCTAAGGCTATCACAGAGCTTTTGAGAATGAGATGCCACTTGGTTAGCTTGTGTAGAGTTGTTGGTTGTAGTTTGAGTTCTGCCCACAAAATGAGTTTCATGGACTGAAACTGAACTGCTGGTTTCTCCATAAAGAGCTTCAAGTTGCCGAAAGAATCTATAGTGCTTACCATCTTGTCTGCCGGCTTTCCCTTCTTTAGTTTTCTTATAGTACTTGTATAAATTTTCAAACTTTTCTCTGCATTTCTTGCCGCTTCTTTGGTATCCATGTTCCTCAGACATGATCCTAGGAAGTGAAATTGAGATTAAAAAAAAATCATTTAAAAAGTGGAATGACAAAATCAAAATTTGGAAGAGCTAAAACTAATAACAGAAGGAACCCTAATTTGGATTGAAATTAGGCTGAAGTCAAGACTAAAGAATGGTAATTTTTAAGTGATAACAAGCAGTGGCATTGTTGAGCAATTACATATGATCCTGTTGCGGGGTAGTTGCAGTCATCCCAATATAGTACAAGGCCATTCAATTTGTCTAGACAGAGAGTCTGTGGGCAACTCCCGATAACTACTTCAGGGAACTTGCACTAGAAAGAAGGATACATATTTTCAAAGCCCGAAAACATCCACGAATGGAACCATTCACTAGCCATAATTGGCTATTCTTCGAACACGAAACACCAAAAAGAAGCAAAAAGAGTTACATAACCTAGGTCTGTGATGGAGCAACATATTGCGGTCAAACCAGTCGCGCATTTGTAAGATCATAGCATTGCCACTGATTCACAAGAGACATATACGGAACTATCGGAAGAAAAGATGGAGTAATTAAGAAACAGAAAGGGTTTCTTGAACCTACGTCAAATGGCAAAGCCAGTCACCTAAATCATACAAAAGCATACGACTTTTGCGCATAATCATCTTTGAAGACGCTTGAATTAATCTCGAAGGCAATATTGAAGCAAAAAGGAGAGAGCTTGGAGTAAAACAAAATAGTAACAAGTGAGGACAGAAAGCGGAAAAAAACCAACAAAGTAGAGAAGCAAAAACAATTAGAAAATTAGGGTAAGTGAATACCTAGAAACTTCATCCCACAAGGGTCCTTTTTGATTAGCCTCCTTGAACTTGGAATCAAGACGAGATCTGATTTCAAGAAGAGTTAAAGTCTCTTGTCGAGGCCATCTTCCAGTACCACCGTCGCCACCAAAATAACCACCACCTTCAACTTCTAAGCTACTAAGTGATGGAATTACAACAGAAGCAGCAACAGTGTTATCTCCACTATTAGCAACAGTACCAGCAGTAGAGTGAAGAGCAGTAGTCATACAAGCATCAGAGCTAGAACCAGAGCGAAATTCATGCAACCCACAATCTCTAGGCATGAGCATCATCAAATCACGGTGTTGTTGTTGAGCTACTTGTGGTTGTTGTAGATGATGAAGGTGATGGTGATTTCTATGAGCAGAGAAGAGGTCTTGAGGTGGTTGTGGTTGTAGGATTGCTGCAAAATGAGTTGGCCTCCTGCTAATGAACTGCCTTAAATCGATCCCTAACTGATTATGGTTATTATGATCTTCCATTTCCATGGATTCCTCAGAACAAACTAGTACATAGAAAGAAAGAGCAAAAGGGATCGAATTTAACAACAAGAAGTTTTAGACTTTGAGAAGGAGAGAGAGGAAGAGAGAAGAGAGAGAACCCGAAAGGCAATAGGATCGTGTCGTCCACGAAAAAGATCGAATTTTTGCACAGAAACAATGGTCCCATATCTGTATCAACCTTCAAGGGTATGTTCTCTCGTCTCGTTTCAAGCGCAGCGCTGTCCCTATACGTATAAGTTTCACTTTCGCTTCATGTCACGTACTTCTGATCTACCTTTGCTGTCCTAGGAGCAAAATACACTACAAAATGAAATTTCCCATATTTCAATTATTCTTTTCGGTTTTATTTCAGTTAAGTGTAGCAAATTTATGTAATGACTGTTTTTATACGCTAATTCTTTTTGTAATTATTAGTGGTTATTTTATTAAAAAAATTAATTTTTTATTATTTATGGTCTAAATAATTACTAGTAAGGCACAAAATTATTTTCTTAAAATATTTATCAAGTCACATTTATATGTAGGTCTATCAAAACTAATCTCTGGATTAAGTAGGAGTAAGGTAACATACTATTAGATTTTTTCACACCCCACATTTGTGCTAGATTTATATAGGTATTGATGATAATGATAAAGATGAAAATATTTATCAAGTATAAATTGAACAATATGAAAATAACCTTTCTATTAGTTAAGAATAAAATTGTATACTACTGAACTTTTTTAAATTTTGCATGTCAATGTAATTTTTATTAGATATTGATATTGTTGTAAATTGAACAATAGTTTTGCCAGTTTTATTTGTCAAATACACTCAGGTGAATAAAACATATGAAATTATGTTCACCTTAATCTTCTCTATGGTGACATTACACATATAATGTTGTAATTTAGAAAGTTTAAGTACATCTAGTCATTGCAAATTAGTAAGTTGGACATTTTATTGTTGAGTTAAAGACAAATTTGTTTTTGAAAATTTTTAGAAATAAATAAATTATTTAATGAATTAAATAGAAATATAAATATAAATTCAGTCAACTAAATAATACTAAATTCATTTGCGTGTTAAATTTAAAATTTTAAAATTATGAGATATTTAGAAAATTACTTCCCATTAGATTGATCATTTAAACCCACACTTAACTAAAGGGCAAGTTTTTCCCTATGCTAGATGTTGCTTAAGTTAGAACCTAATTTCCCTATACTTTTAAATTAATTAGATGATTAATCAATATTAATTAATTAATCAATTAATGTAATAGGAAGAGGTGGAGGAGGCTAACGAACGAGGGACGCGTGATAAAAGAGAAGACGACGAAACAGTATAGAGAAGAGAGGTGCAGATAATGACACCTCCACAGTGCTTAGGATCCTGCCTTTTTGACTTGGCTCCCTCACCGCCTCCTTTAATCTCACTTTTTGGCTTCTTCTATTCTAGGGGAACCCATTAGGCACATGCACAGGCACATGCTCCCTCATGTTTTGAACCTATATTCCCTGTTGAACGACATGTCGTCAGGAGTCATTTCAACTTTAGAACACCACCCAAAACAAAACATGTATACAGTATACATCGACGGCTGATTAAACGTAACTGGCTTACTAATTTTCTAAGGAGTCTCCTTGTCTAGTCAAAGATATAGTCAAACGGCTCGTCGTTGGGGACCCGTTGCACGCTTTCCCTACACCAAATACGTACTTCCAAAATAACCAGAGCAACGTACTCGTATGACATTTATCACCATGCTCTACACATAATATATTACACAGGCGGCTGATTCCGTACTTACCCTCTTATTTTCCATATATCACCGTAAGCCTGTGTTTGAATAGAAGGAAAGCAAGAGAAGAGAAAGGAAGAGAATTGCATTTCTCTTGATTTTTATTGTTTGGACAAAAATAAGACAAGAGAAAGAGAGAGAATGGAGGAGAAATTTGGTCCAAATATATTTCCCACCAAATTGGTGAGAAAAGAGGAGAAATGGAAGATAACGAGAGGAAATGACATTCTCAACCACAATTTACTTCCATAACAAAATAATAATCAAGGGCATAAAAGTCTTAAAAAATTTTCTTCCATTCAATTCCCTCATTTAGTAAATTAGGGAAACAAACAATAGAAATAAAATCACATTTCTCTTCCATTCTTTTCTCTTTAATATTTCTTTTCCTTTCTTATGTACAACTAAGGATCCAAACAAAGGCTAAGTGTTAAAGACTCATTTTTGTTTAAATACAAATTTGACTGCCTTATTATATTGTTAAGGGGACTTTTGTCTGGTCAAGATATTCCATGCCAAAACGAATGTTTCTTATACTTAAACTTATAAGAACAACTTTGTCAAAAGAAGCCAAACATAGAAAATATTACGGGAGCAATTTGCTTTGGTAATGGAGACTAACCTAACTCTTCATTCGACATGGTAAGCTAAACTCCATAAGGCTAATGTTGGAATGATCATTCATCGGTACACGATTATCATCTTGTCTACATCTAGCCCTCCCTAAATTCCAAGGGAAAAGAAATTAAAAAGTCTACATAGCAATATCATAATTCATAAATATCAATGTTTTACTTTATATAAGCCAACTGTCAGAAGTTAGAGGCCTAGCGTACGGGAATGTCTAAGGTAATTCAAAGAGAATCAGAGGTTCTGATTTAACAATGAAACTGTAGTTCTATATAATATGAAAAGGATTTAGTATTATTAATTCCAGATATACAAAAACTGGCTTATAATATCCGTATGAAATTAAAAGATGAGAAATTTAATTCTCTTCACAGATTCATGTAAACACATTCCTCCTAAAGCAAAGCTGAGACAGCCATTTCCTAGCTGTGATTGATTTTCTAGGGATAAATAATAATGATTAAGCCATGGCAAAAGTTGTGACAAATAATGCTACAAGAAGAGGCTGAGAAAGAAGACTGTTGACACGAAAGGATCCCTGAGGTCCTCAGGACTCGATAAAAAAATGCTGGAGGTTGCTACTTTTGTTAAATAAAGCCAAAACCAGAAGTCATGTCTTTCGATAGCTTGTAGGTGGTTTTTTTTTAATAAGAAAAATTAAAGTCTAAATTCTTACAAACTTTAGTATTAAGTATATTTTAGCTTCTTTTTATCAAATTGATTTCAAACTTTGATTTTTACTTTTGATTAAATCTAAAGTTCATTACCTTATGAATACAAAATAAGATTATAGAACGAATTTAAGCTTTTTTGTCCTCCTTTTCTATAATTATATGCACATTCTCATCTATAATTAAGCTACTGATGGAAGGTGCAAAATTCTCATCTACCAATAATTGAAGAATTGTCTTAGCACTATCTAAAAACCCTAGTTAGATGTGGACCCTTGTGTCACAATTTGCCGAATTCTCTTTTCATTGAGAAACTTCCCCTTTAAATAGGGAATAACTTGATTATACATGCCTAAAATATCATCTAGAGAATTAATACTCCTTAAATAGACAGATTGACTAGCTAGCTAATTAGAGAAAGCTATTTACATAATAATTACAAATATATGTAACGGCTATATACGAAAGTGGGATTACAAAGAAATAATGACTATACTAACACCTTGTTCATCTGTGTCCATTAATTGGTATTATGCGAACACGAATATCAATCAAGCCCATGTGATCACACGCAAATTTGACGGTAGCTGCAGATATAACCGTACCACATTACTACTGGCATTTTGTTTGTACAATATACCTCCTTTACCATTTAATATAGCTGCATTGCTGCAGTGGCTTCAGCTAGGAAAACTTCTTGTGCACTCAACTACATCAGAAATCAGTGCCAAACTCATAACTGCTACACACTGAAAAACCTTACATGAAGAAGACCATTACTTCATTGTTTTACTTTCTCAATTCAGGTAAAGAATGAGGCTTTAAATTGATAATAATTGTCTTTCTATGTAAAGTTGCTGTTTGAATTATCATTTTCAATGTCATAGATATGGTACAGTAAAGCTTCAGTTTTGGACTTACATATCTGCTGTAATGACACACAAAAGTTGGAAAGGGTTAGTGTCTTGTAGTTGTAGTGTGTATATTATGCACGTCTTTTCAAGTTCTGCCCAAGAATCAAAATGAATTCGATCGGATAAAAGTATGTCAGTTCTACCAATGCCTTTGATATAATTAACGAATGGCTATCTTTCCTCGTGTGTTCGTTTTTATAAGCCACAACCTTCAGAAAAACTAAAGTACAATATCGGCTTAGCGGCCACACAACAGGAGTAGTATCAACTTTCAAGTATTATTATACTCAACAAGCCTCCCGAGTCTCGAAGACTGATTCAATGCAAGTACTGTTAGACCTGCATTTCCCTACAGTTTTAAGAAAAGCGGACAGCTTTTCACAGACCTCTTCAAAATTTGAAGGTTTTCATTCTTTTTTTCCTTCAAAAAAGCATTGTTCCGTGGATTTGGTTACACAGTGAGAACAGAAGTCCTGTTGACCAATAAAAACCAGCATGTCAAAGCTATGCTTGCTACCTGGGTGTCAGTCAACTACATCTGTGTCTTGTTGAATGATTATCAGAGATTGAAATTAAGAGAGGTCTATGGTCAAACACTTACAAGCTTATATATTGCATTCATAACATAAGGCTGCCCAAAAAGAAACAATAATAGCTTTACAATTCAAGACTAACAGTTTTTCTTTAATTACAGTCAAAACAATATGACAAGATAATAAAAGATAATAACTATGAATGCATAGAAGAATCTCCGTACTTAGAGATTGTGGACAGAAGTGCCAAGCTCCGGCCTCACTGTCATAGCTTGCGTTTTGAAGTAGCAGAACGTTCCATAATCTACACATGCATGCATATACATTATGTAAAATAACAAATATTACACACAAACTTAGCAAAACACCAAAAGAGAGACGCAAGAGCGCTTCATAATCCACGCTGATCAGGTGCTGCAGCAGCCAATGAACCCTCTGATCTAATCCTGCAGCAGCTGGCGTGGCGCATCTCAAAGTGAATGATTAGATCATCCATGAGTGGGTTCCCGTGTTTGCTTGTCTAGACAAATATGGAAATGTGTGGGGCCATTCCTCTAGCTGGCTATCATGATTGGCTTCTGTTGGAGGATGAATGGATAGGATTGCTGCATGCACATTCGAGAGAATGTGAATATTTCTACACAAGGCAAAGATAGAGATGGAGAGAGCCAGTTGCAAAAGATTATTCTTTCTTTAAAAAATCTCTCTCATTCTGCTTTATTGAGATTTGATTAACTAACTATGAAGCCGGCAAGCAGCCCTGTCAAGATAAATACTATAAATGAAATATTATTTTATTTGTGATTTTTTTATGGAGTGGGTTGTAGGAAGGAGGGTTTAGTTATAGCATAATTTTACCTAGAAATGATCATTCACAATAAGCAAAGAATAAATGCAAAAATAATAAATACATACAGATTTACGTGGTTTACTAATATTTGGCTACGTCTACAGGAGATTAGAGTTTTATTTTACTGTGAATTATTTTCGACATAAGTATATTAGAAGAATCGAACGTATTTATATACTCGGAAGAATATAAAAGACATAATGTATTATTAGGAGAATACAAAAGACATATTGTGGGCCTGGTGTAAACTCCAAAATATATATTTTCAGGGTCTATATCTCAACTTGAATTTCACAAAAAAGAGAAAAGAAAGCATCTTTCGTGTATAGTCAGGCTCTTTTATTTGCATCACTTTAAACCTTATGTAATTTCATTGCTGCTTAACATGAACCAGTAATCTCTCCAAATTCAAATGAAAATTGGAAAGATAAGAATTTAGAATTGAAATTCAGTTTGTCATGCAAATGCCAATGCTAATGCGTTTTCGTGTCAAAAGTGATAGACTAATAGTACTTTGTTTTCATATTTTAAGTACCTTTCTCTTTTAGCCTAAAGTTAATTTTAAAGGACATTATTAGATAGCTAGGGTCTCGAGAAACAGTTTTGACTTTTTCGTGGTTACTCATGATAAGCAAAATCATTTTTAATAGTCCGTCAACCAAAGCAAAAGGAGAATACAAATCATAGTGATTTGGGATTCTTAAGGACTTATTGACATGATTATTCCAATTCCATGAAGAACTCTTGTATCAACTTTTTCCGACTCACAGTTAACTGACGAGACTCGATTCATATATGCGTTTTTACTAAATTTACACCATGAGAACACTGCCATACTTTATATTGTGTGAAGATATTAGAAACCTTCGTGATTCAGGAACTTTCAAAAGTTAATCTATTATCAAATCAACAACGGTTGTAAAATACACAACTTTGAATATTATACCACATTTCTACCAAAGAAATTCAAGATTACCCTAGGGTTTAATTATGTTAGGTCAAGGCTTATTAATGATTTTGACGATGAACTTATAATATTTCAAATTCAAATTTGATTTATTTCCTTCTATTGCTAACGGATTAATTCTTAAAAGGAAATAAAATCATATAATAAATGCTCAATGCTAATCATACATTTCGTCAATCAACTCCATATTTCTCTTAATAATTGATTATAGCAAGATTCTAGCAGAGATAATATTGAAGATTCAAAGTCAAATTCAGAACAGAAATGAAACAATGACTAGTTGAAGAAAATGTCTATTTAAACAAGAGCCACTAAAGTTTTGAAACAGAGAAGCATGGAAGGAAAGAAGAGAGAAAGCCAAATTATTAAGATATATCAATACTCTTGAAAGTCATATCATTATCAAATCTTTTATACCTTAGAAAGTGACATTTATTTTTGAGAGAAATCATTGAAGGACATCTGGAACAAATTACTTTTTCATTTGTTGAGGGCTTGTAGATGCTAGCAAAATACTACTAGTTTGAAAGATTAGAAAACTTTGAAAAATATGCACTCGTGAGAAGGTTAAAGAACCTTAAAAATATATATAATCATGTGAAGGTTGGAGATCCTTAAAAAATATGTACTCGTGAGCTTGAAAAGGCTCGTCAAATTACTACTTGATTTTATAGTGAAATATTAAAGTTAGATGCTTGGGGACTTGATGTAGGCTTGGGTGTAAGGCAAACTAGTATAAATCGACTGCATCTTCTCTATCTTCTCTTAACTTTTATATTTCTGCATTATATTATGTGTGTGTTTATTTCAGCAAAAGACTCCTTCACTTTTAACAGGTTCCTCCTGTTTTTCAACTTGCTAGAAGTTCCATTCGTTTTAATAGACAACTTATGTTTTAAATTGTCTTAACTGGATTTATTTTTTTAGCAAGCTCCTGTCATTTAACAGACTTCTATCTCTTAAGAGACTCTTATTGCTTAAATAGGTTCCTATTCCTTAAACAGGTTTCTATCGCATAATAGGTTCCTCTTGCTTTGTAAGCTCTTATTATTATTTTAAACTTTGACATGCTCCTATCGTTTTATTCAAATTAAAAGTATCTCTTGCATATGTTTACTTTATCAAATTAGTCCTCTTAGAAATTAATGACAATTAATTAAATTACCTTCCAAGACTATGTTGTATATACATCGATTTTTCGCATTAAATGGAGTTAAACTCGCATGGAAGTAAGCCCTTTTATGTAGTCATCGGAGCAACTTTTATTGGTAACATTCCATAAGAAGAACCAATTCTTATCAGAATTTTATTGGTCAACACTCACTTCTTACCTAAAATTAAGTCTATATGACTTTGAATAGGATTGAAACTATTTCTCAAATTAATAAAAGAAATAGGAGTGTATAAATTGAATTAATACTAATATTAAGGGATTTTTTTTTTGGAAAGGATCAGCTTGTAACATATTACCCTAATTAAGTCCATTTTATCATACTATAAAAATCGTAGAAAAATAGATTATAGATTGTAGGTTGTGGAAACACGAGTAGATTATAGTTTACAGACTATGGGAATTCGAGGTTTTCAATATGTAATATCTGATAAATATTTATATACATTAAAATAAAAAGTATGATTGATCACAAATTTATTTTCTTTTAGAAACCCCGTACTCGTAGATTATAATAAAATATAGGGTAAATTACCTTGGATTTGTAATTTAAATAACTTTAAAAATGTTTCATGAAATTTCATAACAATGAATATTATATATAGGCCAATCAAATATTATTAACATGAAATTTCAACATAATTCTTAATCTTGATTTGAATTATTTAAATTCGATTCAAATTAATGATTTATTATAATTTTATTAATTATATTTGAGTCAAGTTTGAATGGTTCAAATCGAGTTAAGAATTAGGATAAATTGTAATGTCATTAACATTGATTGATCTATACACGTGTGTTGTTTTTTTTTAAATATTAGGAGAGTTTCTTTCAGAAAAATTAAAATTAAAAGAATTTGTTTTTAAAGCATGAGAGAATTTCATTTCAATTTTTTTATCTTTAAATGCTTTATGTTGAAATGAACACAGCATTTGACATATCCTACAGATGCTCCGGGCCCTATTCAAAATAAGCATATATTTGTTAACAGAGTCTCTCTATTTTGAGCAAGTAACTAGCTGCAGGGAAATGGCTGTCACCATCCGACTATGCTAGCCATGGACACATAGACATCCCATTTGTGAAGTATCAAATTATGATGCTTTAGATCCCATGCATATGAGACTGAGACTTTTCAAGAGAATGGAATGATGACGCGACTTGAGACAAATAAGCTATGTATATACTTGTCAACTTGTGTGAGACATCAAAAAGGTTATCTGCATCTCCAGTTACTGCACTCTCAAGAGGAAGTGGGCAAGTAGCAGTAACAATTGTCAAAGACCGCGTTGATTGCTGGCCTGAAAACACCGTACAGGATTACGAGTTGATTGGAGGCGGCTACAGATTTTCTGTTTAATATTATAATATTTTATTGTGTCTAATAAATTTTAGCTATTTATTTATATAGACCTCATGTAGGTCTTATATAAATTCTGCATGAGTCTCGTAAAATAAATGACTGAGATTTTATAAAATAAAATAAAAAAATAAATAAGTAATATTAAACAGAGAATCTTCTCCAATTGAAAGTAGCCAGTCGAATAGGACAACCTGTCTTTCTTTGGTTTGGTTTGTAGTCATATGTATGAAGGTGTCATATCATGAAATTGGGAGTGAGTTGTCACCCTTAAAAATGCTTAATCATTAAGCTTAAGAAAGCAAAGAGGTGTTTGATTTGAATTTTTGGTACTAATTAAAGACGTATCTTTTCAATGGCGAACAATATCTTTGTTTTGGAACCCAACAAATGTCCGCAACGTATTATTTAGAATCAAAAAAGCAAACTTCTTTTATAAATTTATTTACTTAAAAAATATTAGTATTTAAAAAATGTTTTGTGTTGTTAAAATTTTAAAAAGAAATTTAGTTGATTTTTTGTCAAATTATTTTAATAATTTTTTTACATAAGTCACTCAAATAATTATATAAATTATGTCTCATTTGAAAGAATTAATTATCGGAAATAGCCTCTCTGTTCATAAGAGTAAAGCTTCGTACAATTGGACATTTTTAAATCTCGCACCTCAGCGAAACTTCAACTAGATGTTGATGTAAGAATTAATCATATAATAATATATGATAAGATATTTGGAAATATTTAACAAAAATGTTTTATAAAAATGTAACATCATAAGATTTTTAAGTAAATAATTATTTTTAAATAATCATAAATCATCATAATATGCACTAAAATAAGAAAAATGACAAAGTGGTCCATAACTTTTAACGTATTAATTATTTATAATTTGAAGTTAGTAAGATAAAAACATAATTTCTTACCACATCGTGTTATAATTGAGCTATTAATTATTTAAATGACATGAACTTAGTAATACAGGAGCATAATTTCTTACCATATTATGTTCGAATTGAGCTGTATTTTCAGAACTTGGATAAGATTGGGCCGTTTGAGATGAACATATTTAAGCCTAATTTCCCGGTAGTGCATGATTTGAGCTTTGCAGGCCTAACTACACCACCCACTAAAAGAGATCGACAAGGGTCTGGTTCATTTAAACAGTCCAATAGACCAAGCCTCTGCCGAAACACAACTTTCCCACGCTGAATTTAAAACTGGTTGTCAATGTTTCGAGTTTGAAATTGAGCTTTTAACTATATTTAAATTTAAATCTAAATTTAATTGGTTGGTGTTAGTTTTAAAATTCAAATGTGAATTTTATAAAATCATAATAATTTAAGTTCTACGAGTTTATGAAATACGTATTAAAATTAGATTATATTTTGAATATATATAAAAGAAAAAAAATTAAAATTGTGTATCATTTGAAGCTAAAACCGTAAAGTGAATTTAAAAATAGATATCTAAAATCAAATATGAAATAATATTTTTGATAAAGACAAATAGCATTTTTGCCAGTTTTAACAACATAATTTTGCTTTATTGACTCGATTTGTTTATGAGAGGAATTCTGAAAATTGTAGCATACATGCTATCTGAAACTAGATATTTATCGTACAATTTAAATTCTCATTGCTGCCTATGTTCCACTAAGGGATAATTAACTAAAACACACTCCACCTTTAGTAAAAAAATTATGGGTCGTTTGGTTCTACTTCTGTTTTACTATTACAGTTTTCAATTTTCAGTTTTTTGTTACTATTTTTCTTTCAAATAAAAACAACAACCTGTTTGACTGTTAATGTTAATGTAGTTATAATTTTATCATTGATAATAATTATATTTTAGATAAAACTTAAATATAATTTTTTAATTAAATAAATTTATTTAATCTCTTACATAATATTTATTAACAAATTATTAATAAAATTATGTTATTGTAATAAAATAAATAATTTAAAAATTAATATTTATTTGAAATATATTTTAATTATTAAATCAAAATTTATTTGAATATTCATATATTTTAAATTTAATTATATATAATTTAATTATAAAATTAAATAATTCATAATTTTATTGATAATTAATTTTAATTTATTAAACATATAAATATAATGTTGAATTTAATTATTTATAATTTTTATTAAAAATTAAAAATTAAAAATTAAAGAATATATATTTAAATGATAGTAAATCAGATTATAAAAAAAACAAGAAACAAAAACTACTTTTTATGGTTTTCATAATTTTTAAAAACTGGAAGAAACCAAAACTAAAAACAGAAACTAAAAACTTAAACTAATAAGATTTTTTTACTGAATTTGAAAATAAAATAAAAACTAAAAATAAAAATGGAAACAAATACCCCTAAGTTTTCAAAGTTTGTACCCTTACATTATGAAAATTGTTTTAAAAATCGTCTTAGAAATAGCCTTTCTTTTAGTAAAAAGAGATTCCAAGGCAAGGTGTTGATTAATATAATAAATCAATTAATTATAGATTTTGGGATGTCATTAATTAAAATAAAATTTATGTTATGCACTTTTTTACTCATATATAAGATAAAGTAGTCGACATTATCGACTTAAATATGAAAACATTTAATTGTTAGAGAACAAATTCACTAAACTAACCTTATGAGAATTCTGCTTAGAACATTACTTATATGTCTATAGAAATTTCCATTGTAAGGGTTGTATATGTGATCATTTGATTTGAAATCTCAAAAGTATATTATATAAGGATTGTTATATTTTGATATTACTTATGACTTATCATATTCAAAGATAACTCATCTGACAGCCATTAGATATAGTATGAACTATATAGAGACAGTTATTAATAAGTTAAGTGATTAATATAAGGTTCATTACCCTAAAATAATTAGGATGAAATGTTCTATTATTCTCGATTAGTATTAATTTGAAACTCCTTGGTTAAAGTGGAATAATTATTAAAAGATATTTTTGAAATATCATTAAAGGAATCAATTACTAATGTTGGAGAATAATATGATTGGACTCATATAAAGTAGATATAAATTATATATTTTGTTTTGCTTGAAATATCGTATAATGAAAAACTTGAATTATATAAAAATTATACATGAAAAGGTTAGTTAAAACTATTTTATTATTCTCATTATTTGGGTAGTTATAATATGTTATCAAATGTCAATCTTAATCTATAGTATAAATATTAGATACTTAAAAATAAATTAAAAGAGTTTAATTATCTAATCATAAATATAGTTTTGCCACCATTTTAAGGAACCTATTAGGCTATACACAAAGAATAATTGAAGAGAGAAAACGGTAACTTAATAAAGTTATACTTGATTGTAAAAATTGAAATATTTTATGGACAAATATAAGATATTTTAAAAATAAGAATAAATATTAGATATTTGATGTTATTTAAACCTAATTAATATTTAATTAGAATTAATTATAATTGTAATTCAATTAGATTACCAAAAAGTCTAAACCCTATTATAGATAAACATAGGCTCTAAAAAAGTTATCAACTCCTTACTTTCCCTCCTTAGTTCACTTGTATAACTCTCTATGGATTTAAGGAAGCTGCAAAAAAGGAATCAAATTTCATAAAAAAGCATAGACTTATGATTCATACTTTATTATGTTTATATATTAATCATGTTATAGATTAAAGTGATTTTGATATTCGCAAAATCATAATTTGTAATATTATATATATATATATATATATATACACTATACTGCATGAGTTGAAATCCTTTTCCAATCTCCTACATGTTTCCCATTTTTCTTATCTTCATGTTGGGACTCGATCTCGGAACCGGACCCCAACTGAATAAGAACTGAAAACGGACACGAAAACAAAGTGTCGGAACGAATCAAACGGATTTCAAAACCAAAC
>JAOTIZ010000005.1:37922705-37942254 GCA_027123425.1 Erythroxylum panamense | reverse complement strand
TAGTTCATTTTGACTTTCATAACTCATACAACTCTACTCAAATTTCAAAGTCATCAAAACCAATCACTTCATTTCTCGTCAATCTCCTTTAAGCACAATAACTTCTATAACATAATACTTATACAAACACATTCATTTAATTCCATTTAATATTTCTAAATTCCACCTAAAGATCAGGGTCCAACAGGTTGATAGATCACCCAAACATGATTTTAACAATTTTATGCTCAAAACTAATTTTTCTAATAAAATTTGATTAAAACACTTTACAAAAGATTATTCAAAAGATCAAGAGAATTTTATATTAAAATCAAAAGCTTCAGTGCCTTTTGATGAATGTAAAGGTTTATGCAACGAAGTAAGATGAAATGATTATGCATAGTGAGCCTTTTAGATCATCAAATTAACAAAACAAGCTTACAAATAATAACACAAAATGTGAAATGAACTTAACGAGCCTTGATCTTCTTTTGTTCTTGTTCTGATCTTCATGTCATCGGTTGCAAACTTCAACTTCTCTTTGTAAGCTTTGTACAATATCTTCTTGAGTTTATTGCTTCATTTTGTTTTAATATTACTTTTCATCAAAATAATAAACATAGTAATACTAATTATGTTTTTTTTATCGTCAAAACATCAATTAGAACAATAATTTAATGATGACAAAACAATTGTGATATTAGAGAACAATAATAATAAAATTAAGCACACAAATAAATATTAAGATAATGATTAGCCCCACTCTTAATTTATACATAAAATATAATCTAATACATAAAATATAATCTAACATGAAGAGCATAATTCAATAGCAATAACTCCCTCTAAATGTAATCACTCCCCTTAAATATAATGTAACCAAACTTTATCCCCTTTTTTGGAATCATAAAAAAGAAATCTATTAACTGACAATGCATAATATAAAGAGAGATGTGTAAAGCTAACTTAGTGAAAAAAAGATGAATTTGATCAGGATTGCCAAACTTTCTCACCAGAGAATGATATTGAATATTTGAAGAGTAAAAAAAATCAATTTTGATAGAGGCATCTATAATTATGACTAATTTGAGAAAAATACATAATTTTAATATTGTCTCTAAGTTAACATAATTCATTGAAAGCACCAAGGGCATGTTTTGACAAAATTTGAGGTTGGAATTATAATAAATAAAAGCATAATTGCAATATCCACCCATAATTTCATAAAAGAAGTTATAATTTTGAAAGCTCCAACATTTAAAAAATAGAAACATGAAAAAGTACACAAAATACCAAAATTGAAAAAAAAATTGATATAATTGAAAGGAGAATAACCTATAATCATTTTACAATTCAACTAAGAAGGCATCAACTTGAAGAGATATTTTTTAATTAAAAAAGATTAAAAGTCCCTAAATAACAAAATTTTAGTTTGATATAATCTAATGAGACGGGGGATGATGTTTTAAAAGGAAAATAATGAATTGTTTGGTGTTTTAGATGATATAAACATAAAAATGAGATTAAAAGAAAAGAGGCAAAGAAGATATTAAAAATATTAGGACTAATTGACAACCTGCCTCGACTGGTCGATCGTTATTTATGTTTCAGAGATAACCAAAAGTAAGGAGTGGAGGTGAGGAGAAAAAAATGGTTTGGATTTAAAAGTTTTTTTGCTGGTTGACCAATGAAATATATTAGTCAACTTATGTTGGTTATTTATTTGCTAAGGATGGTGACTAAACTCATTGCAAATTCTCAGGAAAGTTGGGAGTCTTAAAATTAGGAACATTAGTTGGCCACTGAAGGATATTAGTCAACAGGTGTGGCTATCTAGGTGATCAAACAAGCAATCAAACAAAGAATAAACTCACTAAAAAGGCAAACAAAAGCTTTTTGGTTACACTGTTCAACTACACTGAGATATTGGTCGACTAATGTATTTTGAAGAGCAAAAAATTGCTTTAAAACTTAAATTTGAACTTCAAAACATTTAATGGATCATAGTAATATCAATAAAGAAATATCAAAAATCTTAAAGGAGACTTCAATCACACAAAATTTATTAAGAAAATGAAAGGGGATTTTTATCATATATGATTTGCATAAAAATATCTAATTCTCTTCTAATTGAGTAAAATCTTATCCTTATTTAATGAATTATAAAATAATACAAAATTGATATAAATTCTATCTTAGTATCCTTACTTTCATATAGTCTCTAATTCTAAGTAGTAAGGTTCACACTTTAAAAATAATTATCAAACACCTTATTCATAATTCAAATAAAAAAATTATCACTCTGGATTTATACTCGAATTCATATATAAAAATAAGTTATCACATATTTCTAAATTATGAACTAATAATTACCTCATGTCAAACATTGCTTATGAGACATTTGAACGAAGATTCTTCTTGAGTTTAAAATCTAATGAAGCTTCTCATCCTTCTCATCTCTCTCACTTAGTTCAATAATTGTTCCTTTTAAAAGGTTTTTCGTGGCTAAATTCTCCACATCTTATAATAACATCTTCTAAACTTTTTTGGAGAAAATTTTTTAGATTCGACAAAATGCATAAAGTCCCTAATAATACTAATACTAAATTTGATAAACATTATTTCTACAACATATCATTTTTTTTTCTAATAACTTTACAAACTAAGGTAATCAATGTATTTAAGAACCTAAATAAGCTTAGTTCCTTAGTTGTTAGGTCGCATCTTCTTTTTAACCCATATTTTCAAGGGTTCGCCTGACATTCTTTGTTTAAGAAAACAAAATCTATCAATATGTTTATACTTATCATAAAAGAGATATACTATATTATCTAAATGATGATTATACATATATGCATTTATGTGTATATGCATAATGAGAAAATTTCTTTTGGACATTAAATTTTTTTATTATTCTCCTAGGGTAGTGAAATATCCTATGATTATGTTTGATGCTTACTATAGATAAAAGCTTGATATATGTTTCTTTGAGGCCTAAATGGATGTGAGTGGATTTACTTGTTATTGTAGAAGTAATGCTTATTCTTTATTTAATAGTATTGAATTCTTGATTTAAATTATGAATGATACAAGAAACTATGAAGTTTGCTCTTAAATGACCCTTAGTGAATGCATTGTGTGTGTGGTTAGATGTGGATGCTCTATATTCATTTATCACCCTAGGCATTGGTTCTTCACTATGTAGCATCTTTACTTTGATAAAAGTGGTTTTTGGTGCTGAAGGCATTCTTACAACTATATCCAACTGCATGCCTATTATTGGAACTCTTTTAAGCTCCTAACATATTTTCTAATTTCTTATTTCCTTTAGTGAACTTGGACAATGAGTCCTTAAGAGAATCAAGTTCCTTTTTCAACTTTTTATTCTCATGCTTTAAAGCATTTAAGTCATGATTATCCTCTATAGCTACACCTTTTGAAGCTTTGATGTTATGCAGTTCACTCTTTATCTTTCCATTTTCACTTATACATGTCGAGAATATTTTGAACTTCCTTGGGCTTGGAATATATCCGTTTCTTTTTTTGCTTATAATTTGCAGATCCTTAACAAGTTCATTATATGTCAAATTAATGTCCCTATTATAATTATCACCTAATTTAGAGTTAGAGTATACTCATCATCATATTTTGCTATGAAACATAAATGAGCTACATCTCCTTCCGACTGTTCACTTTTGGAGTCGCTTGTCTCATACCAAGTGGAGGCTTTAAATGCATTCTTTTTTTCCTTTGTTCCTATTCTCTTTCTTGTATTTTTTCATGATTTTCACTTTCTTTAAAGAGAGGGCATTGAAACTTCATGTGTCTGGGTTCTTACATTCAAAGTAAATAATATTTTATTTGCTTTAAATTTTGTGTCTAAGAGGCCATTGAGACTTCATGTGTTCAATTTTCTTACATTCAAAGTAAATAACATTATTTGGTTTGTGTTTTAAGTTTATCTTACCACCTTTGTAGTCCTTTCTTCTTAAGGAGTTCTTCTTAAGAATTTCTTAACTTTTTTAGTGACTGAAAAATTATCTTATTTATCACTGTCACTAGATGATATTTCTTCCTTATCACTTGATTCTTCCTTTGAGACTTTGAATGCTAGATTCCTTTTCTTCGAATTGTTTCTTTTTGTTTCTTTTAGAGCCTCATTTTTATATAAGAAGATATCCAATAAGTTCCTCTAATGGTAAAGTTATTATGTCCTTTGCTTCTTGTATAGTCGTCACTTTAGCTTCCCATAAATTTGGTAATGAACTATGCAACCTCCTCACCATTTTAAGGTTAATGTTGGTCTTTCTAAGACCCTTGAGAGCATTGATAATTATAATAAATCTACTATATATGCTAGAAATGCTTTCATCATGTTTTATTTGGAACAATTCATATTCAAAAGCCTTTTCTAGCATAGATGCTTTGCTGAATTTATTTCTTCCCAACACATAAATAAAATTTAGACAACTTTATTATTTAAAAAGATTAATATTTTATCTTGGGGATCCCATTCCTCTTTTAACTTAAGAAATTTTTTCATCATTTATAATTTTAGTAGGAATGTATGGACCACCTGAGACAATTTTCCAAAAATTGAAAATTTAAGCCATTGAGAAAATTTTCATTCTTGTTTTAAAATAAAAGTAATTATTTCCATAAAAGATAGGGGCTTTACTAATGTTTTGACCCTCTTAGTTAAAGGATGATAAAGATGCTCCTAGGTATACCATTATAACCTTTACTATAGGACTTTGTTTGAAATACTAGTGCTATAGACCTACTCTGGCATCATTTATTATTCCCTAATGACACCCAAGAGGAGGTTGAATTGGGTGAATTCAAGATTTTAATTAAAATATACTAACTTATAAGACAATGTTTACATATTATCACAAGTGTAAACAATAAAGTAAAGAGTAAAAGAAGAGAAACACAAATCGATTTATAATGCTTCAGCAAACAATCCTTGCCTACTTCCATGCCTAAGACTTGTCTTAGATTTTCACTACATTTCTTCTTTTAGGGCAAAGAATAACCTTTATACAATCTTTTATTTTATCAAAAAGGAACCTCCTTTTCAATATTTCTTTAAGGTAAAGAGGAATCCCAAACCAATCTTAGATAAACCTAATACAATGATCACAAACCCCAAAAATACCTTACAATTCAAAATTGCTCATTTAGATACTTCGATAATTACAAAAAGGATTACTCACACAAGATGAGACAATGAATGCTTAAATGATTTAAAAGTAGTGTGGAATGTGTGTAAAAGACACTCAAATACTTCTTGATGATAAAACCAATGAGAAAAACCTATTTATAGTGTTTTAGGACCCAAAATAGGCGTTAGACCTAAGAACTAGTTGTTACAACGGTTATATGTAACACACTTATTGACCATTATGCATTTACAATACTAGTTAGATTCACTAATTATTGGATATTGGTTGACCAGTACACATATTGGTTGACCAATATGTTATATTGGTTTACCAATACATTAACTAATATTGCTACAAACTCACAGTACATCAAATTTAACAACTTTAGACTATATTGGCCGATTACTAATCTATGTAGGTCGACTAATCATCTCAAAAATATGATTTTAACAACTTCAAATGCTCAAAACCAATTTTTAAAATCCAAATATAATTCAAAATTCCCAACATGTTCCTAAGCATTATTTGAAAGATCAAGAGAATTTTATATTTAAATTAAAAGTTTCAATGTCTTTTGATAAATGTAAAGACTCATGCATTGAAGTTGGATGAAATTATTAAGCTTAGTAAGCCTTTTGGATTATTCAATTAACAAAGAGAGCTTACAAATAATAATAAAAAATGAAATGACCTTAATGAGCCTTAATATTCTTTTGTTATTGTTTTGATCTTCATTTCATTAGTTATAAACTTTAACTTTTCTTCATCAACTTGATACGCTATCTTCTTGAGTTTATACCTTCATTTTGTTATAATATTGCTTTTTTATTAAAATAATAAAAGCATTAGTAGTAATTATATTTTTTTATCATCAAAATATCAATTAGAACTTCCTTTGATTTAACAAACTCCAAGGTCTTGAGAATACCCTTTTACTAGAGATGTTCCCATAGATTTCCCTTTTTCCAATGGTACTATAATTCCTATTTCTATCTCTTAACCCCCTCTTTTGCTTCATCTATAACCCAAAAAATTTATACGATCCATAGATGGAAATAAAAATAGAGTCTTGGTCAAAGTAAGCCTCCCTATTCAATTAATAGGCAAGTTATAGATTGACACTTACTAGAACTACCATCAAGATTCAATTTAGTTTCAAATGCCATTTAAAGCCAATAACTTTCTAATTTTTAAGTTTGTCTACTAAGATCTAGGAATCAATTTTCTTATCATGCGTAAACGATCCTTTATAACATCTATCTAAACTTGATAATCCATAACTCCACTATAACTGGAAGGTTTTAATGTATATACATTGCATCTATTATATACATTAGTTAGAAGTCTTGTAACTCTAATTAGTACATCATCAACATCATCTGTAATATTTCCTTTAAAGACTCTTTCTTGAACTTAAAACTCAATTTTAGATTCTTTCTAGTTTTGAATTACAAGTTCAACTAACATAACAATTGTTAGAATAAAAATCTTATTAATCTTAAGATAAAAAATTATATAAGCTTTAGACAAAGTGTTATAAATAAGAAATACAGTTGAATGACTTAAAATCAAATTTGTGTCTTTTAATTTCAATTTTAACACAAAATAAAGACTCCTAAGCATTTTTAGATGAATAATCCTTAGTTTGTATTCAAACTAAACTTCAAATGGTGTAACATCATTTAAATTTTAGTTGATAACCTATTTAATCATCCTTAGTTTATATTCAAACTAAGCTTCAAATGGTGTAAGATCATTGAAATCTCTAGTTGATAACCTATTTGAGAGGTAGGAAATAGTGTTAATTTCCTCTGTCTAGAATTTAAGTGACATATTCTTATCATAAAGTAGACATGTGGCCATTTCCTTAAGTGTTATATTCTTTCTTTCACTAACTCCCTTTTATTGTGGAGTATATGGAACTGTCAGGTAATGCTTAATGCTTTCTTCTCTAAATACTTGTTAAATTGCTTTGGATTATCGCCAATCCCATTATCTAACCTCAAGGCTTTATTCTCCTTTCCATATTCATCCCAAAAACATATCTAAAGTTTAAAAACTTAGAATATATTTTAGAATTATTTTTTGAGAAAATAAACCCAATAGTATTTGCTATAATTATTAATGATTATAAAAAATACTTAACCATTCAATGATTCATTTTGTTTTAGGCTACAAAGGCCCGTATCCACTAATTGTAAATTTTCTCTTACTTTGAGACCTTTATCTATTTGACATGCTTCCCAAACAAATTTCACTTCACAAATTGTAGGTATGTTAATAACCATTTTTTCCCAATTAACTTCTTTAAGCTTACATATTTGCAATGTAATATCTTGTTTTTCGGAATATGCTTAAGCTTCAACCCTAAATCAAGTATTGCATATACATGCATAACATTAACATTCATACACTAATTGATATTTGTACACATTATAAGTAAGTATATTCACTCATTTGACATGTCCCGGGGTATGAAAAATGTTAAGTGACTATGATGTGGATTGTGAATTGTTATGTTTTAAAATTTTTTTTGATTGGATTCCAATTAGTAAATTGGAATTAATTGGGAGATTGATGAATTAATATGTACAATTGGATTAAAAATAAAAAATAACAAATAAAAAAGTACGATAAATTGATATATAAAAAAGGATGATTACGCCTATAATCGAGTGACATTTGGCATAGTTAATTAATTGACAAATGGACCAATTATTGTGTGATACGTGGACTAATTATAATGAGACATATGGACTAATTAATTGGTGACATATGGCAATTTAATGTGTGGATTAATGGCAGCATATGAAATGGGTAAGTGGATTCCATGCCTAAAGACATACGTCTTTGAAAATTAGTGACGCCTAGCATATTGATGAAGCAAATTCCATTAGCAACATTTCTGTTGTTTCCCTCACCTCTCCACTGAAATTGCTTCAAACTTTTCTCTATATTCTAGTTTTTACTCTAGCTAAATTGGTACATAAAATTCACACCTTAACCTCTCGCAAAATAGCCAAGAAACCAATTGTTTGTTGTTTTGTGTTTTTACCGAAACTAGCTCATCTTCACCTTGAGTTTGTGATGAATTTTGCCTGCTTGGAGGACTAGTATATTCTGGAGTTTTGAGTGAATTTTTAGCCTAATAAGTAAGTAGCAATATGATCTTTATGGCATGCTTAGTAGTATGTGAATCATGCTTGAATTGGAATGAAATGCATGTAATGTTGGTGGTGATATGTGCTAGAAATATGTTGATTGGACTTGAAAGTTTTCCATGCTTGCTCTTGGTGGATGAAAACTGTGAATATAGATTGATTCATGGATGAATTAGGTCTGGATTTGAAGTATAATGAAGGTGTATATATGCTAAAGAAAGACGTTAATTAAGTGTGCTTGAATTGATAAATAACTAGGACTATATGTATAATAATGTAATAGTTTCTGGTTTGATTTTTTATGCATGAAATACAATGAGTTGTGAGCTATCAATTCAATAATTTTGAACTGGAATTGGAGATGATATTAATGAGGAATTAGAGTATAAGTCAGGTCTAATTGATGCATGAATAAGGTGTAAGACTTGAGTTAATTGTAGTGGTGTCACTGAACAAGTTTCATTGAATAGACATCAGTATTTTGGCCATAACTTGATCTGTAGCTATCCAAATGGGGTTATTTTAATTTTACATTAAACTAAATACATAAGTATACAATTTTCGTGACAGAATATAGTTTTAGTTCTGACTTTAAGGATTTTGAAATTTGTCTTGAACTTAAGTTTTGGATTTTGTCACTATTTGAGAATAGTATGTAGCATTTTGGGTATAACTCTAGTAATAATGAACCAAATTGTATAAACTTTAGTTCATTAGAAACTTAAGACATAGAAGAACATATTATCTAGAAATGTCAATTTCTATGTCATAATGACCATACAAAACTGGCTCGAAACTTGTCTTGGGAAAATCTGAAAAAACTAATAAAGGAATTGGATGAGGACTTTTGGATAACCCATCCCACGATTATGGGAAGCCATACATGATCATGGAAATGGCATGGTAGTAAAGAAAATGTTCTTTTGTGTGATTTTTTGAACTAATTAACGATAAGGTACTTAACTATGATGCATTGGACTTGATTAAGGTTTAAAATGAACATAATTTGATGTTCAAAAAGTTGGTTAAATGTGTGATAAGTTTTGATTAATAATTGATGTTATACTTTAAGGAAAAGAATGTTTGATAATAATGCATCTAAGTTTGGAATGAAGGAGTGTTTAAGGAATGAAGAAATTCATATGAATGCAAATGTATTCTAAAGGATATTAATATTGCATTAAGAATGAATGAATGAGAATTGGGAATTATGTGAAATATTTGTAATAATAGAAAAGAGTTAGTAAATGTATGGTTAATGAATGGAGCATGATCAGTATACTTAAGATATTAACCTAAATGCAAACAAGACATATCTAAGTGACAATATGTGAATGATTATGAATTATGATTAAGGAAACATACTCAAGATAGTCATTAGGCATGCATTGAACATGGCACATATATGTAAGTGCATAAGTGAATATGTATTCGATTGATCAACTTTTTAATGTGAATTCTGTGTGTATTGTATGATGTATAGATGCTCAAATTGAACATCATCATTAAGACATTGCCAGTTTATCTAGGCAATAGCGTATACTAGAGTGTACTATGAGTAACCTAGAAGTTCTCACTAAGATTGATTTATTTATGTTTAACTTCCAATTATTGAACTGTTAATGATCTGATTGTAATTGTGATATTACTAATTCCAAAAATTGATTGTCCAAGGATTTTGATATTCGGGACTGTATTAGGAGTATTTGTGATTTGAATGTGAATAAGGAAATTGAATGCTTAACTATTTGTTGAATGCCATACTTAGATCCGATGAACTGTGAAAATTGAATGTGCTCATTGAATGAAAGTGACTGATGATATATTATGTGAACTATTATACTCCATTACATGATGCATGTTCATATAAAGGAGTTATGATCGAAGTAGCCAACGTGAAAAGAGTTTTAAGCTCAATTATGCGCATCAGAGCCTCAGGCTTAACATTTAGTAAGCCCGGTATCTACGACAGATATGGGATAGTGAAATAGGCACTCGGTTATAACAAAATAAAAATGAAAGTGAGTCTTATATGCATTTGCATTTATACATTATGATTATGAATTATATGACTAAGAATCTATTTCTAGAATTGTGATGATAAAGTGATATGCTACATTTGAGTAATTAATGTTAATGTGGTTGATTGGGATATATATAAGATCTGAAAATGTATATGAAATATGTGACATTCATTATGTCTTATTGAGATGAGGAAAGTTGTGAGTTTGGTTATATATGACATATTTGTGTATTTGATATGAGTGAGTCCATCAATGATAGTTAGCTCACTGAGTTCGCAAAACTCATCAAAATTGTAACGTGACTTTTCAGGTACGAGAGAGGAGACCTAGTTCCTAAGTTACTCTAGAAGAACGATTTTGGATTAAGAAATGGTTCAAAAATCTGTCAGCTGACGTCTGAGGAATAGTAGACTTTTTATGTAGTTTACTTATGTCATATAAAACTTTTGTATAAAAGCTTGTTAACTTTCAAATGTTTGTTAATGTAATTTTTTTGTTTTAATGACTATAGTGTAAATGATGTTTGCAATAGAATGAAGAGTAGTAGTTGTTTTTAAGTATTGTGTTATTCTTTATGGTGCCATATAAGAGAACATAACTGCTCCAACGTGCCATTATCATAGGATATGTACTTGAATGTCCTCTGGATGTTCTAGCATATACTCTATAGTAGTGGGGCGTTACATGCAATGACCTTGTCTTTTATACCATAGAAAAGAAAATAAGATGTTCTTAGACTTAACTATTAAGCAATCACTAGTAAAATCTAATTTAGAACTTTCAGCAACGATTTTGATAATAAACAACATTTCACCATTTTTGTTGTTAACATCACAAACTCCATCATAACATTTTAATCTATAACTAGACATCATTAGATGATCAATACTTAAGAGATTTTGACTTATCTCAAACACGTAAAGAGCAGCATTGAATAAATTTTTACCTAATAAAGTTTCAAGTATAGTAGTTCCTTTACCCTCAATTTTTAAACAACTTCCATTTACAATTCTAACTCAAGAAATATAAGACCTATCTAAGTCTTTAAACAACTATTGATTAGGTGTAAAATGATTGGTATAACATGTGTTCCATAGCTACACTAACTTATTGCAATCTTTGTCAATAACATGAGACTCCTTCTGACTCTATCATGAAAAGAAACTCCTTCTTGACTTTGGCATGAAAAGAAACTCCTCCTTGACTTCATCATTCTCCGTTATTTGAGCATTATATTATATTATAGTTTTGTTTTTGTTTTATTTTTTTAAATTTCCAAATTGTTTACACTTAGTTTAATGGACTTTCTTAATCTAAAATAGGCTTTAGAGTGAGTCTTTTATTGATACTTACAAGAATGGAAATCTTCTCTTTTGCTTCTTCCTTGATTGCTAATGCTACATTTCCATATCTGCGTCTACTGGAAAAAGAGTTAATATTTGTTTAACAAATTATAAAGAATTAATAAGTTATTGACATCTCATCTTAGATAGATCTTTCGGGTCCTTTGGAGAAGTTATTTTGTGTTTTAACTTTTCTAGTAGACCATTAAACCCTTCTCCATAATTCTTAGAAATCTTTACCTAAAAGTCTAATTTAATTATTTATCTTTGGGACTTTACAAAAAATATTTAACACTTTATATATCTTTCATTTTGACATCAAATATTCTTATAAGATTCAAAATCATCATCTTTTAAGTCTTAACATCTCCTTGAAACTCAACTTTGAGGTTATTCCAGGCTACTTTTACAATTTGGCAATTAATTATTCTTGAAAATATCTTAGTTTTGAAAATATATTATGGATTCATGTCAGTGCCTTAAACCTCCTATGTTTCTCTTCATTATAATGCTTCAATTGAGCCATTCAAGGGTTGGCTCCTTGGTAGTGTCAACTATCTTCAATTAGTCAAAATACTTGAGGTAACGCTCCGTCTTTATTGCTCAAACAATATAATGATGGCTATTTGAAATCTTGAGTTTTAATAGTAAAACTTGAAGACTCCAGGTTCAAGACTTTTAAGTGTTCAACCTCACTTGAACATATGTTTCGTTTAACCTTACACTCTATGAGGCCTAAAAAATTTGAGGTTGTAATTTTTATGATTTGATAGAATTTAATAAATTAAGAATCTTCTTAAACTTTATTAATTAAGTTTGACAATTAATATTGATTGCTTAGAATTTTTAGGATTGATTAATTTTAGTGATAATACTTATAAAAAAGGAAAATTCAGGTGAAAATGCATGCAAGTTTAGTTTATTGTCCTCATTGAGCACAAATCGGTATTTTGGATGCAAATTTTGATAGAAGAACTTTATTAAGGTTATTTAAGAGGATATATAAAGATAAAATAATTATATGCAATTTAGAACATGACATTAGGAACTAATATTGAACAAAAATAGGAGACTTTGGTGAAAGATTCTTGTGGGTTCATTTTGTGTTACCATTAAAAAACTCTCCATTATTTTAATTATAAATTTTGATAGGAATATATATTTGAGGTTATTCAAGAGGATATATTAAAAGCTAAGATAATGTTCAAAAACTGTCAAGAATTCACCTAAAGTGGATATGAGATAGTTAGATGACTACCATTAGCTAGCATATGTTCATGATCTTTTTTCTTTAAAAAAGGTTTTTAATGAATTTAGTTGTCATTTTTCATTAAAAAAAGAGTCTAATGAGAGAAAATGATGCAAAAGTATACATAAGAGTTAGAAGGTTGATTTCAAATAGAAAGAAATGGATCTCAAGTTGATTGTAAGAGAGATTTGGTTAGAGGACAATGTAATATTTCAACAAGAATAAGTTCATAGGTAGTTTTTATACAAAAGTTTGGGGTGTATTCCATTTAACGCTTTTTAGGTTAATTACTTTTACATTTTTTGCGTATTAATTTTTTTTGGATCTTATATGACTGTTTCTAATAATTAATTTTTGGTTTTAGGTAGGTTAATGGATAACCTTATTTTAAGGTACTAGACATAATTGGGCTTTTATTAAATTGATGGTTTCAAGGGTTTTGTAACATTAAATTATATACGTTTTGTACTAAACATAATTAGGCTTTTATCAAATTAATGATTCAAAGGCTATATAATATGAAATTATATATGTTTTTGCATGTGTTATGGATAGATAGCTAGGATAAATTATTAGGTGGAATCATAACTACTCATAATTAGTTTTGGATACAATTTCATAGTCGGGTGTCTCACTATATATGTGCTATATGAATTTGAGACCCCCAAGGGGTAATGTTATACAATTTATATTATTTAGTGATGAGTAACATTAGTCACGACCTATTAGTTGGTGTCAAAATTAGATTTGTACCATTATGTTACTATGAGCAAATTATCTGTGACCAAATTGGAGTAGGTACCAATATGTTGGTTGTGCCAGATTAGTTAATACCAAAATAGGGTAAATATCATTTCACGGTCAAGATGAATTAGTCAATGCCAAATTGGGGTAGGTATTTTTCCATCAGTTAGGCAAATAAACTTAATTTAAAATAGGGCAAGAACTATTTAATAGGTTAAGACAAATTGGCTAGTGTCAACGTACATGGTGAATTAGTTGATGCCTATCTTGGATAGGTATAAGGTCTTATATATTAGTTTTGCATCATTGTGTGATGTATATAATATGATTATTTTTATGAATTTTTGGAGGTATTTATAAAAAAATAATTTTGATAGGTATTTTAGAGAAGTTGATTATGTCTTAAGGCACAATTTTAGATATTTATGACATATAGAATAGCAAGGGAGTCACTTTATATTTATTATATATATATATATATTTACCTAATTGGTGTATATTACTTGAATTTGAATATTTTTATAGGAAACTGTGTAGTGAAAGATTGGGAACCTAAGTGAATTTTTAGCTTAGATTTTTAGAGTTGGGTCAGGAGGGTTTCTTGATAGAGAGAGGATAATAGTAATTAAGTTATTTTCATTAGATTAGATGAGTTTAGCATGATATAAACCTCATTTAAAAGGTGAGGCTTAAAAGATTGAGCCTTATTGTTGAGTGGTGTTACCGCAAAAGGAGGTAGGTAATAGAAACAAAACAACACCTTTCTAATGTACAACAAGTGTAGAATTAGCCTTAGAAAAAGTGTGAATCCATAAACATATTAGGTATCAAGAGAAAGAGAGAGAAGAGTGGCATGTTAAAGTTCAAGATTTGGAGAGAGACGTTAGCGAGAAAGAAGAAATGATTGAATTTATGTCGGGGAGGATGTGGGGGAGGTTTGTTAGACCCCTAAGTCCTAATAGCGAAATCATGTAGGTCTTAGTGAGTCTTGACCAATGTTTGACACTTGGAATGACAAAACAAGGCAAAGACTTATGAGTATACAAGGAAAATGGGCATTGTCGATGAATTGGCATACATTAGTGCATATTGATGAAAATCTTTGACGAGATGCAAAATTCGAATGTAAGACCAAAAGATAGCTTGAGATGGACCTTGGGTTGAAGGTTACCGAGATCACATGCCTACATGTGAGACCTTTAAGGAAATGCGTGATTAAATAGGCAGATCATAACTAATGAACTTCACATGGGTAAGCATTAAACCAGACCAACATGCTATAAAAGGCTTCGAACTTTGATGACTCATCAGTAATGGATAGAGATCGACGGAGATTTTGGATGATGTGGTTGATAAGATCACAATAGATATACATCAATTTAAAAAGATAAAGACCATGTGAGAGGATCATTTGAAGATAATAGAGTTCTTCTTGGATATGGATTTATCTCTTTTAATTAAATGTAATATCTTATCTTGTTAGTTGTGATGTAGCTAAATCCTATCAAATAGAGTCCTATTTTGATGGGGTGTCATCTAATTGATTAATACGATATAATCATATAAGAATATATGTGATTTAGGTAGTTTCATTCAATTAAAATTCTTAATTGGAAAGCCAAAGATTCCCATAAATAGCTTATTGGAATCTTGATCCTGAGAATAGGGATAGGTAGGGAGGGAGCACATCGAGAGTGAGCATTCCTTTGTATGCTTTTGGGAAAGTAATAAAGATTGGTTTTTACCATAGTTCTAGTGTGTTTATTGTTGTCTACGATTATTTAATACTTTCGTAGTATTTTTACTAAAGTGTGAGACTTAAATACTTCAAGGATCATGAAGTGTCTAGAAACAAAATTTTATTAATCAACGATTACATGGAAAGACTGAATTTCACTTAAGTAGACCTAAGTGAGATTGTTGCGGAAAAGAGTACATATGACTTTGGTATAAATTTGATATCTAGAAAAACCTTTGTAACATGGTGTCAGGTGATGATAATGACGATCTGTTTGTCAATAGTAAGTATTCTAATGATTGTGGAGGAATTGATATAAACCAAAAGAATTAATACTGATATGAAATCAGAAGCTATCGATTGTTATTGGATTCATACACCTTAAATAGGATATAATAGTGTTAACGTTAGGCTATATAAGGCAAGTGGATAAAGGTTGGGATATGGAGCCGTTAGACTATACATGGATATGAATCTGTGATGGAGAGAAAGATGGAGATAAAATAGATATGTACATAAGGTGATATACGCCAATAATGATAGAAATGAGGAAGCTTTAAAATTTATTTATGACCATCAATAACAACAGCATGTTGTTAAATAGGAGGAATGTAGTAATAGAAGTTTTCAGTCAATTTTTTTAATTTTTTTGATTTCACTTACTATATAAGATGTACGTTTAACATGGGAGCTAATAAAAAAATAAAAAATTGAAAGGTAGAATTTTGACAAAGATAATAAATTAGAGTTTAAATTGAACGTCCGTAAAATGTTGAGCTTTTTTAATTGTTTTAAAACACTTGGATTGAAAGTTTGTGAAATATTGAATTTTTTATCGATTTAAAACATTTGAGTTTAAATTAAATTATAATAACAATATTGAGCTCTTACATAAATTATTTCCTTTGATTGATATGAATTTAGAGATTGTACTTAATTGACTCGAGTTTAATCCTAGCAAAGCATATCGAAACTAGACTTGCAGACAACAGGAACATTTTCAGGTTTACATGTAAGAACATACGCATAAACTATTGGACTTCCTGGTTGCCTTTCGTCGGCACCAACAGTAGCTATCCAGATAACAAGAAACATGAGTTCTGCAGCACAAGGACGAGCTTTAATTTCATCATCAGCAGAAAACTGGAAGGTGTATGAATTACGAGATCACTGAAGGGCTATATTTAGTTTGCATAAGATCAAATTTTGCAATCGTGATGATATGCTCAAATGGTTCTTAATTAACTTCCATTTCCTACGAATTATCTTCAGGCTAGCTACGATAGCTAGTTAGGACACGCACGCAATGCTGCTTATTATTGAATTTTTAATATGGGCAGAGTGTAGAGTCCACTTATAAGAATTGGGTTTGGGTCAACTATTGTCCAAATAACTAGAACTAGTTGTTGGATAGTTGACCTTTACCACTTATAAACCCTTTAACATTTTCATGTCTAAGCAATAAGGGACACTCTAACACTCCCCCTCAAGTGCAACTGGGGCTGGACATCCAGTTGTCACATGAAATATACTCAATGATAACCGGACCGGGCCGCTGAGACTAGACATCCAGACGGACAACCGAAAAATTAATAATCCGGATCAAACCTGCTCTGATACCATATTGAATTTTTAACATGGGCAGAGTGTAGAGTCCACTTACAAGAATTGGGCTTGGGTCAACTATTGTCCAAATAACTAGAACTAGTTGTTTGGATAGTTGACCTTTACCACTTATAAACTCTTTAACATTTTCATGTCTAGGCAATATGGGACATTCTAACAATATTGAATTTTTAATATGAGTAGAGTGTAGAGTCTACTAACAAGAATTGGGCTTGGGTCAATTATTGTCCAAATAACTAGAACTAGTCGTTTGGATAGTTGACTTTTACCACTTATAAACTCTTTAACATTTTCATGTTTAGGCAATATGGGACACTCTAACACTCTCCCTTAAGTGCAACTGGGGTTGGACATCCTGACGGACAACCGGGAAATTAATAATCCGGACCAAACCTGCTCTGATACCATATTAGAATTTACAATGGGCCTATAGGCCCACACGAGAAGGAAAGTTAGACTATATATAAGTCTAAGTGAGATTCCATCCTAAAACCAATTAGTAATAGGTCAAGTAACCCACTAGACTTATATGGTAGTCTTCTTTCATCTCTTTCTCCAATTTGGGACAAACTTCCACTTTATATATCAACACAAATAAAAATTTGATTTTAGATTCGACCAATCTGTTAGCCTGTAACAATCGTATATCATCGTCATTATCATCACACCCAATTTAAAGCCTTGTAATAGAGCAAAATTTAGAAAGATCTGATCGTATATCAATAATTACAATTAATGTATGTATTCCAAAGGTTTAATCCGAATAGAAACAGAAATGTACAGTAACTATTTTTAAAAAGATATCATAATTAACATTTAAAAAATTCAACCGATTTGAATAATTTAATCGTAAGATTTTGAATCCTTAAAATTTTTTGTTTGGTTTATCTTAATAATTTTTGTTATTAAAAATTGATCAATTAATTAATTAATTAGCCAAAATTTATAAATTAATAAGTTATTATAAACCAAAATGAATCAATTAATTTTCATTTAATAATCTCTTTTTTCAATTCAACTTTAAATTATTCGATATATAAGAACAATCTTTTACAATCATATTTCAAATTCTTTAATTTTGTTTAATTTTTAGGAGAATTTATGACTGTTTAATTTTAGTTAAACTTTTTAAACGTTAAACCTCTTGTCTTACTAATTTAAACTATAGTCAGGTTTTCAAAACATTGATCGTAATTGACTTTGGTATACTAATCTTGAATTTAAAATAATATTGAGATTATCTTCTCTATAGCTCCGTTGATTCTATCTAAAATGTCCCAATTCTATATAGAAGAAAAGTAAAATTCAAATTATTTAATTTATTAACTTAGATTTTTAATTTGTTATTTTTGAATTTTCAAAATAATATAATATAAAATAATTATATATTTTAAATAATTGTCAAATATATGATAATTTATTAATTAAATATTTATCATATTATTTAATAAATTCAATAATTAACTTAAATAATCGTATTTGACCTGAGACTTCTTGTTGTAAATTAAAAGAGGAGGCTTCAGTGCGAGTAGGAAGCTTATGGGGAAATTGAGATCCATCAATGTCTAAAGCTCAATCAACAGAGCTGGTTTGGTTACCAAACAAATGCCTAGCAAACTTCTGGTTTCAAGTTGGTTGGGTCGGTCGTGTTGGGCCCGAACTCAGTCATAACGACCCATGGATCGATCGGTCCATCCTTCAAGGATTGGTCTCACGCCTATCGACTAAGCAGGGTCCAGGCCCAGGCCCAGATATATACAGCCCACTTGCAGACGAAAACCTCTCATGCAGAAGTAGAAGTCTACTTAAAGACTTAAACCTAGCGTCCATCACATATATAAGGTATGATTTTATCACGAGAGAGGTACGTACTGATAACCCTAGTTTTCTTCTGCTCACGGCGATCCAACCTTCACCAAAAGACTAACTTGAGCGTCGGAGGGGCCTATCGAGAAACAACCCCCGACGTGCCTTCCTTGTTTTGCAGGAACCTTCAAGCTGGAGCTAATCAACCTCATGTATCGAAACGGCAACGTGCAGCCTCGTCAGAATCAGGCTGAACCACAAGTAAATGGACTTGCAAATGGCCCGAGGCCATAATCCTAGCTGGAAACCAAGCTGTTTTTTCGATTTATTCTAGAATTGTGGGTCAGGACTCAGGACGGTTTCAGATTATAAAGGGCATGTCTATTGTTATATTTAGCAAAAAAAAATTTTGAATTTTGTTTTTGTTTCTTTCAATTTTTAAAAATTATAAAACCATAATAAGTGATTTTTGCATAATCTAATTTAATTTCAACTAAATATATAAATTAATTATTTAATATATTAATTTTAATAATATTTATTAATAATTTAATTTAATAATATATATTTAATAAATTGAAATTAATTATTAATAAAATTATGAGTTATTTAATTTAACTTGATATTTTTATTTACTTTGTAATTAAATTAAATAATTATTAGTAAATATAACTATCTAAAAAAATATATAAATAAAAATTGATTTATTAA
>JAOTIZ010000005.1:37904361-37922605 GCA_027123425.1 Erythroxylum panamense | reverse complement strand
TGAATTACTTCAGCGACGGCAATTCGATCTTTACCGACGGTATATTCCGTCGGTAATCATCGGATTTCTTGTAGTGATGATATCAGAGCCAGTTTGTCTCGATAGTTTGGGGCGGTGCCCGGTTATGTCCCTTTGTCCAATATGTCCATCAGATGTCCAGTCCTACTCTAAACTGAGGGGGGTGTGTCAGGAATTCTATATCGGACAAGTATAAGAGCATTCAACAATTTATAATAATATACAAATCTCCTCCTCTTGAGCTAACTTTTAGGGATGAGTTAGACACATCTAACACTTACAACATTGCTTCAAGTCTTGGATGAGAGAAATAGTTGCTAGGAAAAGTAAGCACCAGGACATTCAGTGCCAAGTTCAAATCAGACGAATTGTCACAGGAAAATTAGATGAATTTTGGTGGAATAATACCCTCAGTGTCAACACTCCTGAGTCTCCTCTCTTACGCGGCGCGGCAGCCGTAAATTTAGAGACTATACTCGGTATCAACACTCCTGATCCTTATGTCTCCTCTTTTACGCGGCGCGGCAGCCGTAAACTTAGAGACTGCAGGAACACACGGATCTATTGTCGTAATCCAGGTTAAAAGTTTCATCATTTCCTGAACTTAGTTTTCTTTGTGCTCGAACACTTTACAGATCAAGTCCTTCGGGTCTCTTGAAGTGCTTTATTTAACATTATCCTGGTTGAGGAATTTTAGGTCCATTGATGTCCCTTTCATATTTCGAGGTAGGGTCACAGAAACAAAACGACACCTTTTCTAATGTACAACAAGTGTAGAATTAGCCTTAGAAAAAGTGCGAATCCACAGGCATAAATGTTATTTCCACCGCTTCATTAGGACAGTTAGTACTGTACCCATTAATCCATCGTATGACGGCGTGTACGGACTTGGTTTCTTAATTTCTTCTTAGCATGCTTTTGTTTCCCAGATATTTAAGAAATCCGAGTATGTTCTACTATTCCAACCTATCTCAAAACTAGTCATGTCTTATCGGAAAACTGTAGTAAATTCTAAGTTTAATATTTGCGATAAAATACTGATCGTAACTGCTCGTATTTCCGGTTTTCCACTGGACTGGTCGTAATCTTATGCTATAATGCTCGAATCCGACGGGGTCATCAATCTCTAAGTACTGGTGGATATTTCTGGGCTAAGGAGCGATTAATCTTGAATTGGTTCAATATGCTATTTATTTGTTAAGTACAGAAGAACTTGAACAATATTCTAATGATTCTAATTTCTAATCGATATGAAAGCTGAGAATTGTGAGAAATTATTCAAATTCAAAAAGGTAAGATTCCAATCGTTAAAGTACTTTTTACGATTATGATTTTTTTCCACGGGAAATTTAGAAATTAAATAAAGCGAAGGAGCCCCTCTTGGAGAAATGCGCCTATAATAAAATGTGATTAGTAGGATAACTGGGTTGCCAGCAAGTTGGCAATGGAGGCTCAATTCCAAGTCAAGTTCGTCATGATACAGAATTCATGCACTTAAATCTCATCATATCTCCCTAGATGCGCTAAGTAGCTTAGATAGTAGGTATAGATGGTGACTTCTAAGAAAAGGCACTTCACTTGTTGGCCTTGTTAACACTCTTTGAATTAGCTTTGTTTTACTGTTGAATTTCAACCCTGATAACTGTTAAGTGCATGTGTATATTTGTGTATATTTAAGATGTATGTGCTTTTCATGCATACAAAGGTACGTACTTGCAAATTTATCAGAGCGTTAACGGGGGCCAACCGTGCATCAATGATTTACATAATAAATATTAGTTTTGATATGAACACATTTTTACAAATATAAACTTTAGACTTTGAATTTGTATTTGGATTGGGGCATATATATAATATTTTGCCACGAATTACCCGATTCTGTTTAGCCGTGGGAATGAAGGAGAAAAGACAGTGATTGCTGACCAACGATAATTAATTTTAATTATTTTACTCCCATCCTTCTAAAAAAATCTGTTTCACTGTCCTTAGATAATTTAGATGTAATCTATGTTCTTTTTTTTAATAGATTTCATAAGGAAGTTATCCCAGGTAAAAGGTGTAAGTAATTTATGCTATACAAACCAGTGCATAACTTAAGGTTTACGGTAGAAAATAGTGTTTTTTATTTATATATAAACTTGGATGAATTCAACTAACATTTTCTTATTTAAATTATAATTCTTCTTATGATATAATAATTAATATCATAGTTTGAATCGCAAAAGTTTAATATACTTATAATGAAGTGAAAATTCAGATAACTTCAATTTGAAGGAAATATGATAATTTAATAACAATGAAACCGTTATTTAAATAAAAAGATATTAAATTTGATTTAAATAAAGTTAAATTCACTTTTGAAAAAGAAATTATTAAAATTTCATAAGTGAATTATCAAATTAGAAAAAATACAAGGTGAGCAATTTATATATTTCTTACATTCACGTGCATAGACGACCTCATATTTGGTATTTACAAGCTCACAGATTTGGTCTCTCTTGGTCCCATGGCATGTTTCGATGATTATGTACGAGAATGTGGATTAGTTTTATTAGTTTGAAAGTGGTTATGTGGTAGTTAGACTTGGCAAATCAGTTAGATGGATGTTTGTTAGTTAACTTGGCAGTTACAGTAGTAACTGTACATGTAACATGTGGGAGTAATAGCGTAAGTATAGCGTTCGAGAGCTTTTACAATTATGTAATAACAGAGAAATGTTCTTGAATTTGACTTCTACAATTATTGTTAACTTTATTCAGAATACGAAAATGCTTAATGTTCGTTAAGCATCTTGTCATCATAACTACTATGTTAAATTGTAAGGATAGAAAGTATTCTGTTATCTCAGTTCTATTGTGTCATCTCTATTCTGCCTTTCTCCAGTTGAGGCTGAACAAGCGAGCAAAAAGATGTACCATAGAGACCAACAAGACTCCAAGTTCCAGATCTCCAATCTGCAGGGAAGACTCCAACTCAAAACTCCTTTCCACACACAGACAATCTTGTTCGCTAAAATGTCTGTCTCTTTGGTCAAGAACGTATCAGAAAATTTTCCTTCAATTCTGAGTCGTATTGTTTTTATACTTAGTTCTTCACATCTCTTTCTCTATTTATGTTATTTATTCTATACTTTTAGTTGATTGTTATTACGAATCTTAATTTTTATGTCCTACAAACAATGATTGGACTAATATCATGCATTATGACTTATGACTTGGACCTAAATAAGCCCTAATACTGTTTGGTGATTTTCAGGAACTATACATGTAAATTTCAATAACTGGAGGTACTGGATAAACTTAGGTATACATCTTTTCTTTTTTTACTCGTTTAAAAGACCTTGTTTGGTGGTGACTTGCAAAATAACCTAAGAAAGAACTACTAAAATATGCTATTAATGAAAAAAGAGAGGAAATCAATAACATGAACTACACGCATGCATTCTGTCCATATTTAAAGTATAAACAAACTTATATTTTTAGCTGAGACCATTTCCCCTTAACAATTATATTGTTGTTGTCTTATGTGGTCATTACAAGAGATTGTTGAGCTAAAATTTTTATATAGGCCGGTGGTACTTTTGATTACATCCGAGATAACACATCCTCTTCCAATATTAAATAATTATAACGGAACCTTATACGGTTTTCAATGTAAAATTGATACATATAAGATGAATAGATAAGTAATTTGCTCTAATGTTTGACAGAACTGATAAACATGCAAACATCGTACTGAATTGTTGAGTGGTAAACTATTGAGCTGCTTTACAATTTGCATCAAAAGCCATACAGTTTTGAGTTGAAATTGCATATTTCAGATCCCGTAGTTAAATGATGAAGATCAGGATTAATATGCTCCATATAGTAAGTAATTAAGTGGAAGGAAGCGGACATGTTCCATGGGACAATTTCTGTGGGCTTTATACATCCAAACAAATAGGAAATCTTACGGGACAACTCAGCACTCTTCCCTTAGATTCTTCCATATAGAGACACGACATGTAGGTTGATTACACTTGATCATTATTATATTCGTTTCCATTAGACAAGAGCAAGAAAACATCACTATAGCTTTGATGTCAGTTAAGATTAGGCAGTTTTACTTTTGCAGCTAAAACGCAGTCCAACCAATATATCCAACATAGAGATGGCTTACACCTCGACTCTTCGCAGATAGCAGTTCATCAACAACTGGTTTGCACTTGCCGCTCTCTAGTTCTTCCCTCCGCGGATAAGGATTCTCCCCTGATTCCCATCTCCCATAAATGGCTCCTCACACCTTTCACTTCCCGCCGACAACAACATTATTTTTCCTTGTTTATTTCATTGCACAATCATGTATTCACAGCCTCAAAAGAGCAGAAGTTATAGTTCTAGTTCTAGCGCTAGCAGTGGCTCTGGGGCTAATACTTCGGGTCGCCACCCACTTTACCGCGGAGTTAGGCGTAGACGTAGTGGGAAGTGGGTTTCAGAGATCAGAGAGCCGAGAAAGCCTAATAGAATATGGCTGGGCACATTTCCCACCCCTGAAATGGCAGCAGTTGCTTATGATGTGGCGGCTTTAGCACTGAAAGGGCAGGATGCTGAACTGAACTTCCCCGTCGTGGCGACTTCTCTGGCTGTTCCGGCGTCCACATCCCCTCGTGATATTCAGGCGGCCGCGGCGTCTGCAGCTGCTGCTATAGGGGCTGCAAAGGATGCTTTAGGGATAGGAAATGAGAGGCGTAGCAACCAAGCATTATTGGAGACGAGTAGCAATCAAACAGTACAAGATAGGCAAATGGCTTTTGAGTTTGTCGATGAGGACTTGATATTTGATATGCCCAATGTTCTGGTTAATATGGCTCAAGGAATGATGCTTAGCCCTCCTCGCTTGAACATTGCTAGCGATGAACCTGCTGACGAAAGTACTGGTTATGGAGACCATAATCTCTGGAAATTCCCTTGATCTTTCTCAAACTTTTATATATTCTATGTATAATATATAATCCACAACATCAAAAAATAAAAACCAGAAGTCAACAAAAGATGGGTATTTTAACAGTTTCTTGCTCCGAAAGCCGCTGAACTCAGATGCAAGATACTGTTGGAAAGTGGGTGTGAGTGAACTATTTTTCATTAGCTTGTAAAGGGTTTCCTACCTCTATGGCTTGCTATAGTTGCTATAGTTTCACCGTCCTGTCGTATTATCTGTTAATGCTTCTTCTAGAGTTAGTGAGCTGAAAAGAACGTCTGGGAGTAAAATATTAAGAGCAGACGGAGTCGATTTCTTTGAAACTTTTCTAGATTCCTGCGCCATAAACATGAGAATTGGCCATGAAGTTCACATGTTGAATCACAGGTCACAAATTCTTGCTGGAGGGAAAACCGATTTTAAGATTATATTTATTACCTTCCTGTCGCTATTACTCTTGATATTCAAGCAATCCAAAGTATATATGGCAGACAGAACCCTCGCATCCAAGTAAATTGACATTGTCTAATAACTGTCATTAACAGAAACTGCAACTACCAACTACCAAATTTTCATAAATTTACAGCATCAGGTTAGATAATGGGCAAGAAACCCATAACCATATATATCCATCCAACTATAATTTACCACGCAATGGTTTTATCAGCAGCAGTCTCATATCGAGGGTATGTACGTATAGTAGTCTAGGACTAGAAAGGAAGAATTGGATAAAACACCGATTTTGAGACGTTCACTGACAAAGATACCGATTCAAAAGGAAAGGAAGCTGACTCTGGAACTTGGAGTGGGCCATTTGATTTCGATCTTCAATCTTTTGATGTTTTATTGGTAGAGATTCTCTTATTAAAGAATATGCAAAATCTTCTCAAATTGGTTGTCTAGTCAACAACAATCGTTAAGGTGTTGAATTTAAGAAATTTAATATTTATAGTAATTGATTATGTAGATAAAAGAACTTATCCTAGCAAATTATTCCTACCCTCTTGATGATGCGAAATTGTAAATCAAACTGTAGACATGTGTCACTCTTGCAAATTTTGGATGGTGTGACCTGCCTCGGGTTTAAGGTTAATGAGGTCGTCTCGAATTTTAAAAATTTCCATGTCTACACAATGTTTAAACATCTCAATACGATCCTCGAACAACAGTAAAGGGTCAAATATAAAAGGAAAAGGAAGACTGTATTATAGATTATCTAAGAATACAAAATTAACTTAGAAATTAAAAGGAAGACTGTATTATAGATTATCTAAGAATACAAAATTAACTTAGCCTAAATAAAAAGACAAAACAACACCAACAAAAAGGTATGTGATCAAAAATTAAAATAAAAAATCTCATAAGAATTATGAGGTATAGCTATTGCTTATGTCTTAGTGAAAGTGACGAAAAATACTCAATTCAATTTGTTCACTCGCAAGATGTATAATACTTTCATTGCTAGCTTTTGAAAATAGTAGGCCAAAACTAAAAAATCAATCAAAAAATTTTCAACCACAAAAATCATTTTAAAGAATGCCAAATGATAACGATATAATTTTTTATCACCTCTTCCTATAAGTTCATTTATCAATTCACTGGAATAGTCCAATGCTGTATATATAACTCATTCTTAAATTGATTATCAACATATTAAGTACCAAGATATAAGAAGAGTATTCCATCAACTCTTACTTTCTTGATATACCGCTCAAATAAGTTTAAGTGCCTGTTTATTTCAGCTTTTGGAGAGTGAATAAGCACTTTTTTTCACCGTAAAAGTTATTTTTAAAAAAAATGAGTGTTTAGTTGTAAAATTCAAAAACACTTTTTTCATATAAATGACTTTTTGGAAGCTAAAATACAGCTTTTTGAGAAGCTTAAATTTAGAACTTTTCAAAAAAGCACTTTTTAAGGTAGATTTTTCAGATCTATTAATGAGCCTTTTTTTAGTTCATTTACCCTTATATTTTTACACATAATTCCCACAATACCCACAAACACATTTTCATATTTATTTTGAGATTTATATAATATTATTTGACTTTTTTTATATGTTTTAATATTTATTTCTAATATTAGTTTTACTTATATTATAATCCATATAAAAGATTTAATTAGATATATTTTCATTTATGTTTCATATAGTTTAAAATTATATAATAACTAATCTATTGTGCTTTGCATATTGTTAATATATTTTAAATAATATTTATATGCATAAATAATTTTTATTACAAAATAAAATATAGTTAAAATTAAAAGTGGTTTTTATTTTTATGTTGCTAAATAATCTATTGTATGAAGCTCTTTCAAAAAAGCTCTTTTTTAAATGACAGTCAAACAATCAACTGACTTCTTAGAAAAGCTTTACTGACAAAAGCTCTACTAATATAAATCCATCCAAACAGGCACTAAGAAATCTGAGTTAACTCCTCCCATATAACTTGCTACCCCACCACACTCATATGGTTCTAAAATTTACAATAATCACAAATACAAATTATCCAATGATAGTAACCTAAAAAAGAGAATTTTGAAAGAATGTAAAATTTGCATTTGATCTATTCGATGCTAACCGTTTTTCAATAGACCCAAGATTCTAACCTCCTTTAACTATTTTAATTATAATCACTTTCCTAATGAATACCAAAGCATCAATTTAACTTGAATAAACAAAATTATAAAATTTTTTCAATTTTCCTACTTTAAAGTTTCATACAAAACCACACTTATTCTTTAACCATAGAGAGACTTTTGAATTGCGAGGTACCATTACGAGCTCAATATATACGAGTATTATTTTGTGAAATAACTCGAATTTCAAATCATTCACTTGCTTTAACTAGTCAACTATCTCAATCTTCTTTGGATCAGAAATGACCCCATCTTTAAATACTATATGAATAAAAAAAGTTAACTTAATCTAGCCAAAACTTACACTTAGAAAACTTAACATAGAACTTATATTTTTTAAAGGTCTAGAGAACTTGATTTAAGTGCTTAATTTGTTCTTCCTTACTCTTAGAATATACCAGTATATCATTAATGAAAATAACGACAAATTTATTCGAACATAGCTAAAAACCATATTTATAAGAAACACAAAGTTTGTAAGTGCATATGTCAAATTAAAAGGTATTATTAAAAGCTCATAACATCTCTACTAAGATCTAAATGCAATTTTAGGTATGTCCTACTACCTAATTCTCAGCTAGTGATATATGACCTCAAATCAACATAAAAAAAGCAAGTCACTCCTTTTAATAGATCAAATAATACACACACACACACACACACACACACATACATACATGCATATCGAAGAGGGTATTCATTTTTTTTGTGAAAACCTTATTAAGTTGACTATAGTAGATGCATAAACACAAAGATCCATCTTTCCCATTTAGAAATAAAATTAGTGCTTCCTAAAGTGAAGAGATTGTTTAGATAAACCCTTTATCAAGAAAATTTAGTAATTGACTTTAATTTCTTAAAATTTTCATTAATACTCTTATTATAACACATGAGAATAGGTTTCATCATTTTTCCTCTCTAAAGGCAAAGTTAATAACTCTCATGAGATAACATCTAAAATTTATAATAAACTTAAAATAATCTCTTAATTCTCCTTCTCCTCACTTTTGTTTAGCACATTGGCTAAATGTCCTTAACAATTCTTCCATAACAAATGGGCTAAATGTTCTTAAAACCCTTTTCTCGCAACAATCAAGAATTATAAAATGTGCAGCCAATCAATCCATCTATAAGATAAAATCCCAATCTGAAACTAGTTTTGTTTTTCAAAACTTAGTTGAGCCTTGCTCAAACTTTTCATACCATAAACTTCAATTCATATGACTTTATCTCCTAATCCCAAAACCAAACTTAAACTCTGATATCAATTTTGTCACATTTCAAACTTAGAAGGTGTAATTAATGTAGAATTCAAGGCTCCTAAAATGATATCAAATCTCATAAGCTTCGATACCTATATAGACATTCATCAAAATATAATTATATTTTCCAAAATAACCATATAAAGACTTGCTGACCATTTGTAAAAGGTCGTGATCAAAGCAATTCTTAAATATTGTAAGAGAGTAATTATACAATGTTTGAATATCCCAATTTGACCTTTATATAACTATAAAGGGTCTAAGTATAAAAAAGAAAGAAATATCATAATATGGAGTATCTAAAAGTACAAAAGTAAATGAATATTCTTATTCTCCAAAATAAAATTAAGAACAATAATACCTTTGATAGGAAGCTTTATATAAATAAAAATATTGAAAATAAAGAAATAAAATAGGTTCCTAATGTCACGATATTGATGATAGATTAAATCTACTTATTGAATTGTGAGGTAACAAATACTTATTACTTGAGAGAGGGTGAGCGACACTGGGCAAGCGAACGAAGACACACTGGGCGAGTAAGCAACGAAGACATACATTGGTGAGCATTAAGCTAGGTGAGGCATTGCATGCGGCATTGAGTGACGAGCGAGAGTGAGAGGAACTATGGGCAAGTGAAGAGTGTTCTCTAGTGAGCATGAAATAATGGAGGGAGAATCTAGGCTTTTGTTATGTGAGAATAACATGCATGTAGACTCCAGAGTCAGGCAAGAGCAAGGTCGAAGAGGGGTGAGGCGTTATGTAGGGGTAAGGCACTGCGTGGAGGAGTGGATTTACTGTAGATTAATTTTAATTAATCTAAAATAATCAATAATACTCCTTATGGTAATACATATAAGGTGCTAATCTAAAGGAGTGAATAGTACTCCTTTTGGCGATACACATTGGGTGCCCTCTTGAAGTTGCAAGCATCTTCCTAAAGCTGGAATTTCCATCCATCCGTAAATCCCTGGACATAAATAAAGGAAATGGTAAGTCTCCAACAACTGTTAAGGAGGTACCTAGAACATGGAAGAGTGTTGTTTCCTTTGAGGTTCCTCCATTGAAGCCAAAGATATTCCAATCCACTTTGGTGAATGAAGTTGTCTTCCCTCCTGAAGAGCTTTTGAAACAATCGTTAAAGCTCAGTCATGTAGTTTAGTCCAATTCTTTTTTAACAAAAGACCCTCATTTCCTTAGTTCCATGCTTGGGTTTATTCCAAATGGGAGAATAAGGTCTGGAGAAGGCGCTTCTTACTGAGGAGGACTCCTTCATCTTCAAATTCAAAGATAAGGATTATTTGCTAGTAATTATTGAGACAGTTTTATGACACATAAGAGGGCAAACATTGTTGGTTCAAATATGGGTTCCAGGCATGGAACTAGATAGAAATGGGATTGAATTTTTTTTACTCCTCTACTACTAAGTTTGAGACAATTTGATATGCTAGAGTTTATATGGAAGTCAAAATTAAGGATGATTTTCTTGATGTGCTTCCGATGATGAAACTTGATAAAGTTGGGAAATTAGTTATAGTTGATATTAGGCTCTCATACAGCTCGAGAAGAGGGTACAAAGGAAATTGGCAAAATTTTAAAACAGATGAATATCTAGAATTGGCGGGTATTGAAGATTCTGAGTCTCACGCAAACATGAAAATTAATGAGGTTGAGTAGTCATAGGAAAACTTAGGTAGTAATGAAGTTGAACAAATAACCACTAAAACAACTAAGGATTTGTCTGAAAATCCCAAACTGGTGGATGAGGCCCCAAATTTAAAAGTTGGCCTTAAGGGCCAAAACAAAGAAGTCACTGATAGGGGAATAAATGTAAAGAATTATTAGGAAGATCTTATTTTTGAGGAGGATAGCTAGGTTTTGATAGAGCCCTAATTGGAAAGTTCACTCCTTCCCCAAATAGAAGAATTGGCAGGAAGAAGAAAAAGGCTAGGGGAGCCTTTAAGCTTGAACATCCTTTTGCTATATTTTTTGTTATGATCTTTTGGAATATCAGAGGAATGAATGATCCTCTCAAAAGCAATCAATAAAAGACTTGTTGTTGGACAAGAAACCTATGTTTTTGGGATTGTTGGAGACTCATCTTAAAGCTCATAAGTTACAGGATTCTATGAAGTTCCTTGACCCTAATTAGAGTTATGGTTCCAAACACTAAGACCACTATAATGGCATAATAGTTTTTCCTTTTGTGAGAGACAAGTTTCAAGCATCAACTAAATGGAGTTCAAATAAGTACATACATGAAATCTCAGTTTTCATTCAAGTTGATTGTTATTTATGTTTCTAATTTTTCTTTTCAAAGATCTAAATTATGGGAGGATTTGGTTCCTATAAAATCTTCTATAGTCAACCCTTGGGTTGTTGTTGGAGATTTCAATTGTGTATTAGATCCTTTTGAAGTTTAAGGGGACAATATCAACTTTAATTCTTCGGGGAAAGAATTGGAACCTTCTTGAGGCTTGTTGGAATTTTTTGAATTGAGGTATGCGGGATTTCACTTTTCCTGGTCTAATAAGCAACAAGGGAGTAGCTTCACAAGGAGAAAGATGGATAAGGTGTTAGTCAGCCATCTTGGACTAATCAATGCCTTAGTTCCTTATCTTATTTTGGCCACCTAATTTGATCTAATCACTCTTATATGTAGGTTTATGTCTCCACTAGTCAGATTTCTTGTAATGCACCTTTTAGGTTCTTTAATTTTCTAGCTCACAAGGAGGTGTTTCTGGATTTAGCCAAGAGCATTTGGCAAACTAGGGTTGATGGGTGCAAATCCTTCTAGCTCATGCAAAAGCTAAGGTTGCTAAGAAATATATTGAAGATTTTTGTGAAGGAAATTGTCCTTCGGTTGAAATTCTTTAAAATGTTGGGGTGACTTTTAAAGATTTCAAATAGAAAGTTTATCTAGATTATTGCAATTTGGAATTGAAGCATTGAGAGAGTAAGGCACTTGAATGCTACTCAAGGGCCCTATAAGATCATAATTCCTTTATGTTTTAAAAAGCAAGGATTTCATAGATTCAAAAGAGGGATGCAAACACCAAATGCTTCCATAACTCCATTCTTACTAAAAGAAATATAATAAGATTCTCAGCTTGTTTGATGGTGATAATCATTTGGTAACAGATAGTCTTTCCATTCATAGGATGTTATATGATTACTTCAAGGGTATTCTTGGTTAAGGCAATACAACTTCTTATAACTCTTATACTATAATAGATCTTCTTGGTGAATATACTCCTTTAAATGTAGATATATATAGCTTCAAAAACTTGCCTCAACGTTGGAAATTAAGAACTATTTTTTTAGTTTTGAATTCGAGGAAAGCTCCTAGTCTTGATGATTTTAATGTTTATTTCTTTCAATATAATTTAGATATCATTGGTAATTTATTTGATCATGTGGTGCAGGAATTTCTATCTTCAGAGAGAATGTTAAGGGAGCTAAATTCTTCTCACATTTGTCTTATTCCTAAGCATCCCAATGCTATCAACCTTAAGATTTTTGGCCAATATCCTGTTATACTATATACAAAGTAATCTCCAAGTTACTTGTGAATAGACTGAAAAATATCTTACAAAATCTTAACCATCACACTCAAAATGCTTTTATTCTTGGCAGATCAATCTCTAACAAAATCTTATTAATATAGGAGCTATTAAGGGAGTATGAGTTAAAGAAATCAATCAAAAGTTGTTCCATTAAAACTGATTTTTCCCAAAGCTTTTGATACCATCAGATGGGATTCATCAAGAGTTGCTTTGAGTGGTTTGGATTCCCATGCAATTTCTTTTTGGGTAGATGTTTGTGTTTCTACTGCTACTTTATGCACACTAATTAGTGGTAACCCCACCACAATTTAAAGGAACCAATGGGATTAGATAAGGATATCCCCTTTCCCTTTGTCTTTCTATGGTTGCTTTGGAAATTCTTACAAGTTTGATTTTGAAAAATACTCAAAATTGCTCTAGTTTTAAATATCATCACAAATGCAAAGCTTTGGAACTTACCCATCTCATTTTTGTCGATGATTTGATATTGCTTTCCAGGATTAACTCCTCATCTGTCTCAAATTTGTTCAACTTTGCTAAAGTGTTTTGTAGGCTTTTAGGTTTTGATATCAACTTAAAAGAGCATAATGTATGCATCATTTGATGTTAATTTAACTGCACGATTGGTGTTGTTGACATGAATGAATGTTCCTATTTATTCCAAGAAGTTAAGATATTAGGATTGTATCCTTCTTCTGTAAAGGCATAGAAAAAGAATCCCCTCCTAACAAAATAATTCTCTATCTTATATAGGGAGACTTGTACTCATTACCTATATGTTAAGAAGCCTTCAGATTCATTAATGCTCTCATTTATTCTTGCCTAAAAGGATTAATAAGAGGCTTATGAAAATTATTAAAAACTCCCTACGGACAAGTACTACTGACAATTTTAGAGGGACTAAAATTAAATGGGAACTTTTTTGTTGGAGCAAAAAGGAAGATGGTCTGGGGCTCACTTCTTTAAAGTAGAGCCAAACCTTGTTAGTTGCTAAGAGAATTTGGAGACTATTCATAGATAAGGAATCCCTATGATCCAACTGGATCAATGAAGTATACCTCAGGCATTCTAGCTTTTGGCTATTAGATGAGAGAAAAGATTCATGCTGGTACTTCATTCATATGCTTAGAAAGAGGCAAATAATATATCCTCTCATTAAAGCTCATACATGGAATGATCTTTCCTGTTGGTTTTGGATTGATAATTGGTCTTTACATAGCCTTTTGATTCTGAGGGAGGAAATTTCTCCTTTCATCAATATAATTATTCCAACTCAATCTTTGGTGAAAGTGATTATTTAAAAAAAATAATTGGCTTATTTATTTTAGAGGTGGTGAAAGAGTTAGATCATATCTACCTGATTACTAACCGACACTAATAAAGATGATATTTTCCACTGGATGCCTAACAAATGTAGATGTTTTACTAATCAAAGTTGTCTTAAAGTCATTACTCATCATCATCTTAGAGTTGATTGGTATTATATTATATGGAAAGGATCTTGGGTGCTTAAGGCCTCTTTTGTAACTTAGCTTATATCATGCTCATGTTGAAAACTAAAGATAGATTGATTGGAGCCATAAATCATATATGTTTGCTATACAACTTACAATGTGAGATTGTTAGTCACCTTAAATGTGATTATACTAGTGTCATTTAAAGCAAAATGGTACAAGTAATGGGATTGCAATGTCCTCACTAGGAGTGACTCGACATACTTGGTTGGGCTGATAAACTTTTCATAAACAAGGGTGGAGACCATGCTAATTTGAGTTTGGCTATAAATTGCTCACTTTACTCTAACCGGAGAAAAAGGAATAGGAGGTTATTCACTGGAACTAGAGTAGATAAATATGAGCTAACTCATTTTGTTTGTTGCTGGATTAGGGAGATTTTGTAAACTCATGCCTCAGAAAAAATGAATGAAGCAGTGAGAAAAAGATGGAGATTGGTTTTTGATTGATATTATTGTAAGTCTACAGATGAAAATGTATTGTTTATTTATGTTTTGATTGAATTGTACTTGTCTCTTTCTATCTAGACTTTGTCATTATAAATGACATTCTACTGTACATTCTTGTAAATCTTTTAGAGTTAATGAAATTTTCATTTTTTTAAAAAATGATTACAAAATATAGTTTTTCATTCTCCCATCTTAACATTATAGCTCCATCTCCCTCAAAGAAATATTTAAAAATAACATAAAAATTATTCATAAATCAATAGTTAAAAGAATTATAGGATAACCTTCTTTCTATCTAAACCTCCTCAACATGTATATATGTTTGCATCCTTCACTCTAATCTCTCCCCACTAATATAAAGCTCTTGACCAACATTTCGGGGTTATCACTTCTCAATTACAAGTACTTAGTATTCAAATATTTGTCATCATCTTTATATCATACAAATCCAACATTAAGAACAAATCATAAATTCATATAATATACTTTTATCAAACAAAATCATGAGGAAGAAAATTATAGTTCCACTTATTAATCTTGAAACAATAAAAATATGATTAAACCATATATATATATAGATGTATGTATATATATAGATGTATGTATGTATTACTTTTTCTTCTAGCAATTTTCAGAACGTAAATATACTTAACGTAAAAACTGGAAAATGGGCAATTTGTGTTTGTTGAGATGTTGGGTTGGGGATTTCCAGAACATCAGAAAAATGTGAGGCTGAGGCTCTTACCAAAGCTGATAATAAAAACGTAGATATTTCACACGGCCTTCTTGTTGTCCCTTTGTTGTGTCATTCTCAGCAAGTTGGATTATAGACACGTGGCAGCTTCAAAATGGAAATGGTGGCCTCTGGTATCCGACAGGTCTTCACGTTTGACACTGACCCTTCACCTTTCTAATTTGACCAAAGTCATCTGTGTCTGCTACTCATCAATTGTCGCCAGTAAAGTCTGCGCAATTTGTTGGTACAGTGGCTGAAACTTTTGTTCATGAATTTATAAATCACTTCTCAACTAATGAATAAGAACTAGTAGCAAAGCAGATTATAAAAGTATGGTACCGGTAAATATAGACTATATTAATGATCATATCTACGCGATAAATACCTACCCAGATGATTTTATCTCATTTATTTTTATTTAACTAATTACTTTCAAAACTTGCATAACTAAATAGAAACTTGAGCGTTTCTAATATAACACATGCCACCTCGGTCCTTGTCTATTACGTGTGCCCGTGAGAAGTGATTATTGCTTATTTTATTAAAAAAAATACAAAAGCATTTCCATAATTCTCAATACAAAGAATTTAAAATTGCTTTAAGGATAATATAGTTAATTAATAATCAACCATCAATTTAATTCCCACTAAATCAATAATTTAAACACAAGGAACGTAACTTAAAATTCCTATGAGAATAACATGGTTTTTTTAATTAAAATTCATTGCTCGAAGGAAATATGAGTTCATACATGATAGATTTACTCTTTTAGAAGGGTTACTATACCTACAAATTAACACCTATTACATTCAGCAAAGAATATTGAAGCTACCTGTTATAAGCTTATCATTAGTAAAGCCTTTGATACATATTTAACCATTTCGTGATATCCCAGTGTTAGAAGGTATAACAGAGTAGCACATAATAGAATCATCTTCATGAAAGTTGTCATTTTATAGCTCTATAGCTCGTATACGTCTTAATAAGCGTTGGCTTTTTTCTTTGTTTTTTGTAGGTTATCCTTGTGCATGACTCTTCTAAAGGCATTACTCGATTCAAGATCTACATTGTTCTAATGTGCCAAATTGATCCCCATAAGTCCCAATTCACGACTTGCATGCTTGCCTTTTAGCCTTAAGATGCTATCGACATCTTGAAGAATTTTTTGTGAGTTAGCTAATAAGTAGCACTATTAATTCAAACATGGTTGTAGATGGAAAACTAAGGAGTTAAGTTTCAATTAACTAATAAATCCTAACTCATGTTTGAGATATTATCATAAGTTATAATCATCAACCGGATTTGTTGGATGGTGTTATGAATAAAGAGCTAGTTCTCTTGGCTTCTGTTTTAAAAGGTTATGTAATTCATCTCCAACTATATTGCATAAACTCCGTAATTGATAACAAGTTTGAAAATAATTAAATCACCTTTATATTTGCATCTAACTTAATCGCACTATGTAATTAACTCCATCTAAAAGGCAATTTTGAAGTTAAGTTTAGAAAAACTTAGGGAGTATTCCCAAAATGATGATAAGAAGTTGCATGTATGAAAGAGATAATGCATATTTTCCAATGATTGTTGACAAAGGATGCAGGTAGCATTGGAGCTTATAAGCTATTTTTGATAGCTAACCGTAATATGAAGGAGTATTTTGTGGATTTAATGGTAAACCAAATAAGCTTCGACCATATAACCTAAGGGCCTGGAGGTTTAAAGAGGACCATGAAAGATTTGTTTATAAACACTGTGGGAGAATAATGGTTCCATTTTAGTTGGTCCTCAATGGTTTTATATGGAGTGTAATAAGGTGCAAATCTTATTAGGCATGTAAGACTTCTAAATTTGTTGCTCCACTCATCCCCACTTATGACCCTATTCACCTCAGCATCTAAAAGGATAATTGTTCTTAAATGTTCTAGGTGTGAGATTCTATGGAGAGGGCTTAAAGAATGCGAGTGTTCATACCAAAACCAAGCCTTATATCCATTCCTAATCTTGAATCTGATGCCATCATTCACTATGTCCCTATTCTAAGCATTTGATTAAAGGATAAAGAATTATACTCATTCATCCCAAGGGACTAGAGACTTTAGCTTTCAATTATGTAAGTATTTAACCATTTCAACCAAATAGATTAGGCGTTAATAAATAACCTCCATATTTTATTTACTGGAAGCAGTTTATTTAAGCTTCCAATAGAGGTAATGCCTAAGCCTCCCTCTTCTTTTTTTAAGCATATATCTAACCATTTGACCTTTTTGCCCTTATTATTATCTACTAATCCTATCTGTAAGAAGTTCTTTGGGATCTCTCAATGTCTTTAATAAGTTTCTAAGGCATCAAAAAGTGAGTACACCATTAAATATACATACTATTTATCAAAGAGTTGATTACTTGTTCCAATGGTTGATTTTTATTCTGATTGCATCAAATAAAGCTTGACAATATTTATATCTTATCCTTTTATTCGAGATTGTAATTCTTAACAATTTAAAAGGTAATTCTTGCATGTTCAAACCTAATATGATTTGATAGAAGTTTTGCACTATTAATATAAATCACAGAAACATACATACAACTTTTCTAAATATTTATGGAAAGCTTAGAAAGTGAATTGAATAGATTGAGCAATTCCATAAGTACTTTAATTGAATTCTGAGCTACACCACTGAAAAATAAAATGTCATATACAAAAGCTAAATTGAAGAGGTTAAGCTTCTTACATATACAGTGGAATTGGAAGCTCCTGGACAAATTGATCTTTGAAGCTGTAATTCTAATAAGCACATCCAAACAAATGGCAAATAAGCAAGGAGACCCTTTATTTGAAAGTTGGTATATAGCATCATTAACCAATATAGTAAAGGAGGCTAAACACACATCCTTTAATCTAAGTGATAAAGACCTCAGGATATACAAAAACATTAAGGGCTTCTAATGTAACACCCCAACATATATGTAACATCCCATTACTGTTAGCAAGGGTATTTTGGTAAATTGGGACAGACTGATAGGTTTCATTACATTCACTGATTGATCATGTTACTGGCCTCTAATTATAGAGGAACAGGTTTATTGCATATGCATTATTTCATAGGTA
>JAOTIZ010000005.1:37851696-37869225 GCA_027123425.1 Erythroxylum panamense | reverse complement strand
CTTTCATTTTCACCGCCATCTATGCTAGCCCGACTTACTCTCTTCAACATTACCTCTGGCGATACTTACAACAAATATCCCTCGTCACTTCTATCCCTTGGCTCATTGCCAGAGATTTTAATGCCAAACTGGAAGCCACTGATCGCCGCCGGGGATCCCGCTCCCGTCTGATCATTAATCGTCTTTTTCGTGACTGCATGCACAATTGTAATCTGGTAGACCTGGGATTCTCAGGACCTCGGTTCACCTGGCGTCGCGGTCATCTACTTGCCCGATTAGATCGAGCTTTCTGCAGTTCTAATTGGCACGACGCAGTTCCTTCCACCGTGGTGCACCACTTACCTTTTATGAAATCAGATCACCGTCCTCTACTCATCACTTTTAATACTCATCCTCATCCCACCCCGCCTACCCGGCAATTTCGATTTCAATCCGCTTGGCTCACCCACCCGGACTTTGATCAATTTGTAGTTGCGTATTGGCGACCTAACCCTACCGATTTTAGCGGGTCTATCAGGTCATTTTCGAAGCATTTACAGCATTGGAACCACCACACTTTTGGCAACATCTTCCATCGCAAGCGTCGCCTTATGGCGCGCCTCGAAGGTATCTAACATCACCTCGACGAGCCGACCTCGAACTCTCTCCGGGAACTTGAGCAATCTTTAAAAACTGAATTAGACCAAGTCCTTTATCAAGAAGAACTGTATTGGCATCAGTAATCCCGCTGCAAATGACTTGGGTAGGGTGACCGAAATACAAAGTACTATCATGCCATTACCCGTCAGAAAAGACAACACACCAGGATTCATTCTTTAACCGATGCCTCTGGCACTCACTTCTTGGATCCTGCATCTCTTCGTCAGCTAGCGCAAACCTTTCTTGAGGACTTGTACACGGAGGGCAGCTCTACCCCCGCTCCTCCTCCTTTATCTGGGCGTTTCCCTCCCCTTCCCCATTCTACCCAGCATTCGCTAGCTAGCACCCCAAGTCCCGAGGAGATCCGGACTATTATTTTTAGCATGAATCCACACAAGGCTCCGGGCTTTGATGGATTCCCTGCTCTCTTTTACCAATCTCAATAGGATATCCTTGGCCCTTCTGTGACACGCTACCTACAGCAAATTTTTCAGCTTACGGACTGGGACCCGGAACTCAACAAAACCATCATGGTCCTCATTCCTAAAATTCCGTCCCCCATGTCTATCACTCAGTTTCGTCCGATCGCTCTCTACTATGTGCTTTATAAAGCACTCATGAAGATCATTGTGAACCGGTTACAACCCCACCTCGGTCATCTAGTGGCCCCTACTCAAAGCAGCTTCATCCAGGGACGGATGATCACGGATAACTTCATCATCACCCAAGAGGTCATCCATACCATGAAACGCAAATCGGGGCCTCACGGAATTATGGCCTTAAAGGTGGATCTGGAAAAAGCCTATGATCGATTATCCTGGGCTTTTATTCGCGATACTCTCTCTGATCTCGGGCTTCCCACTTCGCTGATCACCCTCATCAAGCAGTGTATCTCCACGGTCTCCATGCAAGTGGCCTGGCATGGGGGCCTCAGCTCCACTTTCTGCCCATCCAGAGGCATACCCCAGGGCGACCCTCTTTCGCCCTATCTTTTTGTCCTTTGTCTGGAGCGTTTAGGTCATTCCATCAACCATTCGGTGTCCCAAGGTCAGTGGAAACCGATCAAACTTAGCCGAGCTGGACCTCCTCTTACTCATCTCTTTTTTGCTGATGATCTCATTCTTTTCGCCGAAGCCTCGCTGGATCAAGTAGGAGTCATTCAGGAAACCCTACGTCCTTTTTGTGCCGCTTCGGGACAACGAGCGAACTTGGCTAAATCCCACTGTTGCTTTTCTAAGAATGTTCCGCATTCGGTTAGTTCTACTCTAAGCCGAGCGTTGAACATTACTAAGACCATTGATCTGGGACGGTATCTTGGGGTTCTTCTACTGCATGAAAGAGCTGGTCGTTGCACATATCAGTACATACTGGATAAGGTCCAACAGCGTCTGTCTGGCTGGACTGCAAACTTCCTAGCATTGGCGGGTCGCGTCACTTTGACTCAAACGGTCATTGAGGCTCTTCCCATGTATACTATGCAGACGGTCCGGCTGCCCCGTCGTCTTTATGACGAGTTGGAGCAGCTGATGCGCCAATTCTTGTGGGGGGCCTCTGCCGGGCACCGTAAGCTTCATCACATCCCGTGGGAGGAGGTCAGTCAACCGAAATCTTGTGGGGGTTGGGTATTCGCAAAATCCGAGCCATGAATGACGCTTTCTTAGCCAAATTAAGATGGAGCTTGATTACTAGGCCTGATGCTCTTTGGGTGCGCATCCTTTCCGTGAAGTACCATTTTGACGCCATCGCCCTCCCCACCGGGCTTACCGTCAACGGGGGCTCAATGATCTGGAACGGTATCAAGGCGACTTGGCATCTTGTGCTAAAGGGCATACATTGGACCGATCCTTGGATCCCTCGCCTTGGCCCACTCGCTTCACAGGCCACCTCCCCGATCCCCGATGCCGACCTAGCTCTCAAGATCCATCGAGTAGTGGACGAGGATGGCAACTGGACCTGGGATGTTATTCAACTCTTTCTTTCCCCATCGGTTTGTCGGACCATCGCTGGTTCTTTCCCCCCGAAACCATACTTGGGTCCGGATAGATTGATCTGGGGCTTTTCCGAGTCGAGCCACTTCACAGTCGCCTCGGTGTATGCGCTGCTTACAGATCAGGCTACTGGACCGCCTCATCCAATCTGGCAGGCGATATGGTAATGGAAGGGCCCCCAGCGTATCCCCTCGTTTCTTTGGTTACTGGCGCACGACCGCCTTCCCACTAAAAACCAGCTCGTACGTCGACACATCACCACGGACGATGCTTGTCCTCATTGCAGCCTGGAAGAATCCTCCCTCCACGTCCTTCGGGATTGCAGCAACGCCTGTCATCTATGGTCCACTTTCCCCTCCCATCTTCTTCCTCGCGACTTCTTCCTTATGCCTGTCCAAGAGTGGGTCCTGACTAACCTGCAGCACCACCGACATGTTCACGGCCACAAGTGGACGATCCTCTTCGGCACCGCTTGCTGGCTACTTTGGACATGACGTAATCAGACGGTGTTCGACGACAATTTTATTTGGCCTACCTCACCCACTTATTGTCTTTTGTCTTATGCAGGACTTATCCGTTAGGCAAAAGATTGGAGGCACCCCCCAGTTTCCGGCTCTCGCCTTCGCACCCAAAACTGTCTCAACTGGCGCCCGCCAACCCAGAGGTGGGTGAAACTCAACACCGATGGCACCAGTAAACCAGCGTCACTCACCGCTTCCGCCGGCGGACTACTACGAGACGATACAAGTCAATGGCTGGGCGGGTTCACTCACAATATTGGGTGGTGCTCCCCGCTGTCCGCAAAACTTTAGGGGATGTTTACTGGGCTCACACTCGCTTGGAATCTGGGATTTCGCCGGATTGAATTGGAGGTGGATTCCACTATAGCACTACAATGCATCTCCTCGGCCGCTACCAGAGCCACTGCCCTCAATCCCATCGTTCAAGGTATTCATGAGCTGCTCAACCAGAATTGGACAGTTACTCATCGATACATCTATCGCGAGTACAACCGATACGCAGACTGGCTCGCGAATCACGTTACCACGGTTGACCTTGGTGTGACATACCTCACCGCACCACCCATTGGGTGCTACTTTCTCTTTATTGCGGATACCTTAAGACCTAGTTCCCCTTGTCTTATGTTGTAGTTTGTTCTCTTTTTTTTCTCTTATAAAAAAACAAGAAAAAAAGAAAAGGCTTATCAGGGAATTGGAATGGAATCCAATCTTCTGAGACATGTCACTTTGAAGAGAATGTCACTTTTTAGATAAAAAAGTGGCTTTTATGTAGTCCTTTCGCAGGCAACCGGCGAGCCTACAACGGTCCATCATAGGGTGTTTCAATTTGACCAGAGAAATAGAGTGGGTCTGTAAAAGGTTAGTAACTTTAGCCGATTTGATGGAGTAGGCTAGAGTCTGTGAAAGGTTTCCAACTTTAGCCTATTTGATAGAGTAGGCTTTTCTTCTCTGAAGGAAAAACTATCCCGACTCGGTACTAAGATATTCCAGAGTTTTGTTAGAGCTTTTGATATTCTAAATGGGCATGAGGGTTAATGGCAAGTGTTGCTCTTGAAATTGTTCACTAATTTAGAGTAGCATAGTATTAATCTGATTTTTATGGCTTGCGGACTTATGTATCAGTTAAAAAGAAAAGCATAGAAAAATAGTAAAATACATATACTAAGGGCCAGGAACTGCACACGTCGGGTCTGATTTAGCGGGGATACATTCACCTTTTCTTATTTCACTTGCATATATATACTACCATCTAGCCCTTTGGATCTTCCTTCTAATACGATTTTACCCTTAATACTGGATGTTAGTCTATACTCTTAAATTAATACTTGATCCCCCCAAAATTTAAAAGAAAATAATAAGCAAAGAACCTTAACCCAAAGTTAATCTCCAAAAATGTCCTGACCATATTACATCCCAGTTAAACCATCAAGCTCCTCAGTCAATTCCTCAACCAACAATCCGAAGACGCCAAGTTCGATCTCTAAAGCTGCCTCTCCCACTTGCTCTTGGTATCTCTTCCACCTATCAAGTTCTCTATAGAAGTCTTGCTCCACCATCATATCAATGGTGGTAGATTCCACATCCTTCCATGACTCCAACCTCTGGCAGACCCTTTTCACGGTTGTTAGTTCTGCATCCAAGTAACGGTTCTGCTCTCTTTTCTCCTCTTCAATGAGGTCTGAAACCAGCCTTTTCATGTCTCTTGAGATTTTTTTCATAGAATGGTCGCTTGATTTGTTTAGATGTTCTAAGATGATCCTGTCAATCTCATCTTCCATACGCAATGCTACCGACTCATCGCTTTCAGATTCAATTTCGTCGTCTAGGTCATGGAAATCATTGTCCTCATCATCAGCTTCACTCTCTTGTTCCAGCATTCTCTTCTCAAGTTCGACAGGATCTAACTCGGCCAATTTCTCAAACCGCCGGAGCTTCCGCAATAGCTGTTGCCGTGTTCCTGGAAGTGGAAAAGGAAACGAACTTCAGTATTCATAACTTTGAACCAATCAACAAGAATATCCAACATAAATGTGTAGGACCGTGCAACTGAAATGGCAAATGCATTGAAGCGGAGTTCAGAATCAAGAAGGTTGTCAATTAAATCTGATTGATTCCCCTGCATCTAAACCTCGAGTGTAATTAAATGCAGACTCGACTTTAAGAAGAGTAACTTCGAAGAGACCAAGTACAAGGGCATGTTCAGTTCCTGTACACAAGTACATAGGTATTAAATATTGCCAAGTTGATTTTACCTAATCCATTTCTTCTCAACACCAAACAGATAATTTAATGGGTTCCACCAAACTAAAGCTATTATCAAGATAAGAGCAGACCGGAATCATCAATAGGTTTGGGTTAGCGCTTATCTAGTGAGTGAATCAAATGACTACTAAAGCAATTATTAGGAACTAAGAAAAGAAAGAGGTCACATGCCCAGTTAAAAGTCTTTCGGGAATGTCTATAGCAAAGAACTTCAAGTTCCTATAAGGAGTGAGACAAGATCCTCTCCCTAGTTTACTATGTCTTTTCTGTCTCATGAAATCTCAGTCATTTATTTTACGGGATTCATGCGTAATTTACGCGGAACTCATATAAATAAATGGTTGAAAATTATTGGACAAAATAAGACAGCATAATATTAAACAAAAGATCTGAACTCATAAGGAGTACGAGGCAGAAGCTAAAATATACGTAGCTGTGTAGTTAAATCAGTCTTTTTAAGCACTTGAACAATAGCAACTAAATGAAGCAATAAAACCATAACTGGAGTGGGCTCCACCAATTTTAAGTCACCGGCAAGCTCCAACAACTCCAAACATGAGACCCATCTACGATCCATACAAAAAGTCTCAAAATCTTCTAAAAGGATCATGTTGCCGGAACCACACACGCAGTTACGAAATCTCGCCTCGCACTGAACCAGTGTGGGTCACGTACGAACTTGAGGCTACGACAAAGAAAGTAGCGGCTACATTCATTAGCCAACCTTGGCCCAATCACCCACACGTCAAGTTATAGCACAATCACTTAACTGGAACCCACCCACACAGATTTATGCGATCATGACCGTCCATACGTGAACACTTTTGGAGATGGTAGACTCTTATGTTGTTGTATTCCAATAAGCAAGGTTAAAAAAGCTTATATAATACAAGGGAAGGGTGAACATACTCTGTACAATCACATATCTGCAGTCCGGATCAAAACCGTCGTCCTCGCTCTGATCGTCATGTCCATCAAAAGTAGGGTCTAGTACAGAAACAGGACTACATTGTTCTTTGTCCTCCTCTTCTTCTTCAACAGCATCTTGGGCATGGAATTTCTTGGAGCTTTCCACTTCTTGATTCTCTTTCCCCTATTAAAAATTAACAACAATAATCTTGATTAGGACATTATTGGTGTTTGGTAAAATTCCATAATTGTGGCTTTATGCTTGATTTACATGCAAACTTATATTTAATTGGCAAGTTTGTTGACCTGCCCTGCAAAATTTATAAATCTGGAAATCTTCTGCAGTGAGTTTAGGGATTGTGTTGGGTTAGATCACAGAAAAAACAAAAAGGGACTTGTCCTCTTTCACCCAAAAATTATTTTCCTAGATCAAAGATTTGCATGGCAGACGAGAGGTCAAAAAGTACACAAAACAGCTAACGTAGTTTTTCATGGTTTAATGACATATATGTCCTTCATAAAACATCCGGATCTTATACAAATTGAATAACTTGGAGGGCAGTAAGTGTAAATAAAAGGAAAAACATTCCGGCCAAACTTTCTGAAAGTGACCGTATTGCCGACAAATCAATCAAGTCAAACTCAGTCCGTCCGCGTTACTGAGTGAACTCTTTATTGATTTATCCGAGTCGCAGTTAATTGGCTATCGCAATCAAGATATACTGGATTTCGTTAAAGCTTGTAATAATTTAGACATACCTCTACTCCTATACGACAAGGCGAGGTTGCTGGCGACGAGAAGTCCGGCGTCCGCCGACCGGGCGAAGGACTTCTTCGGAGCACGAAATGAAAAGGGCTTTCGCATAAGTGATTATCATAAGAAGCAAACTCGAAACCGTCATCTTTGCTAATGAACTCGATATTTCCTACTAATTCCTCCTCCTCTTCGAACTGATCGCTACTGCTAGATGGTGTCTCCAAATCCAAATCCAAGGACTTATCTTCGTTACTCTCTGACCAAATCGCACTACTAGTTCTCCCATAGGAAGAGCAAGAAACATTCGTCTCACAAGCACTTGTATGAGAAGCAGTTTTCACATGAAAACTAGACTCTTGTACTTCCTTCTCATTGTTTGCTTTGGAAACTTTTCTACGGCCAACAGGAGAATCCCACCTTAGTATATCCTTCACCGAGACTTGGACACCTTCAGCCGTGATTTCCCTTTTGCGTGACTTATTGCTTTTCTTGAGTTTCCTTAATATGGACCCAAATAAACCGAACCCGTTGTTTTTGTTTTGAGTTTTGGCTTTAGCTGATGACTGTTTCTGGATCCTAAGAGCAGCTTCTACTAGAAGGGTTGCTGTTCTTGCGGGGATGTGAAGGAAGATGGCGTTGGGGCTTTTGGCTGGTGACTGAAACTCGAAGAGAGGCGATTTTCTGGGGTCTGGGGAGTTGGTAAAGGAGAAAAGGCAAGCGTTTCGGCAAAACTTGTGATTGAAGTGAGAGCCTTGAGAGATAGGTTTGGGTTTCTTGACTTGTAAGTGGGTTTTGGAAGAGGCAGTTTTGAGTTGGCAACGCCTGTCAGCAATGTAGTCTTTGAGAAAGAATGGTTCCTGATCTTCCTTCAAGAGCTCGTGCAACAAGTGCTTTTGAGCCATCATTAGACTATCAAAACAATGAGAATGGAATGAGCGCAAAAAGATTTCTTGAGAAATTTCGTTTCAGGTTGATGCGAAATTGAGGACCATACTAACAGGAAAGAGTTGAAGAGGTTTCAACTTTTGAAGCTGAAAATGAAGTGTAAAAGCAGGAGATTGAAAATGAAAAGGTTTCAACTTTTGAAGCTGAAAATGAAGTGTAAAAGCAGGAGATTGGAATTGAATTCGGACTTGGGTTGTCACAAATATAGCACTTCCGAAGAAAGATAGAGAGAATTTTGTTAGTGAGATAAAGGAAGGAATGAGGAGACTTCCTGATTCAAATCTGGGGTTTTAGTATAACGAGGGAAGGTCAAGTTGGTGCCAAATAAGTAATACTATAAAGTAACCAAGAAATGTAAAAACAAGGGGGCGTATTTCCTATTCTTTTTAAATGCAAGCACAGTAGATTGTCTAATTCTAGTCTCTGTTGTACAGCGCATTTAATTTAATTACGTTACTTAATACACAAATTAGCAATTTACGGCATCCGGAGACAGCCAGCACTGTGTCACTGGATTGCTCAGACCTCGCTCCAGGTATACGGTCTTCCACAGTGATACTTTCCTCGTAACCCACATTTTCTATAAAAATATGTTGATCATAGTTGTATTTATTTCATAGTAATCATATTATGTAATAGACTATTAAATATGTAACAGATTTTATTATTATTTTACTTAATAATAAATTATACTAAAATAAATAATTACCCTTTTATTTTTTTCTGAAATTTAAATACGTCCGCCTAGATATGAACCTTAACAATATTTGAAAAAAAAAAGAAGGAACGAGACGGGGTTGGTAAAGACTACATTATCCTAGTTTCATAATGGCAGCCAATCATTAAACGGATATAATTGGAAGTTTGATTCCTCTTTTGTATGGTAACTTTTCTATATGACAAAGTTGCAGTCCCATTCACTCCACTGGATTACTTTACAGCTGTACACTAATAGTAATATGAGAAAATAGCACGCTTTGAGTTGGTAATCTCCTTTTATCTTCTTCTCCATTTGGGTGCCACTCCCTTGCAACCAACGCGTAAATTCTTAAAATTAAAAAAATAACTACTTGCTTATAAAATTCAAATTCAAGAATAATACTTAAAAATTCTTAAAAAGAATCCTCCACCCATTTGAATCACATTCTTTAAAGCATTTGTCTTTTTTTTTTTCCTTCTATAGATTTACATTATACTATTCCCTCTTCCCCTGCCCTTCTTCAACAAACGTATGTTTTGTCGACAACTAACCACCTCAATTAAATAGACTCAACCAAACCAACAGTGTATGCAATAGTAAGTACCTAACCGTAACACCAACACAACACAACACACCCTCAACATGAGTTTACCATAAAAACCAAAATCAGTAATGAGGTTGATGATAGCTAACGTAACCATCTCAAAAGCCCAAAATTAACGATGAAGAAAAGGAAACACGATACGTGGCAAGCGTAGCGGGGAGAGGAAAACGACCGCGCGTGCCGACTAAGAAACAGAAGCCGAAGCCCAGATCTTGACTCACGTTGTCCTGTGGACGCTCCTCAGATCAATTACTTCCAGCTTTGTCTTTCAGTTTCTCTGTCGTCCTTTGTGAAAGCTGTTACGTTCTCAGACCAAATCATGGTCTCTTTAACAAAAAAGTAAAATCCACTCATGCTTGTAAGAGTTGTACTATTTTCTCACAAACAAACCTTTTTTCATCTGTCCAGTCCATTTCACCCCAACTTTAATTTAAAATTTTAAAATGCAACCAAATATTAGGCCACCAGTTTTGTTTTCTCTTGTTTGGTATTTTTGTTTATTCTAAATTTAACAAATTTCAATTGTCACAATTTGTATCTATATATTTACTAATTAATATCATAACTGGGGGGTTAGATAAAAGTAAATAAAATATTTTTTCTCCTGTCGATAAGATTTCATTGAAAAAAGTTAATTTAAAAAGGATATTTCGTGACCCACCTGCATTAAATGCTTATCTGATCTTTAGGGACATGAAATGAAATTTGGAGCAGTTATCATTTTAACAGCCAGATCGTGAAATATGAGAAACGAATGAATGTTGGATGGTAGCAGGAGAGTTTGAACCACATCACATGCAGGTTCCAATTTCGGACAGATTAGAAAATGGCGGAGGCAGGCAACGCTAGCTAGAGTGAAACACGTAGGAGATAAGAAAGCCTTTAATGTTTTTTTCATAAAAGACAAAGAAAGTTGATTTGTAGAACTATATATAAAGTATTAATGTACATTACATCTAATTAGCATGCTACGCATAGTTACTGTTCATTATTAAATGACTACAATGGAAAAGAATTAAGACCTCAATTGTAGCACCGGGAAAGAAACCAGTGCATAGACAACCTAGCTCAACCAGCTGGGGTGTGCAGTCCAGGTTTCTATATACTCCACAAGCCTCCTTTTGGCATTCAAGAGCTCCTCCGCCTCGATGTGCAGGTCGCTCTATACCCACATGCTTTAATTTAGTGTTATAATCCCCTTGTATAATTAAAAAAAAAGAATTAAGACCTCAACTTCATCAAAATGGAAAGCTAATTGAATTTATATAATTTTCTATTTGATTAGGGAAGGTAATAATACTCTTGAATACATAAAGTTTATTTACATGATTAAGGTCCCTTTCTCATTAATTTGTTAGAAATATTTTCCAAATGCAATGAAGAATTCAAGAGAGAGAAAGCCTAGCTACCAGAAACCGTAGAGACGACAAGTACATGAATGTAATAATGAACCCACGTGTGACTATGCCAAAGTAAAGCGTAAATTTTCAAAATTAGTACACTTTCAAAAGAAGAAATACAATAGAAAACTTACGTCCACGACGTGGTGAATGTGATCTAGAGTTCAGAATTGCAGACTAAAACAACCAGAGTTTAGATCTCTTGTTTAATATTATTCTATCTTATTGTGTCTAATTAATCTCAGCTATTTATTTATGTGGATCTTATGTAGGTTTTATATGAATCTCACGTGAATCTCGCAAAATAAATAACTGAGATTTCATGAGACAGAATAATATTGAACAGAAAATCTAGTGCTAAACAACAATACATTAGCAGCCAAATGACTCGTACCAAAAGAACAAACCAAGAAGTTCGTGTAAGTGTGTGTACATGTATATATTACCTCGCGTGATAGATAATTTCAAGTTTATCAGAAGCAGAGCAAAAACAAGAATTGAAAGTTTAATCCCTAATTTGTTTTTATTTCCTGCAATTCGGAAACTTTAGTGCTTGGTTCGCGTGAAATTTTCCTCTTTTAGCTGGGCTAAGTGCCTAAATTAAATTTAATTAACATGAAAATCGCATAGGTAAGAGGGAAAGGCGACAAATAAAGGTCTTGCATGCCGAACATTTTACCAGGGCCAAGAGCAAGGCAACAAAATTCCCAGAAACCAATACATTAAACTGTTGGCCCTTTTGCCTTATTCTCCTACATAATTTCATGTCCTTTTGTCTTTCTGTCTTATTATTCTCATTTTATTAATTTCATTTCTCTTCTCTATGTACACAACAGTCCAAATTCTCTCTTATTTCTCACGCGTGTGGCAAAAATACAACAAAGTTGTATTGGACTTATTATTACATACTCTAGGATTCTAAATTTTTCACCGAGGCCAAATTTTTTTAATGTGTTTCAATATAATTAAGAATGAGAATCTTCGGTTACGTGGTAAGACACTGTTGTCTCTTATGTGATTTTATTATTCGGTTATTAGATCAAAACCACTCTACCATTTGACGAAATCACGAGTGAGTTCAGGGACGTAAGGGTCATTTCCATATGTCGATGTAAGAATAAGGAAACAATGAAGTCTAGATTTATTATAACCAATGAAACAACACTCAACTAATAAGAGAAATAAAAAAATTCATCCTAATTATCTGTATATAATCTTTGCGCCGAAAGCCCCCAATCAACTACGTATAGGCCTAACTTTAACATTCTCCACTTACGTATAGGCCTAATTTTAAATATGAACATAACTACTCTTTAACTTTATCGACAAGCTAGCACCATGATGTAGTTGGGAGATTGCAAAATTAGGAATATGAAAAAGTTTTAGCGTTGTCCCGGCAAAACCGCACCTAGTGGAAGGATTTACAATTGCGGGAAAGAGCTATGAGACAAGATCCTCTGTCTAATTTTATGGTGTCTTACTGTGTCCCATAGAATCTTAGCTATTCATTAATGCTAGACTCGCGTTTATTTATGCGGACCCACGCGAGACCTACATAAATAAATGACTAAGATTTATTGGACACAATAAGACACCATAAAATTAGACAGAGGATCTGGACTCAAGAGCTATGACCTCTACAATGCTATTGCTCATATTATAATAATTTAGATAAAGTAAATATTAAAGTATAAATAATAATTATAACAATTGAAATATGTGATTATAATTAGTTTGATTAATGTGTCAAGAAAACAAATTTAAGAATTTAAATCTTATGAGAATTCCATTCCTGCAAGTTTAATTATAATTTAATATTTAAAACTTATTAGATAGTAATATTTTGTATATCCTATTTCTTTCAATCTTGATTGACTTGCCATTTTACAATTAGATAAGTAAATATCACAAGTATGTTATAAGTAAATATACTCCAATTTTCTATCAACTTCGTGATTTTTCTTGTTAGATAAGAATGATAAGATCATGCTAAGGATAGAAGTTTTTGGTTCTTATTGACAGAAGTTGATATGATGTGAGGGGTAGCAATCATTAAGGGTTGTCATAATTATAACATCATCTTTGTGATGATGTTTAACATGCTAACCTCTTGCTATACATAATTAGTACTAATCATTAACGTCGCTTTGGGGTTGGAACTTGGCACAAAGATTCTCCATGGAATCTGTCCTTTTCGCTTGGATCAAGTGCCCCTTTACGTAACCTCCCGGCTTAATCCAAAGCACCGTAAAACCTTAATCTTAGTCTCTTCCTTTGTCCTCCTGCACAGGAGGTGGGAAAATTGTGCAGTTGAGAGCACAGGAGATGGGAAAATTGTGCAGTCTCAGCTGCTCACTTCCTTTGTCAATTGATGACAGACTATCCCACATATCACATCCTGTTCCTTGTAAGATGAAACATCCCCTCGAAATTGATAAAAGCTGGAACCAACAATCGCATGCATTACTGATCATGAAAAAAATGGCACTTCCCAACAATCTTCTCAGCAGCAAGTTTGTTTTCTTTGGACTGTGTTTTTCGTTCTGATATAGCTACATTACTAAAGGAGTCGTGTTATTGTTGTAATTCATGACTTTAAGCTAGGAAAAGACAAGATACCTCTGAGCGATTTTAATGTTTCTATGACAGTTTCCTTCCTCTAATGTAAAGTATGGTTGCCGAGTGCCTTGTTTTCCTTGTACCACGTAGTAAAAGAGTAGCACAGGAACATACATAATAATTGAGTGGAATGTAAGGTACCTAGACGGGCATGAATTATCCTCAAGGGGACATGAATGAGTATCTGTCGGGGTTGAAAAATTAGCGGATCACCGAGACAGCTGCATTTGTTAAGTAATCTTAGAAGTTACTTAAAAAAAAGGGAGATGTCTTAAACAGAGAGAGACATCAAGAAGAGGGTTAAAAAAAATAAATGATTACTTAAATCTAATTGCTGGTTGATAAAGAGACGTATTCTCTAATGTCAACAGAATCCTTGTTTGAATCTTCGTTTATGTTTTCTGATCAGGGCTCGTTTAGGATACAGCATGTGCTTCATTAATTAAAAATCATTCTCTAATCCAGCGTTCACAAGGATCGTTGATACTCCAAAAATCTGTTAAATTTCTTGTTTTCCTCTGCCGTTAACGGATGCACATAATACAATAATAGGATTCCTATCGTTCATACTGGGGGAACATTACAAAATCGAACCATGTTTAAGTCCACTGCTAACTCGCTACAAGTTATGGATCTGTTTTATTCTTTAAGAACATATATTTATAGACTTGACAATTGGCATTAATTATATATAATATCAGGTGTTATAAATGGTATGATAAAAAGCAGAGAATTTGTAGCTCAATAACATTATCTTTCATTTCATGTCCTTGTTTTATTCTATAAAATAAATCTCGGATAATGTTCCCTAACTTTTCTAGTTCGTTCAATAAAACTATTTTAGGATCTATTGACGATTTTTCTTTTCCAAAAATAATATGGTGGCTCGACCAACAATTATCTAATCAAATATTGCAGAATAAATTCATGAGTAAGATGGCGAGGGGACATGACATGATTATTTTTATCTTCTAGTTGGACGTCAGAACTTGCTTAATAAAATACAAAACGACCACGTAACATTTGCAACAACTGTACAATTCAACGCCATTGGTATTTTAACTCTATCGAAAAGAACAAAAGAGGAGAGGACAACGACCTATTAATGCACCGTCCATCGGTGCATCCACGTCTGAGCTCAATCGGCCGATTCCGCACGTGTTTACGGATGTTCTGCTTCCACGTGTCAGTCCCTGTCGGCCATTTTGTCCGTCCCCCTCTTTGGTCAAAACGTCACTGTTTCTACGCACTGACGTGGCAGCTTCTACATTGGATACCTTTTTTAATTTTTTAAATGTCATCTTAATAATAGCTAATTTTGCACATCATTTTGTCTTGTACTTCTCTTTCGGGTTTTTTTTAATTGTAGTACATATCTCGACTTAGTCAGACTAATCTTAAGTTCCTAAGATCTCACCTCAAGAGTCTTAGAGAATATAAATTTGGAACCTTAAGATTTCTCAAGTTCCTATATAGCCTATATAGTTTTGCGCATAAGAAATCTTCACATACTTAATTGTTCAGCTGATGATTAATCATTGGCCTCTTTCTGCTAAGCATCAGGTTTTCATCAGGTTCCAAGTTTTCTAATAGCTCCAACTCTCACATTGTCGTTGAAAACGAAGCGTATATAATTAATCCGATCAAGAAGTTTTTACTTAAAAGATTAGAGGATCGTTAGCAAGAATATTTCCTATTTCTCTTTTGGGGTTATGTTTCCATTTGGGGTTGTTGTGGGCTAATGCAAGATGATCGAATATAATATTTTTTGGATTTAATAGGTTCGGATAATGAAGCTCTAAAAAATTATCTATCAATTAATTTAACTTTGTGTTGGCAATTTATCGCATGAGATAAACCATACAAGTGGCAATAGTTTCCTTTCATCACAACACTGGGCTGCTCTTAAGCTGATATTTGTAAGTGTAAATTCGAGGGATAGGAAAAAAAAAAGAAAAAGTTCGACGATGATTTCCAACTGGTTGGGCCGGCCGTGTTAGGCTCGGACCTAGTCAAAACGACCCGTGGGCCGATCGGTCTATTCTTCAAAGGTCAATCTCCAAGGCCGATCCACGCTCTCCACAGCCCACTAGCATGAGAAAACCTTCCATGCAGAGGTAGAAGTCTACGTAAAGACCTAAACCTAGCTAAAAAACCATATATAAGATATAATTCTCCCATAACAGAGGTACGTAATCGAAAACCTAGTTTTCTGGCTTTGACAGCAATCCCACCTTCACCAAAAGACTGACTTGAGAGTCGGAGGGGCTAATCGGGACATAACCCCCGACGTGCCTTCCTTGTTTTACAGGTATCACCGCGTCGGATTCATCACAGGGAGCAGTCAACCTATGGATCCGAATGGCAACGTACAATTCAGCCAAAATCCGGCAGAACCAGAAAATAAGGCTACATTACATTAGACTTTTAACTATAATGGTTGACTATGTAGGTGAGTAGTTGGGCAATACATTGGTGGATCAATATGATATAATGGTTTACCGATATGTACAACGATCCACTAATGCTATTATTACTAGTTATTGTAATCACTAATTTTTATTTTTAATGACTTGTTTAAATTGTTTTGAATATAGATAAACACATATGAGTTGTGGAAGGAATCTTAAGAATACTAGACAGTATATAAGAGATTGAATATATATGTGTATATGATATAACACTTATCGAACCTTTGATTATTGATGTAAGAAAAAGAAGGATGCTTTGAGTTGTATGATTGCTTCGCAATTGGTGAAATATTTAATAAATTATAAATTATATATTTTAGATAAATTGTTCTACTGATAGAATTACTTCAAATTATTATTATTATTATTATTATGTAATCCATACCGCTAACATTTTAAGGTAATTAAGAAATCTTCAAAAGATTGGTCTAAAAAACTTTAATACTTGAAAAGTTAAATAGACGATTCTTTAATAAAATATTATTTTTCTAACTTATTAATTTTTATATAATGGAAATTATTTTGACATTAGATATAATTAAAAGTAAAAACATTTTTTAAAACAATTAAATTTCTTCCTTGTCACATTAATATTGTTGATTCCAGCTTCAGTGATGTATTAACATAACTAATAGGATAGGAAAAGACTTACACAAAATAGCATAATTTTGTTGGATAGCAGATTAATTTGCAAAATTAAAGATTAAATTTTAAGAATCAATTTTATTGATCAAATTTGATTAAGTTTAAAAATTTTAATAATCAAATTTAGATTATATAAAAAACTAAAAGTTTATACCAAACTAAATATTTTACATTAGAATAATTAATATTTATACAAATATTATAATGTGTAGATATTATTCTTATTATTATAAATTAATATGTTTATTTTATTTTATTATAATATGGTAATAATTCATGTTTTTATTTTAAAATCTAATTTTTATTTAATAAACAATTCAAATTTTATTTATATTTTGATAATTACTAAACAATTTTGAAAGATACGAGCTTATTCCTAAGATTTTTCTTACTATATTGAAAAGAATTTTCATTTACATCCTCAAATTTTTGTGTGAGTTATAAAAAGATTCTCATGTAAACATTATCCACTATAAATAAGGTTCTTTAATCCATCATCCAATTCATTCATCAATGCTCTCTCTCCTTATCCTTCTGGATTCCTTAAACGACCATTCCTCATTGTTACTTTTCTATGTCCTCATCTCAGTGTATTGCTTTTTGCTTCTTGTTCTTCAACCTTCTCCTACCCACCATAGTTGCTTCTTGTGTCCTGTTTGAACACCCATTCGTCTGTGCTAAACTTAAGGCTCCGTTTGGTTGACACGGATTGTTGCCAGAGAAAGAAATATTTTTCCTAAAATTTAAATTACTATATTTGATTCGTTTTTTTAGTAGTTAGGAAATTAAAAACTTTCCTAATTTAGGGAAAGTAGTGGTACTTTCATTGGAATCTAAATCCCAATACCCCCTTGGCATTTAGATTACTTTCCTCAGGAATTTAATTTAAAAAATATACTAGACAATTTAACCATTCCTTCTCTCAACGACTTTAAAATATATAAATTTCAAATAAATTTTTAATTAAAAATATATATAATGAATATTAGTTTATAAATAATAAATTATTTATTTTTAAAAATAAAATATTTTATTAATACTTTATTATATAAAATATTAAAATAAGTTT
>JAOTIZ010000005.1:37819735-37835237 GCA_027123425.1 Erythroxylum panamense | reverse complement strand
ATATCAAGCCCAATTAAATCAAACTGAACCATGAACACATAATTATCAATAATTCATGCTTAATCATCATAAGAAAATATTCGGGGTCTAACACATCTAATATGTATAAGATAAAAAATGTCTTTAAATAATTAGGTCACTAAACTATAACTAGCTAATTGGCTATAGAGCATACACCAACAATCTCCCACTTACACTAAGAAAATTGTTTAAGTATCTTATGCATTATCACCATATGACGATCATGATATTGTTGGGATACTGACTTAGTGAGAGAATTTTACAAAATTCTATATAGTGAGCACTTACTTAAATCTTACAACTTTTATCTTGATTATTATCATAATTAATAGAAATTTCCTAAATACGTACTTGGATTTTTTATGAGACCTTAGTTTCTTTTACATACCCAACGACTCTAATTTTTCACAGTACATTACTATTTGAACAATGCAAGAAATGATATTAAGTTCATTACAGAACTTCTTGATCCAATTAATCGTTTTTACTAAATAAAACATTATTTTGGCTTGATTAGCAATTAATGCTATATTAGAAATTTTTCAATCTCAAATTAATCTTATTCTAAATAAAATATACATTACTGTCTAAACAATGCAAGGGACTACTAAGCTTATTAAAGAACTTCTTGATCCAATTAATCATTTATACTAATTTTAAAATTTTTATTTTGGTTTGATTAGCAATTAATGCTAAATTATAACATTTCCAATCTTAGACTAATATTATTTCAAATAAAATATACCTTAATTATGATTTAATTCTAAAGTTAATATCCATATAAATTTAAACTCAAATATCAACTCATACATAGAATCATGGATATCGTTAATACTTCACATGTATAAGATATCTCAAATACAACATTATTTATGTATTTGGACTAAAATGGATAAACAATTTCTATATCAATTTTTATAGATCTAATTCTCAAAATTAAGTTAATATCTTTTCATATATAATATTAATACTATTATAAAATTATATTTTCAACAATTGAAAATACGAATTGTTGTTCTCTATGAGTAATATGTCTTTACATACTCCTACTAAAGAGGACAACAATACTCCCACTAACCTTCTAGTGGACATAATAAATTCACAATCATATCCAGAAGAAACTCTTTAAATTCATCATGAAAGAGAATCTTTCAACGTCTTGTGGTATTTTAACTATACATCAACTGTATTGACAAAGACATTTGTTCTCATTAAATGTATTGTTATGGTATTTAAAACTCTCAAACTTTATCTTACTCCCACTACTTATCTTGATAATTATTCTTCTATAAGTATACATTGAAACAAATAATTCATTCAATAGGTATATAAGATTATATCTAACTTTTTGGATATCTCATAACCTTTTATTATCCAAATTAGCTATGAACTTTGTAGATGATATATGTTTCAACCTAAGTCAAATGTATGAAGATTTAATTTAATAGCAACTTAAAGAATTATAAAGATTAATAAAATAAAATAACACAAGATAAGGATTGCCTTTAATTCAGTCAGTTGTTCTTCATATGATATAAGAATCCTTATGTGGCAATCTATTGGACCATATTGTTTAATAGATTAAATAAATTTATCAATTATATATTGAATATATAACATAGCAATTTATTATAACAAATAATAAACCAGTAGTTCTTATAAAAAACTAATCAAAAAATCATAAAATATAAACATAAAAAATAATTGATACTCAAAATATAAATCAACCAATTAAAAAATCAAATCTCACATTTTAATACATCTAAACGTATCGACTTACTTTGATCAAATGTAGAAGATTAGACATGCAAGGACTTCGACAAAGCTTAGAAGAAGAGAGAAAAGAAAGATGACTCATTATTCTATAAACCTTAGAAAAACTTAATATGAAAATTTTTCTTTAAATAATGGGACACACTTAACTTTGGGATCAGACATGGTTTGGGATACAGACAAGTATCTTTCTGTTTCTTTTTTGGAGATGGAAATGGGCTGTAACACGTCTATGTCCTAGGACATGTATGTTTATGTAATTTTTTTAGAGATGGACACAAGATTTGACAATTCTGTCTTAGAATGTATCTTTTTATAATTTTTGTATAAATCTTTCCTAGAGGTATATGTGATTAAGCACAAATAGTCACAAGTTGTTTCTTCATCTATAATATTTTAGAACGAAACATGCTCTAGAACATAGACATATTTCAAGCCCTGTATAACTAAAATATCTCAAACCTAAAAGCATGAAAATTCGAAATCCTCTCCTAATCTTTTCATGTCATCTTTATCCTCTTAATTGAAGTACGGAAGAGAAAGTTATTTGTATTCAGGTAGCACTATTGAAATAGTCCTTAATCACTAAATATCTTCATTTTTCTCCTAAGAGCTTCATTTTCTTCCTAAATAAATATATAAGCATAATAAGTATATTTAAGAATAAAATACGCATAAAGGACTAAATATTAAAAGAGGAAAATATGTCACTTTGAATTCTTGTCAGTTTTCATTTAAAACAACCACACTCTTAGAAATTCTAAATTCATGCAATTTACATTTCAATTTTTCATTCTTATTTATACATGTATCTATAAGCTTTTGAGCTATCTTGAATTTGAAAGAGATTTTATTTCTTAAACTCAAAAAGTTGATTTATAACAAATTAATGTCACAATCATTATCATGACAAGAATACGAATTAGAGGGTACCTTATCATTATTGATCATAAAACACATACTTTCCAACTTAATTTCATATTCTACACTCTTCAAATTGCTTGTATGATCAAATATAGCCTTTGGTACCTTATTTATCATATGATCCTCCTTCTTCTTTTTCACTTATTTATTCGTAACTACATTTCTTTATTCATAGTGCCATCATTTGCAACTTCAAGTGTGTGTCAAATGCTGTAAGTATTTTTTCAAATTGACACACTATTTAAAACTTTTCTACTAAATGAACCAAGAACATATATTGCCTTATTATTCAAATCATCCAATATCTCATCATTGACATTGCATCACTTTTGTCTCTAATCCCTCATAACTACAATCTTTCAATTATAAAAAAGTACTTTATCTTATTTTTCCAATTTGAGTAATTATTTTTATTGGTAAATAGAGAAATATCAATATCTTAGCCCTTTTGGTTAAAAAGTGATAAAATTATGCCATAATGACTTTTGCTTAAGTTTTGTTATAAACATATATACAATGAATGAAGTTGTTATGATACCATATTGATCCCTAAATGAAAAGAGAGAGGGAAGTGCTTCATGTGTGTACTTTAAAAACTTTTTCTAAAATTAATGAATTATTTTTAATAAATAAATGTGTGAGATAATATTATATAAAGGTAATCATAACTATAATGAATAAGCCACACGAACACAATGAGCAAGAAGAATAACAAAGAGAGATTGCAAATTGATTTATAATAATTTGTCCAAATAATCCTTAGCTTATATGCTCACTCTCCAATGTTCGCTAAAGAGTTCGTCTTCGTTTAATGAATGAAAAGAAATCCAAGTTATAACATCTCCTTTACCATAATGAAGAGTGACACTTACATATATTTCCATTGTGAGGAGAAACCATCCTAACTTGAATTCATAATCAATTGCCTAAGATAATAGCCCTTAATGTAAGCATAACTAGCTAATTAGAGATGTATCGTATCTACTTATTGGACCAACTTTACAAGTTGGAGTTGAAGAAGTGTCTAAAGTAAAGGTCATATAATTGAATCTAATTTAATTACTTAAAGATTATGCTCTATTACAATCTTTTTCTAATTGTAACTGAGATGTACTTTGCTTGATTATTAAACTCAAAATAAGATTTATATGGTTTAGTTATTGTTCATTAGTTTTTTAGTTGGATTATAACATGTTACAAGGTCAAATTTTCCAACATGTTGTGAAAAACATTAAAGGTTGTACTTTGATTATGAAAACAAGAATTTGAATCAAAATACAATTCCTATAGTATTAATTAAAGTATTCTACGAGTTTAGCTAGTAGAACCAGTAGTTAGTTTCTTAATTGAATAAGGACTCTTAAAGTTCCAATTTAAGTAGTACCAATAGTTGGAGTTTTAATTTAACTAGGAATCTTTAATACACTTACAATTAAGATGTCTATCATGTTTTTAATATTCACCATATATAAGGGGATATTATTAATGAATAAAGACATATTTGACTCATAAAATACTGAGAGTCGTGAGTGTTTTATCTCTTGTTGTTCATTGAACTTTAAAAGTTATTAAAAAGTATCTTCTATGTGGCGTTCGAAACGCTTTACAGACTTTATAGTGGGTTCATATTTGCCCCATAACTCAATATAACTTTATAGTTCTCTTTCTTTTTAATACCAATCATGTAGAGACTTATTTCATGCTTATACATACACGAATGCACTGAAACTCTCTTTGTAACTTTTGTAAGCTCTCTGGACGCCAAACATGCCTCTCATACTTCACTTAATTGGTCTACTTACACCAATAAACCTTTCCCTTAGTTGTTAAAAACCCAAAGACTAATTATTACAAACTGTTACTTTAAATTTACATTAGCCTATCAATCCTCCCAAATCGTGATTTTAATCAGCTTACATGCTCAAAGTTGATTTGTTTAATACAACTATAATTAAAACAACATTCAAAATGCCGCACATATAGTGTTTAATTAAGAGATTAAAAAGGCTTTTCTTTTAAAAACTAAGGATTTATCACTTGATGATTGAAAAGATTAGCACAATGTAGTGACATGAAATGTTTATATAGAGTGAACCTTTAACATCCCAAACTAATCAAGTGATATTAGAATTAATATAAAAATATTGTGACATGTCTTGATCTTCTTTTGTTCTTGCTTTACTTTGAAAGTTGCAAGCTTTATCATTTCTGTTATCAATTTTACGAAGTATTTTCTTAAATTATACGTGGTTTCATTTTGTTCTTATATAATTTTTATTAACATAACACTCATAAGTAGGATTTATGTTTTGTTGTCATCAAAAGATTGATTAGAACCGTCTTTAGTTCAATACTTATGTTTATTAATAGGATATTAAGACAATGATATATGGTTTCACGTAGTTTTAATAAAGGAATATCTCTTATTTCCTTTTAATAGTATAATCTAAGTTTTGAATGAAGTTAAACTTTGTTTGTTGATAAACTTAAATTAAAATTTTAAAAATTTTCAATTATCGGTAAAATTTTTAAAATTTGATATAGTTATTTCTTAACTAATTAAAAATCCTATCATTAATTATTGAATAACTAATTTTTTGACACCACCATCCAGTTGTAATTCCTTTATTATGTAGGGGTATACTTGGGAAATTACAAGCCTAAACTCTTGTATTTTGCAGATCTCTGAGTTATTAATGTATACCACCACTCCAAAGAATAAAATTTATAGTTAAAAATATCTTCTTCTTCTTCTTCTTTTTCAATTTGGTCAAATCCAAGTTCAATTCTATACGATGAATGTGAATCAGTTCAATACCTTGGTGGCTTGGCCCGTGTCCGACAACAATGCTAATCACCATTTCTCCCAAAACTCAAGTTTAAGAACTGGAGGTTAAAGCTAGTTATTGAGCGGCGTGCCAAACCGGATCTTGATGGATTTATTGTGGCCCAGTAACTAAACTCCGAGCCTATTACGTGTACATTTTGTTGTTGTTGTTGTAGCTCCAACATGACCCTTCATTTCCCTGAGATGTGATTCCATATTTGTTCCTTTTATCTGCAAACAACTAGTAAATTGCAATACTAAAACCTTGGAGCTTATCGTATGCTCCCTTCTGGACTTTGTACTGTTCACAAATGAATACGTTTTTCAACTCTGTCTTTTCTTAAAGGGACTCGATATAATGACTATTAAAATCAAGTGATGCATTTAGTATTGAAATCATCAGCTTCTTTTAGCTTGCACAGAAGTTTGTTGAGTATTGGCTCCTTTGTTGTCTCATATTGGTTGGGGACAATAATTGAAATAAGTCTCTTACCTATATAAGGAGGTGGCTACCTCCTTATTTAGTGCACCAAAACAAAGTCAAAGATTTGTAGTACAAATTTGACTCTAGTTAAATTCCTCTTTTGAGGTGAGAGTTGGAGAGTTTGTCTTGTGTATTTCTTTGTGAGTGTGTTGGTGTATTAAAGGATTGGGTGAGAGGAAAAATTGTGTGATTATAAAAAATTTTCACATAGTGAATTTTTTTATCGGTACCTATGATTTTTTTCCGGTTTGAAAGTTTCCACGTAAATTTTCTTGTGTTGTTATTTTTTGATATTTTTGTCTATTAAATATCCTTAAGTGTGAGTTTGAAAGTTCTAAATTCTCAACAAAATTTGCAATCTTGAAAATAAAAATATTCAAATGTGTATAAGCTACATCCAATGTTTTCTATTAAACAGAAAGCAACAAAAATGCCAAATAGAAATATGAAGGTGGGACTGGGGTGGGCCTCGAGAAAATAAGTCACGTGACGTGGTAGTAAGTGGCCGGTGGCGTCGCGTGCCGGCGTGCCTTGCTTTATCCTACCTGGGCAAACCTTTTCTCGTCTCGACAAAAATGAGTTAAAGAAGATGGGACCCACTTGAGCTGCCCTGTCTCTTCTGACCTAAAAAAATTTTAAAAAATATTTTTTATTATTAATATGGAGTAAGGGTTTCTGAGTTCTGAGTTCTGACACACCCAAACTAAAACAATAATTACTTTACTGACAAATGTGTCAGTGACGTAATGTTTCCCAGTCATCATGTGAGAAAAGGGCTCTCGTGTAGATTAAATTACTTTTGTAAAATCCAGGACATGTTAGATGACGTGGACGTCCAATGTAGGGTCCCACAACTTAAGATCCGTACGTAAGAGCTGTTTGATCCAAGATTGTTTTTCTTGGCTTGTGGGCTATGTGCGTTTCTGATTCCCCTGACCCAGTCTTCTATCCAATTCGCAAGGTATCCACTTAGAAGCCTCACTAAACTAGAACGCCTATAGTACTATTCAAGTTCTAAACATGTTGGGTTATCCATTCAATTTCTACCTGCCCTGTCGGAGGTGCCAACTGACATGATATTTTTCGATTAAATTTCTGAATTCATCAATCATATATCCCTTAATTTAAAATTATTAATTAATAACTTATTTAAAATATGTTATTTAAAAAACAAACATTGGTGGGGTGGGACGGATACATATATATGGCGAAGCAGACGTTAGATGTGTCGGATTAAAGCTGTGAGGAGTTTGAAACAACTAACTACATCGTGAGCATGACGTCCTCTTGTCTGTAACTTTAAGTACTAACTTTCATCCCTACAGTTTCCGCAACTTTTCTAGTTATATATACACATGGGATAGTGTCAACATGGTTTGTTGTACAATCCTTGTGCACATATCACATATTTTTTTGACACGTCTTAAATGGTTTTGGTATTTCAATCCGGCCGCTTCGAATATGAGGTTAGTCTACTTCAAAATTTTTGAAAATTAAAAAGCTTGGAAATTTTTAAAAATTTTCGTTTTTTATTTTTTAGTTCAAATCAATGATTTACATTCTTTTAAATTTTAACTTAAATTCAAGTTTGCCTAAATTATTGTTATGTATAATTTTAATTTAATAAAATTTCAGAAAACACTTTAAAATAATTCAGGTTATTGGTAGAAAAAGAATAAAGATGAAAATTTTATGTTTTTATGATTTAGTATATTTTTAAATTTTTTTTTATAAAATTAGTTGAATCGACTAAAAAGGAGAAGGAAGAATTAGTTTACGCTTTAACAATTTTAAAATAATAATACACATATTTTATATTAATTTTTAGTCAAAAATTTTAATGCAATTAATATGTAGCATATAATAAATTATATTGATAAAAAAATTAAAAATAAATGTATGTGTTTATTTTATGAAGTACAAAATTTTATGTTGTAAATATGAAGCATTAAAGCTTTTGATAAACAGTAGTTCAAATGTTTTATTTTGAAAGAGGGGAAAAAAAACAAAAGTCGGGAATGAATAGTCACCTCACAAGCATTAAGTTGTATTGTATAAGTTGTGATTAATTATAACTTACTACCTAACAATGCCGAAAAAGAAGGGAAAACAAGATGCAAGTCCAAGCAGCCAGTTGTTGTCTAGTCATCAGCACTTTCCTGACAGGGTCTGTCAGGTTGATATTTTTCTTTCTTCAGGACAGGGCTCTTCCTTATCCTTTGACCTCCTTCTGAGTCATCTGTGCTCTAGAATGGTTGATATGATTAAGCAAGGGGGAAAAGAATGCAACTTTTAGCCAAAAGAAGGATTGAAAGCTCAAAGAGAAGAGACGCGTCAGGCTTGTAAAACTCATTAAATCAAACTTATTGTCTTTTTCCTTAGTTATTCTTTTCCCAGCTTTTGATCATGGTTTGGAGCCTGTGAACTGTGAAGGGACAAAGCTAGGAAGAAAATAGACCATCTTGAGCTGAGTTAAGACGACTCAATCCAGAAGTTAATGTTGAAGAGTTAAACAAAGAAAGAGTGAAAGCGAAGTTATGAGTAAGTTGGAGAATTTCTCGGAAAGTACGAACAAAACTAATAGGTGGCAGCAGGAGCCAGGAAGCCATGTGAGAAAAGTTTGGAATAGGGACAAAAAGACTTAGCTAGGGCAAGCAAATATTGGAACTTAGTAAGGGTAAATATGTCAAGGAAGCTTTCATATAATTCGGCTTGACAGAGCCGTCACGGCTCACACCTTTAGCTCAGTTCCGGCTCGGGCTTGGACCACTCCCCGTTAAAAGCTTTCTACAAGTATAGCGGGCTAAATAGTTGAGATTAATCTTTAAATTATAAATAATTTTATTATATTTATTTTGTTCTGTGAGGTAAAAGGAAGGGTTATTTGTTTTATTTAGTCTTTAGTACAAAAAAAAAGGTGTTTCTGTGCTGTGTCAAACAAGGCATTTGTGTCATTATCTTCTTATTGTACTTGTGTTAATAATCTTGCAAGGGAGGAATTCACAGGGACATTTCTGTTCCTGTTGGGCATAGCTTTTAATACCTCTGACAATTGTCATATTTTCTGTCAAAAGTCAGGACTTACTAGATACGATTACGAAACAAAGGTTATTTTGTAGAAACCGATTTGATTAATCAAATTGCTAGGACTTTGGAGCTTTTAAGCATTGTTGATCGATCTAAAGCTTAGTCATCTTATACGCCTGTTAAACAAAAGCAAAATTCGAAGATGTGCAGGCGACAAGAGTAGCAGTAACTAGATGATAAAGAGCTCTTTGTTCACAGGGCAAGGAGAAGAGAGTGTAAAAGGTTGAGACATGAAACTACAAATGCCTTCTGAGCTCGGCTGCATTTTTTGTCGGCTTTAGTTTAGTCTCTCCTCAATTCTCTGTGTAAAATAAATCTGTAACCAATGGAAAGTTAAAGGTTAGCAAAAGGATATGTTCAGACTTCTGTTTGTGTCACATGATATAGAGCTAGCTGTTCCTCTCAAAAGTAAAAACAATACTTGCGATTTCCAAGGCAAAAGTATTGTAGAGACTGCAGGTTACTGCCTAGCTCCTCTTTGTGTGTATGAAAGTTATATAATGATGTTAAATATATACTATTATTTGTTTGTCACATTCAATTTTACCATCGGCTGTCTTTGTCTGATTTGTCTTTTTCTCGAGTGCCCCTAAGGCTTCTCCACTGGCCATAAACACACTCTCTTTCTACCGATCACTTCTTGTTGGGTATCTGCCAAAGTTATAAAAGAACCTACAGAAGTCCCTGCAAAAAGCTTATGCAAACTTTCTCTTCACATATTACCCAACACGCCAAACAAAGCCTATTAAAGGCCCACCCAACCAAAAGCAAGCAAGCAACCAAACTCAGTATTCTCTCTCTATGGACTTGCATCTGAAGCAATGGAGAAACCAGCATCAGTCAGAGCAACATCCTTCTTCAAAGATGCCAAAACTCCTTGATTGCCATCAACCACACCACCACCAACAACAACATCATCAGCAGCCACTATCAGCATCTTCTGCTCTTCCTTTGTTCTCACCTGAACCAAACAGCAAATTCAGTAACCTGTCAGCAATATCTGCAGACACAACCACAGCTGCCAACATCGGATTTCCAAGTAAAGGTTTCTTTCTTTACCTTTTCTTGCACACTTCTCTTTTCTCAAACTAACAATGAATACTTCCTGCTATTCAACGTCTCTTTCTGGACGGCCTTAATTTATTCCCTTCACCTTGCTTCATACTCACTTTCACTCTTTGTTAGGGTTTTAATGTTTCTCTTTGTTGTTTTTTCTGTTTATTAGGAATGGGAAGTCACTTTAGCTTATCTCAGTGGCAAGAACTAGAGTTGCAGGCTCTGATCTACAGATATATGCTGGCTGGTGCAGCTATTCCTTCTGAACTTCTGCAGCCAATTAAGAAGAGTCTTCTTCACTCTGCTTCATATATCTTGCACCATCCTCTTCAACATTTCTCTCATTATCAACCGGCCTGTAAGAGCTCATACTCTCATTTCCTTGTAGTTTTTCATTGGTTCAGGTTTTGCAACGTTTAAAGATTCTTTCTTTTTCTATACTTTTAAAGAAAAGATTTTTTTTTTGGGGAAATGCGTGCCTGGGTTGGCCAGTTCTTACTCTTGTTGGAAATCATGACCTCGTATAATTAAAATGCATGTTTTTGTCTTTGCGTTTTGTACTATCAATTCTTTATTCTGCATATTTTCTTAACAGTACAGTTGCCTTGAATATTTTGTCAAAGAAACACCTAAAAGAATGTCTAAAACCATTGATTTCAGATTTGTTCTGTTTAATTAGTTTTTATAGGCCATATATGATAGGAAAAATCCTGTTTATGATAACTTAGTTGAGTTTAAAATAACACTGACATTCTGGCAAATAGGCTACTGGGGAAGACTGGCAATGGATCCAGAGCCAGGACGGTGCCGGAGAACAGATGGAAAGAAATGGAGGTGCTCGAGGGACGTGGTGGCCGGCCAGAAATATTGCGAGCGCCACGTGCATCGTGGCCGCAACCGTTCAAGAAAGCCTGTGGAAATCCCCACCAACACCGCGACCATCTCTTCCAACGCGGGCGGCGGCGATGGACTCGGCGGTGGATGTGGTGTTGCTGCTTTCAGTACCATCACCCCTCCTAGTAGTGCACCATCTGTCGTAGGGGGTGTTAGTGGGACCACTTTTTCTTTTTCAGCGAAATCGCCTTCTGTTGATCTTCTTCACCACCTTGATCACAGGTAAAAGTTAACTTCCTCCTTTCACCTAATTTACATTATTAAGTTTCAGTTTAGTGAGTATCTTTCCTTTCCTTTTCTTTGAAGCCAATCTTGTATGAGTACAGCCGCAAATGTAAAATTTGGTATAGAGCACAAGCTTCGCTTCTGTGCTAGAATTCAACTAAGCAATTAGTCCGGGGTAGGGTAGTAGGACCCATGAAAGACTGTCGAGTATGTCTGAAATCTAGTTTAGAGACTGACTCTGCGCAAACTAACCCTAACCACAGCTTTAGGATATGCTTTTCTTTTGGTTATGCAATTTCATCAACAACATATAGTATGTTTCCTTGTTGAGTTGAATAATCTTTTCTGAAATACTATATGCTGTTTCTTGTACAGTTCCTTAGATTCGAGAACTGAAACAAAGGGTGTCTTTGGACCTCAAAATGAGGTTGGTAAGAAACCAGATGGCCACATTTTGAGGCATTTTTTCGACGACTGGCCACGATCCGTTCAAGAATCAGAAAATGCTGGAAGTAACGCTAGTCCGATGAACTCTGCCACTTGCTTGTCAATTTCAATGCCTGGAAACTCATCGTCGGATGTGTCGCTGAAACTATCCACTGGCAACGGAGAGGTGGCAGGTTCCACCGGAGGCAGTGAAAGGGAGCAGCCACATCTGAACTGGGGAGCTGCCTGGAGTAACCACCAAGTGGCTTCCATGGGAGGACCTCTCGCGGAGGTATTAAGATCTTCCGCTTCCAACTCGTCTCCGACTAGTGTTCTACACCAGTTGCCTCGCTCCACTTCCGAAACTAGCGCTGTCAGCATTTGATTTTACATTTTAGTTTGCGTTGTACATGTATTTGAAGCATTCAGTTTGTTTGTTTTTATTTTTTCCAGATGATTGTGTTATTATTTTAAACGTGCATGGATGTGGTTTTCCTATTTTAATTGGAACCTCTGATTCTGAATCCATCCTGTGATTTATTCATTACCCAAGGTTACTTCGAAGCAAAACTCAATCATACAAGAATAACAACCTCTAAACAAGCAAACTACATAACTCAAAAGTCAATTAAGAACCAAGGTAGTAGCTCAAAGCAACAATGATACTACAACTCGTAAGAGCAAAAACACTTTGAACAGGTTTACAATAAAAGTCAAGAAATGAACAGCAATGAGCCGGGTCGCCAATTTTTTTAAAAATTAATTCTTGTCAATTTTTTAAAATAATTATTATAAAATTAAAAAATATAAAAAGCATCTTTTTTTAAATTAAATTTGAGCTTGAAAGTTGTAACCTGAGCCTATTTAATGGACTGGTTATCTGAAACCATATGCTGAAATGAACCTTTTTGAGACAAGACGATGCTAGCTCCTGAGTGCGTCCTGTCCTTGTAGTTTAAGTCACAAGTGTTGTTACAATGGCTGCCTCTTTGGCAAAAATATTATCATAGAACTGGCATGGAAGATGGAACAACAGTGTCTTGATGCTCGTTTATAATTTGTAGTGTGTAAAGTGTTGAATATTGTCTCAAATCAGAAATCTCAGCTTCTCAATGTCAGAAATCTCAGCTACTCAATGTCAGAAATTGTAGCTTGCTTTCGGTGATTGTTGAGTTACAAATGGAGGCTTGATTTTTCGATGAAGTTTGGTGCAGCTAATTTTGACATTCACCCATGGAATTCTCTATAACAGATAAGCAACAACAACAAAGGAGAAAACACAAGATTTCTGGTGTAAGAAGAGAGAAGTTGTTTAGTGTGAGAATACAAAAATTTTCAGAAGTAAGAGAGAAAAGAATAGTGAGAGGGAGAGAAGAATATATATATATAATATTGTTTTCTCTTTAGTGAGTTTGGATTAATTTTGGGTCTTTTGAAAATTTGAGTGATAAATACTATTGTATGCTCTCATTGATTATAGTGAAATATTTAGTCGTCTTCAAACCGGATGTAGGTATTGCCGAACCAGTATAAAAATCTTGGTGTTCTTGTTGTTGTTTTATTTTTCACTCCAAAATTTATTAATTTTTTCGCACAACAAGTGATATCAGAGCTCCAGTTTTTCCGACTGGGGTGTTGTAGGGGTGAAAATATGTTGGAGCTATAGTGTCGGTGAACAGTGTCTATAAATAGTGCCGGTGAATAGTACCGGTAAACAGTGCCGGTGAACAATGTCAGTAAACAGTGTTGGTGCTACAGTTCCCATGAATAGTGTTGGTGCTACAGTTCCCGTGAACAGTGTTGGTGCTACAGTGTTGTGAATAATATCAGTACTTATTTGTGAACAGTGACAAGTAGATGGTTGGAGATAAAGACGAGCTCGTTAAGAGGGAGTCAATATCGTCATCGTCGACACCTACATCCAATAGACATCCAATCGCTACTACGAGGTTATAGGTTGATAAATTTAATGGCTATAATAATTTTGGTATGTGATAGTGTGAAGTTATGGATGTATTGTATCAACAAGAGTTGGATATGGTTCTGGAAGATAAACCCGAAGATATGGATGACAAGCAGTGGACACGAATTAATCTCCATACTTGTGCCTTTATTCGATCATTCCTTGATAAGGAGCTAAAATATCCTTATATGAAAGAAACTTCTGCTAAGGAGTTATGGACAAAATTGGAGGAAAAGTATATGACCAAGAGTGCAGAAAATCGACTCTTCTTGAAGAAGCGACTCTTCCGATTTCAGTATCATCTAGGTATTTTTATGCATGAACACCTAAATGATTATAATAAAATACTTGCTGATTTAACAAACCTTGATGTGAAAATTCATGACGAGGATAAGGCACTATGTTCGTTAAATTTATTGCCTGATGATTATGATGATTTGATATCTACTTTGTTGTATGAAAAATCTGAGGTAAAACTTGATGAGGTTTCTGCGGCATTAGTGAATCATGAGTGTCGTAAGAAGGAATTAACGACTCACAATTCACAAACTGAGGCACTCACTGCAAGGGGATGAACTGAGGAAAGAAAACATGGTAAGCAGGAAAAATCTCGTTCATAGTCACAAGGGAAGTTTCCTGCTAAAGATGAATATGTCTTTTGTCGTCAAAAGGGTCATCGGAAGAAAGACTGCCCCAAATTGAAGAACAAAGAGAAGGAGAAAGCGGATTCTATAGCAAATGTTGCAAAATCTGGAGATGGTGATTTCGAGTTTACTTTGACTAGTTCATCTACTGATGGTCACTACAAAGAGTGAATTTTGGATTTAGGTTGCACTTATCATATGTGTCTCAATTGGGAATGGTTCTCTAGCTTTCAAGAGCTGGATGGTGGAGTTGTTTTGATGGGAAATAATAATGCTTGCAAAACACAAGGGATAAGCAAAATCCGTTTGAAGATGTACAATGGAGCAGTCAGAGAATTGAGTGATGTTCGGTATGTACTGGATATGAAGAAAAATCTTATCTCATTAGGAGCATTGGAATCCAAGGGTATCAAGATCACCATAGAGGGTAGAGTTCTTAAAGCTGTGTATGGGGCACTTGTGGTGATGAAAGGTATAAGACAAAATAACTTGTATTTTTTGTAGGGGAGTACAGTTACTGATGGAGCAGCTATAATTGAAGCTGCTGATGTAGATAGCTCGGATACGACAAGGTCATGGCATATGCGTCTTGGACATGCTGGTGAAAAGGCATTGTAAGGATTGGTGAAGCAAGGCTTATTGAAAGGCGCAAAGGCATGTAAATTGAAATTCTGTGAACATTGTGTATTAGGTAAGCAAACTAGAGTGAAATTTGGTAATGCTATTCACCATACCAAAGGCATTCTAGATTATGTTCATGCTGATGTTTGAGGACCTTCCAAGAATGCATCTTGGGGAGGTAGCCATTATTTTGTCTCTTTTAATGGTAACTTCTCTAGAAGAGTATGGGTGTACACCATGAAGCATAAAGATGAAGTTTTAAAAATATTCCTGAAGTGGAAAAAGATGATTGAAATGCAAACCGGTCAAAAGATTAAAACTCTCAGATCAGATAATGGTGATGAATATAAGACAGATCCCTTTTTGGAAGTTTGTCAAGATGAGGGTATTGTGAGACATTTCACGGTTAGGGAGACACCATAACAAAATGGGATGGCAAAGCGTATGAACCGTACTTTACTTGAGAAAGTTCAGTGTATGTTGTCTAATGCTGGTTTAGGCAAGGTGTTTTGGGCTGAGGCAATTACTTATGCAAGCCATATTATTAATCAGTTGCC
>JAOTIZ010000005.1:37802990-37817542 GCA_027123425.1 Erythroxylum panamense | reverse complement strand
TGAAGCAGAGGAGAAATTTGATTATGCAGTCTCACTACTGCAAGGTCCCGCATACCAGTGGTGGAAGACCGTGCCGGTAGTTCCACCAGACCTTGTAGTTTGACCTGGGTGGAATTTCTAATAGCATTTTGAGAGAATTACATGCCGAAGATTTATATGGATCGGAAAATGAAGGAATTCTTAGATTTGAAGCACGGCAAGCTCTCAGTGGCAGACTATGAGATAAGAGTTAATGGGGTATGCGACCGCACTGATTCCAACTGAGCAAGATAAATGTAGGCGGTTTGAGGATGGTCTAATATATATTGTTTTTTCTTTGGTGAGTTTGGATTAATTTTGGGTCTTTTAGAAAATTGAGTGATAAACACTATTGTATGCTTTCATTGATTATAGTAAAATATTTAGTCGTCTCCAAATTCGACGTAGGCATTACCGAACCAGTATAAAAATCTTAATGTTCTTATTGTTACTTTATTTTTCACTTCAAGATTTATTAACGTTTCCGCACAACATAAAGAAATTACAAGTCAATAAATATTTGTAGTTTAGTCTGAAATTTGTTTATCAGCACCAAAACAAATGAATCCATGGCTTTTTCCACTGATGGCTGCCTTTATGACACCCGATCAAAGAATCCTAGCTGTGGTATCCAAAAGCCTAAAAAAAGATGAAACACGAGTGTTTTATGTATACTTGACTTTTTCCCAACTTTCTTTATGTATAACACAGATATGAAGTTCCACTTGTGTTTTACAACTTTCTTTATGTATAACACTGTTATGAAAATAAATGAAGAACAGAAGAAAGAAGGGAAGAAGGAGAAATGGGAGAGTCGCAGAGGGAGAACAGAGAACTTAGAGAGAGAGAGAGAGACGGAGAGAGACAGATTCACACAAACATGGGCTAATTCATATCTGAGAGAAACCGTTACAAGTATATTTATAATAGATACAGCTGTTATATCATATTTTCCGTAACAAACACAGATAAGAAGTTCCACTTGTGTTTTATCTTTTTTGGTAATTAAGGTACTTGATACCGTAACCAAACACAAAGAAGAAGATCAGAACCCATCCAATATGGGCAATGGCAACCGCAGGCAGAAAGTCATAATCGAAACCCAAAGCTTCCTTGATGAACACATTCACTGGCACTGTCCCAGCACCAGGTATGACCACAGGATTACTTTTATCACCTATCTGAGATGCCACAAGACCATATACTGTCCAAGACACCGGGTTAGCCCAGTAGTACCACCTCCACCATACAGGAATTTGCTGCGATCAACAACCAAATGTTATCAAGATAAGAGACAAAAATAATTCAGTGTAGGAAATTTAAGGCTACGTACCATCCTGGGAATGAGAAAGCCAGAGAACAAGTTCCATAAGGCAAAGAAAAAGGACATAACAACGGCAGCAATTTGATGTCCTGGAGTCAGGGCCACGGTCATCAACCCATACAATGTGAAGTAAACGAAGCTTGAATATATGATATAGTAAAACCAGAGGAATTTTGCAAGTTTCCACTCAAAGTTCATCATAGAGAAAAGCAGAAGGGCGTAAACGATAGTTTGGACTGCCACATAAATCGCCTCTATCGCCACCTTCAAAGATAAAAACAGTTCCTCAGAACTATGAACTTGTGCATGCCAATGTCGTATCAATTTCTTCATATAATTGAAATCAATTTGAATTAATCAGAGACAGATCTTTCAGGAATTTCCTTTAGATGGGAAGATGTAAAATTTTTAGCAGGTCCCTTTATGACTTCCTATCCAGAAGGGATAGGAGAAACTTCTCAAGGGATGACTACCATATTTACCTGAGCAAATGCAAAGACCAATGAGGAATACATTCCAGCTGCTTTTTCACGATAGAAAACTGTTCTTTCAATAGCAACTACAGGCTGAACTGAGGCCGAATTGGTCGCACCAAGGAAAAGTATAACAGAGTACATGGCTCCCAAAATATTCATCACGTCCTGTTGTTTTGATCTGCACGCGGGATTTTTATTAGAGTGAAGTTGTCCACGATGATAGAATTTGATAAGAGAACATCAGAAGACTTACAACTTCTGTCCTTTGTTCCAGAAAATCAGACCAAAAAGAAACCCGATAAATATGGCCAGGAAGAAACGAATGGCATTATACTCGGGATTTCTCCAATAGGACTGACGCTGTTTCCAGAAACAAGCTTTGATTTGTGTAATATAAGGTTGTGAATACTTGGTTGGGAAGTACAGATCATTAGACCCTGGTGTGGGGGTGCTAAGTTCTTTGATAAGTTCCTGATTCATCCTGTATAATGTGGAAAATGAGTGGAAGAACTGAAAACTAAGCTCTTCAATGTATAATTAAGTAAAAACTTTTACTTATAGAGGGAAGAGTTGGCATAAATTTCTGCAAAATCCACATCTAGCTGGGACTCCATGGCAGGAGAGCTGACTTCAAGCATCCATGTTGCAGGGTTGATTCCATCCTTGATCTTAGGAACTCCTGGGATGGCCTGTATTGAAATACCACAATTGCATGCAATTTCCATCACTAGTAGTAACATTAAGTCGCTTGATCTCAAGATTAATGATGAATTATAGCTAATCAGTATTTGGTGAATTGGAGACCAAAATAGTAAAGAAAGATATGTTTACCTCAAAATATTCTACAAGCTCGTGCGAATGGTGTCCAAGAGGTCCAGCATAAATTACTTGACCACCTCTTTTCATCAGTAATAGCTGAAGCAGCCAAGATATAAAGTTGAACAGATTCAAACAGAATACAGATATAAACATATACAAATGAACACAGACCTCATCAAAAGCTTCAAAGATGTCTATGCTAGGTTGATGAATTGTGCACACAACTGTCCTCCCCGTATCTACAGTATTTCTTACAGTACGCATAACAATGGCAGCAGATCTGGCATCAAGTCCCGAAGTGGGTTCATCCATGAAGATAATTGAAGGGTTGGCAACCAGCTCTACAGCTATCGTTAGCCTCTTCCTTTGTTCTGTTGATAGACCATTCACTCCTGGAAGTCCAACCAATGCATCTCTAATGGGATTTAGCTCAACCAACTCCATCACTTCTTCAACAAACTTCTGCAGAACACATGGAAACAGAAAATTTAGTGTCATAGTAAACCACAAGGAGCTCATCAGAGGATAATTCCGGCAGTAGCGGCAGCTAAGTGAAGTAGAAAGCATAAAACGTGAAACAATATCGCAACTTTCACAAACTTATTAATGTTCATAATTCTGACGAAGCTAACACACCTTTCGAGTTTTTGTGTCAACATCTTTGAAAAGACGGAGCCAGGCTGAGAACAAAATGGATTCATAAACAGTAACATGTGGTGAATGAATGTCATTCTGTTCACAGTAACCACTGACACGAGCAAATGTTTCTTGCTTCTTTGGATAACCAGATATACTTATAGTTCCTTCAATATAGCCTTCTGTTTTCCTTCCAGCCAATACATCCATTAACGTAGTCTTCCCTGCACCACTTACACCCACCAGAGCTGTCAATATACCAGGTCTAAAAGCGCCACTAACGTCTCGTAGCAGTTGAAGGCGATTTTCTTCAACTCCTCGATTCTTCATTTCCTATTGCGGAAAACCAGATGCTCATTTCAATAGCATGTCTAGAAGAAGCACTTCTTCTTCAATATGGTCCTTTTATCAATGTAAAGTTCAAAGTTCCTGATGACTTACGGTTGGCATATCCACATAATAGTTGACATGGTTGAAAGCAAGTGAAAGTGGTTGGAAGGGCAAAACCATCCCTCTTTTTGGTTCGTTATTTGGTCCAGCGTTTTCCAAGGAATTCCTCACTTCCATGTCAACCCCTGTAATTGTTCACGAAATTTTTAAAACATTCAGAAGATGATTTCAGTGGACATGTTTCAACTTTCAAGCACATGAACAGTGGGTTTGATTCTATAATTGTTTGTAATATACAAGAGGAAACAATTTCATTCATGAATGAAGAGTTCTAATGTTGGCTGAAAAAGGTGTTAGAATTTGCATGCAAGGAAGTGGAGGCATTGGCTTAAACCTTCTGTTCCATATAGTGCAGAAGTTGATTTCTGCTTCTTCTTCTTGTCATCATCATCGCCAATGACAAGTTTTGAATCGGAAAAAGCTGCAAGTAAAATATGAACACAGGAAATTTTGATGTCAGGTATCCCATTCATCGTCTGTTCCAAAGACGAGGAGACAGGAGGTGAAATAACTTACGATTCAAGTAAGTTAAGGCTGCAATGAATAATATGTTGAATAGAAGAGAAAAACCAAAAAGTGCCACAACACAAATCCAAAACCAATAATCATCAGTAAAGAAGCCTCTCGATTTCAACAGGACTTTTCCAACAGTAGGTGCATCAATCCTAGGATCTGGATTAGGCTGTGCATTACAGAGCAGTTAGGACATAGAAACCAAAGCAGAATTGAGATGAGTTGAAGTCAATCTATAAAGGGTACTTACTGCACTCCATCTTTTGTCCAGAAATTCATTCATGACAATGGCATTTTGTCCGTACATCATTGGAGAAATATAATAGCCCCATAGCATCCAAGACTTAATGTCATCTGAAGCAGAGCAAGATGATGCTTAATTTATAACCAGATATTGACAAATAGTTTCATCAATATATTTGTTACTCGAATTAAAGTTATAAAGCATAATAAGGTGGAGGCTGATTCTCTTCTGTAACTACCAATGTGAACATGTATCAATGCTCTTTGATGTAGCCAAACAAAACAATAAGGCGATGAATCAACTGCTTACTCTTGGCTATTACAAATCCTCCAAGGGTAAAAACTATGAGCAAGGTGAAAGTTCCCAGCGTGTTTGCGACAACTTGTGTTCTTCCAACGGCAGCAGTGAAACGAAAAAGGGATAGAGCCATTTGGTGTATACCAAAAAACGCCACAAACTGTCTGACAAGCCTGAGGAAGCAAAGGAAGATGTGTTTTGAGTGAAGATGCTACTACAACATCAGTAAGACGAAAATTTTGAACTCAATTCACCTGCGAATAGATGGTGCAAAACCGATAGTGTAATAGGTTAAGACAATCCATATCAGCGATTCCACAAATGATAATGGGATTCTAAGCAACCAGATTGGTAATCCATAAGCCCATGGAGGATAAAACAAGAAGTCCCTTTGCTTATAAAACACAGGTAGACTGAAGACTGTCATTGCAAGTTCTGCCATCCCATTAAACATCACATTAATTAGACTGAAAAACAATGCTCCAAAGAACTTTTGTCCATCTTGCACTGTCCCAACTTTCATTTCTGTCCTTAGAAACACAGTGAGGGCAATTATTGACATTATTGTTATCTGGGACGTCTTGAATATGTAAACAAAAGAATTTCGTTTCATCAGCAACCACTCCCTTGAGAAACATGCCTTGAAAAGTTCCCAATTTGAAATCCCATACTTGCTTGTCACTAATGCAGCCGGATGAATTCTTGATTTATCATAAGGATTGCTCAAATCTGATGCGAGCCCTTGGCCTATATGGAATGAGCTGAAGCCTTGCACGAATTCGGAAACTGAAAGAAATCTATAAGGTTCGTCCTTCTTGTACCAATACTGTTCTTGGTCTTTCTTGGAAGTTACTTCTTGCAGGAAGTCAGCTACTCCTTTTCTTTCCGGGCATTTGAAACCCATGTATTCAAAGAATTCTAGGATATGATCACGAGGACCTTGATAAACAATCTGACCTTCTGCTAGTAGGATAATGTCATCAAAAAGATCAAATGTCTCCGGTGCTGGCTGTAGAAGAGAAATAATCATTGTTACATCCATGATATGAACCATTTGCCTCGTGAACTTGCATATCTGAAATGTAGTTGAACTGTCCAACCCTGTTGATATTTCATCCATTAAAAGAACCTTTGCTGGTCCTACCAGCATCTCCCCTGCATCCATTTCATACAGCACTTTAATTATGCATCAAGAATATGGAAACCAGACAAATGAATCATATATGATTTCCATTCCGGTTTAACTGAACTTTACTCGTTGACTTCGGGTTAGGACCAGCCTTTTGGCCAAGTGCTTGACCTTAGTCAGAGAAGAATACCTGTAGTCAGACGTTTTTTTTGTCCTCCAGATATACCTCTTATCATCTCATTCCCAACCGTAATATCTGCACAAATATCCAACCCCAGTATCTGTTGAAGACTCTTCAGTTAGTCTACAGGTTTACTTCTTTAATATGTGAAAAGAGTATTTAAGAAAAATAAACAAGATATACCATACTATTTGAAATGAATGTAATAAACCTTGAGGACATAATCAGTAACCAAATTGGTTTGTTGGCCTGCCATTGCCGCTGCTTTCATAAATGCATCAATCTCAGGGTCTGGTTTAATTCCTGCTTCTTTCTCTCGTCTCGAGAGTTCTGCTAGCATTTCGTATCGTGATCCCACTCCTAAGCAGCGTCCAGAGAAGTCCAATGTCTCTCTGACTGTCATTTCTCCGAGTGAAGGTCATGTTGGCTAACATAAGCACAAGTCCTCTGAGGAACAAATTCATTAAATTCATGACCACAATAGGTGATTCTGCCAGTAGCCTGTTCATAATGTCATTCAGAAACTACTAAGTCAACTTAACTGGTATACAAAATGGGCCAGCAACAAACAATATTTCAAGAAGCAGAAGATATACTTTCAAGTTAAGATCGAGTTTTCCTGCCAGAGCTTGCAGGAGTGTTGTTTTCCCAGCTCCAGGAGGACCAAGAAGTAAAGTCATCCTGAAAAATAATCACATATTGGCAGAAAATGAATATCATTTTAATAGACAAGAAATAGGCATAAAAATGATCCCCAAAAAAAAGAACATAAAACAAGAATGCTTTGATGAAAAAAAAAATGCTAGCTATAATAATCATTGGAATGAAGTGGTTGTGACGATTTAGTATGGATACCTCGATGGTTTGACAATTCCGCTGACATCTTGAAGAATTTGTATTTTTCTCTTTTTGGATCGAACAACACGAATCAGTCCAAGAGCATTCTGCCATAACATCCAAGTTTCAACTTTATTCATTAAATAACTAATCTTTAAGTTCTCAATATATATATATATATATATATAATAAAAGTTTGTCAACAGAAAAACCAAGAAGAAGATTGAAAGACCTCAAATGTGTTTAAAGTAGCATTAAGAAGAGTAGGAAGAGCTCTGCTCCCAAAGTACACTTTTCCCTCCACCGATAGATGCTCATACCGCACTTCAATCTTAGGAGTCTCAATCCCAACCCTACATAGAAGACTTCCTTTGGTAGGTCATAATCAAATAACTTAACAAGAAACAAACATGAAGAAAGTTAAGCAAACTTGTCAGGAAAGAAAGATAGAAAGCTAATGAAGAAGCATTTACTGAAACTGACCTATCATTTCTCTCCCTCACTCTCCTAAGAAACTTCTCATTATCCTCTTCAGCAACTTTCAATATACTCTCAATCAAGTGCTTCCTGTCTTGCGCTCCAAGCTTTCTCAAATCAATCTCATTTTGTACAACTCTTCCATTATCCAACACATTCATTAACACCCCTTTCCTCATGCGGTCGTATGTCGGCAACCGCTCAATCGCCGCCCACCGGAGTTCGTCCTCGTCCTCGCCCCGCCTCTCACTCCTGTTAAACACATCCGGCTGCGCCATCCATACATCCCGGAAGCTATTAGATGTCCAGCTCCGGCGACTCACCGATGCAAAGCTGCTTCGGTTGCTCACTGATCTCTCCAGATCATCTCCCGCCAAAGCTGCCGCCATATGCGGTGCAATCAAGAAATAAAAACACTTCTCCTCTTTACGTAGTTTCAATGTAACTTCACTTCACGTATCACAATATTAGTAAACTAAGATTTTTCCGAATCCTTGGAGTTGCAGACTTCACTAACTAACGAATAACTATGCTTAAAAAGGAAAAAGAAGCCGACAAACTTGTAACCAAATCCTAGGCTGCCACTTCCGAACTATATCAAGAACCCTCAAACTACACAATCTCGATCAGATCGAATCACGAGGAGCTCATTAAATGAACAGACCGGAAAGTAAAACAGAAGAAGATCAGAAAATGAATGGAATGGAGCTCAATAAGTGCGAAGATTCTCTGCAAAGTGTGAAGTCGTAGTTGGACTGATCTCTCTCTTTCTCTCATATATACGGGTTTTTTGGAATCTAATTTATATGGTTTGCTTGTTTATTTGATATTTGACATTTGGCGAGAGAGTTGGTAAAGGTTGTCTTTGAGGGTTTACTTGCGAGTTACGAACATGCATTTGCACTCATGTGTTTGCACTTTGCAATTGCATTGATGAGCCGAAGAAATAAGTTGGCATTGCGAAATGTCGCATGAAGATGGTTACGCCAATGATTGTTATTGGATGTTAGTTACAGGAGAGGAGAGTCCATCTCCTGGCTGGCCCCTCGCTCCTTACCTATTAAATTATACAATTTCCTCCTATCAGAATTCGAATAATCAGAAATTTTCAAAAACGCACGTTTCATATATATAACGTTAAAAAAAAGATTGTTTTGTTTTCTCTTTAAAAAGACATTTTGTACAAAAATGTAAAATCATAATATAATATAACAAAAGTTTATTCTGACAAATTTTATTATATTTAAAATTGCCTTTTTATTGTGTTTAATATAAATATTTTTTTTCGATTATATTTAAAAAAATTAATAATTTTAGGACGAGTTATGTTAAAATTTAAAGTATTAAAAAAACCGTACTAACATCGTATTAGAAAATGTCTTGGAATCAAAAGACAAGATCTTTCGTGCATAAATGCGGGTCGATACGGTAACGTGTTTGTTTAGATCGTGGCAGTCGACTTTGATACGTGTGGCGTGAAAGATGCTCTTCTCGCTTCATTCACTTACTTAATTAATGCGTCACCTTTATCACTTTATTAGAGAACCCTACAAATTAATATTCCATGACTAAATCTAAAAAGAAATGCTAGGTACAATCCAAAAGTTGCCTTTGGATTTGACACAACCTTATTAAGAATAAGAAGGAAAAAAAATACAATAAACGTATCCAGGTAATTAAAAGCCTTGTTGTGTATAATTGGAACAGATATTTTGATTCATTTTTGTTGTGTTTTATTAAATTTTAATTTTTGAATAAATAAGAGAGACAAAAAAATAGATAAAAATATAATAAATAAAACAGACGATGTATTCCGTTATATAATAATTTTAATAGTTTCCGCGCATAAGAAACATAATAATTGTTGTTTAGACTTTGGAGAAAGCAGATCCTCTAATCTTGGGACAAAATTTTCTGTTCAATATTATAATGTCTTATTCTGTCCCATAAATTTTAGTCATTTATTTATACAAATTTTGTGTTTATTTATATGAAACTTATGTGAGACTTACATAAATAAATAGCTAAAATTTATGGAACAGAATAAGATATCGTAATATTAAATAGAGAATCTGCACTCTCTAGTCTCTGTCTCTGCTTATTCCATCAGTTACCAAAGTTCTCTTAGTCATCTAATTGCTTTTTATTTATTGATGAAAACAAAACATTTTAAAACAGAGCAGTAGAGATTATGGAGCACGTAAGAATGAATCTCTGAGCGAAAATGACGTTACGTAAGAGATAATGTGCTTTGAAAGTAACAACGTGCGGCATTAAAAACGGATGGTCAAAGAACACTTTGTTGATGTCACATGCACAGTTCCCTCTTTGTTGAGGAGGAAAGGTGAGAACATGACACGTGCGGGGTGTCATTTAATTGTAGCGGTTAGTAAGTAGACTGATGCTATTGAATTCAATTCATATCCGTTGCTTCATTCAATATACATGCACCCAATCGCATTGCTCCAAATTTCAACAAAGATAACATCTCAGATATTCTAGATCCCTTATAAAGTCAAACAAAGCCAAAGACAATTCAAAGTATCAATCTCCTTTACAAGCTTTAGATGTCACTAGAATAACTTGGCAGCTATTCATAGCAAATTAGTATTAAATTTCATTACGTTCATATTAGGTATTATTTTGAGTAAAATTTTAAATTATAAATATGCTCTAAATTCTTTAAGTTATAAAATAGTTTTTTCAATTTATCGCAGTGTATAATTTATAATTTTAAATCAATCATATCTCAAAAATAATAAAAATTGAAATAATAATAATCTATTTATTTTTATATTACCTTCACATATTTCACGTATAAGTAAAAACCACAATAAATATGAAAAAATTTAAAATATAAAATTAAGGACAATACAAAATATTTAAAATGTTATAATTTCATCATATAATAAATAATAATTATATCAAAATATCAAATAATAAATAATAAATATTTATGACTCTCTAATTGTTACAATTTACAACAAGGGTTTGAGTCGAGGAAACAACTAATTAGAAGTGAAACCTGAAATAAAAATATTTACAATTATATTTATATTGCATATATAGATTTTAATATATATACATCAAATATAAGTAAAATTAAAATAAGAGGATAAATAAAAATATGGAAATTTATTAAATTGAATATTCACTTAAATCGCATCGACTCTAATTTTCATTTGGTACAAAATTCTCAATATTAAAAGGAGTCTCATTATCACCATCATTCATAAATAAGTGATGTATCCCATCACAAATTAACTCATAATTATTCTATATATTCTCATATTGGCATAAATGAGTGATGCAACCCCTAATATTAAGTATACGTAAAATGTCAATTTAGTAACTATAAAAATGTTAAAATGCTTCCTATATCAAGTTACTAATTGACCATATGAATCTCTAAAAATGCAGTAATATCATATTATATCTGTTTAACATTCAAACCCATCCTATATTGGTACATAAACAAAATATAGTTCTCAATCCATAATGTTATTTGCAAGACAACTCAACCAATATCCTATATTAAAGTTCCCCAAAAAAAACCCCTAAAACCATTCATTTATCAATCCCATCACAAAACAAATATACGCAAAAAAAAAGAAAAAATCCAACCAAAAATGAGGTGAGAATATGAAAAGTAAAGAGAACCTAGTCAACTCAAAGAGTATCAATAAAATAACCTATTGACAAAAGTCAGATATTTGAAACTATAATTCAAACTCATAATATATTAATTCATTAATAAACTCAACTTTAAGAATGTAACAACCAAACACAACCAATAAGAAAATGTATTAATGATAGAGATTAACAATACTTAAAATTTAAAGCTAATAATTTATATTAACAATACATAAAGTTTAGATTAACAATACTTAAAATTTAAAATCATAAACCGAAGTTCATATCACAAATAAGTTTCAGTTCGTGCAGGCCATTTACATTAAAATGTAGGAAGTTCAAATGAGAGGTTCAAACCACAAACAAATACCCAAATTAAACCATGTACACAAAAACTCAATAAATAACAAAACCCACTTACCTCAAATGACACAGAGAAGAAGTCACTGAAGCACGTGAAGGAAGAAGATGATGGAGCTAGAGTGTCTGATGGTCAAAGAAGATAACCAAAACAAGAAAAGAAAACAATAACAATCAAAGCAGTACACAAAACATAATAACAAATTAAACCAAACGACGTCGTTTTCGATTTATTTAAAATGATTAAGCTGAAGTTAACGATGGAATGCCCAAATCTTCATAAAATCACCGACAAAATATATTACTGTCGATAAACCCAACGCTTGATTATTGAATCAAACATTATTTATGTGTAAATTTATCGACCGAGTGGTTATATCATTGAAAATTCACCAACGGAATATAGATCCGTCGATAAATCCCTGATGCTAATTTATTACAGTAAATGTTCCTGCTAATTTATCGATGAGTATCTCTTTTTCGTTGCTATATTCTATCGAAAAATTTGCCAAGATATTTTCTCGCTACTTTTATCGACGAAAATTTTGTCTCGCAAAATGAAAAGTTTTACGACAATGTTAATGACAGATATTGATTTTCCGTCTCTAATTAGCTATGATATTTATTCTATCAGTATTTTTTTGTCGATAATTTATGTTAATTTATGATTTTCTTGTAGCTGACGAATGTACAATGAAACTGACGGGAACTTGCTTGTTAACATGATAACGACAATTCTTAGTACAGTAAGTGCAGCAATTGACGTGTAAGGTACAAATTAATTAGCTAGAAATTTGGATATTATCGAATCAAAGAAAAAAAAGGATATTATCAAGAACCAGAGACAAGTAACGACAATTCTTAGTACAGTAAATGCAGCAATTGACGTGTAAGGTACAAATTAATTAGCTAGAAATTTGGATATTATCGAATCAAAGAGAAAAAAAAGGATATTATAAAGAACCAGAGATAAATTAGAAATTATGGAACGTAAATATCTGTAATTAAAAAGTAAACAGGTGGTTTTCATTACACCAAAGCATACTTTAACGTACCCTTTAATTCAATTTTACCTACAAACTCGACTTCTTGTTCTGTATGTCGTAGACCCTTGTTCTTTAATATATGCTGACTGCTTAGAGGGGTTGGCAAGCGTTAATCCCCAGTCCTAACTCATTTAGACGGGTTTATCCTAAAAACTATCTGATAAAACATTTATTTAAAGATAATTTCAGGAATAATTTCCCTGAAAGTTTGGTTAAGGACCATTTCTGAAAGGAAAAACTGTTGGAATTTGAAAATTTGGGTAGAAATTAGGGATGATGAAGAGTCAAACATTTTGCATGATTGTGTATACCTTTTTCTCAAAAGTGTGATTGGACCTACTATGAAGATTATGACATATCATCTTCATAATTCAACAAAATTAACCATACAATTGAAGATGATGATATATGAACTCCACCACATTTATGGAGGTCAATTATATATAATCGTAATCAAATCTTTTCGAACAAAATATCTTTGCCATCCGACTCTTATTGGAGTTAATATCTAATATGTGTTTGTTCACTTGTCTTTTACGTACACGTACCTGTTGGAAGCAAACAAAACGTGCCCATGAACGAGAAAACCTACACATATTTGTTCTACTCTGCAATTAAAACATTTACAAGGCATTATACATACAAATTCTAACGTTTATCAACTTCTAACTGTTGGGGCGTATTCACCTGTATTTAAAAAATGCTGTATTCTTGTACTTTGACATCCAACTCATTAATTAACTGGGAGAAAAAAGTAAATGAGTTAGATGTAAAATAGAACAAGGCACAATAATTTTGGGTACATTATCTAACTCTGACTTAACTATGAATGATACTTACCTAACTCTTGACTTAACTATGAACGATCGTTATCGTATCAGGTTTAATAATTGGCAAGTAGCGGAAACTGACACTGCCGGTCCTTGACTTGCCTAGCTAGTTAACTAATGTGGTAGAAGTGGGCCATTCTTCCAATTTACACAGATATGAATATACATAGCAGCGACACAGTAGTCTGCGAAGCTGACATGTATTTATGGAGGCATTGGAGATGAAATAGAAATGGGAGAGATCGGCAGCATTAATAAGGTCGGCAACGGTTGACCCAAGCCGGTGAAAATATCAAGAGTTTTGAAGGCGTATTGTCTTGAGTTGTCGTGGATTAATACTGTCATATTGCCCAAGTCCTGAGTCATTGTATTGCTTTATTCTTAGAAAGATCTTATGAACTACTATATTTAGATTGTGATGTTTCAATGGTACAGCATGCGTAATGGTTACGGAGGCTAAAAATGGAAGAGTTCTCGAAAGCTGACTCACATGACTACCCTACCATTTAAGCTAATTGAATGAAATCTCCAGCTGTCAGGTTTGTTTTCTGATGGCAGGATAGGGTGGAGTATTGATACTTGGTCATGACCGCACGGAGTTAATGACGATGTGGTCAAGGCCCTTTCAGGATGCAGTTATTGCATAACCAGACTTCCTCTAAACTTTCCCAGGTCTACACGAACTTTAATAGGAGTAGAACTAGGTTCTTGCATTACCTATGAAAGGAAAAACTGTTGTACGTATATGAGTCATTAATTATATGTTGGCAGCTATGTGAAAATTGGTGATATGAATTAAAAAACCAGTTTGACAAATGTACACAATCTTTTTACGTTGTTTCTTCTTATTTTGCAAGTTGCAATACGATGTTAATAATTATCTAAGATTCAATACAAAAGGATTGAATAAACTCAACTAATTAAATGTGTTCATTTGCCAAATCCTTGCGATATTTCGACTTTTGCTAGTGGCCATCATTATCTTATATGGTTTCTAATCAATAATTGTGATGTTAGGAATTACAGATATATTACCAGAAAATTACTAAAGAATGTCAAAAGAACTTTAGTTCATCTGAATATACATGCAATAACCTTCCTTTAGAAGACTTTTAAGCTTCGCCACAGGAGAAATTGGAAGCCACTCTACTCACGTGAAATATTTTGTTTTAATTACTCTATTCTTATTAAATATTATTCACATACACTACAAGAAATCCGATTATTACCGACGGAAAATACCGTCGGTAAATAACGAATTTCCGTCGCTGAATACAATCAC
>JAOTIZ010000005.1:37779654-37802890 GCA_027123425.1 Erythroxylum panamense | reverse complement strand
CCGATGACTAGTTTTCCGTCGCTAATTTCCGTTGCAAATTTTGTCGAGATAAATTCCCTCCAAATTTAGCGACGAATATTAGTACCGTCGCTAAATCACTCAATTAGTGCGACGGAAAGCATATTTTCGTCGCTAATTGCCGACGGAAATCTTTCCGTTGCTAATTTTCGGTCGCTATTCTACATTTTTCTTGTAGTGCAATAGACTATTTTGTAAATTTTAAAAATTTGAAGAACTATTTCATAAATTTAAAAAATTATTTGAAACGATATCCAGTAATGACCGGTAATGGTACAGTATTGTATTAGATCTCAATCTGATACTAAGTCCAGTACAGTATTCGCAACTTTATTTATAAAGAAGAGGCACTTCAAAATAAGTAATTACAATTATTATTGCTAATTTTAATTACAGAATTCTCTGTATATTTAACACGATTCAATTTTGACTATCTAAATATTGAAATATACTCACCTACGTGATCAAGTTTGATATTTTAAATAATTATTTCTGTAAATTTATAGACTTGAGACGAAGCCCAACAAACCTACTCGTAAACCAAGCTTATTTCTAGTTTTCCTATGCCACAACCAAGCTTATTTCTAGTTTTCCTATCCCACAACCAAGCTTTAACAATTCAATAAACAATATTAATGTTGACAAGTTCACATTTCAACAATCTCTAAGAGAAATTTAGTGGAAAAGCATAAAGACCAAAAACAAGTAGACAAAATGGCTAATGATGATTGAGGATATTGAGGCAGATGCCTGAAAATATCATGACAAGACAGAGACAGTGACAGGTTGTCTAAAAGAAGAAGTCATGCAAGACACTCGTGTTGTCCTGGAAACATCAAATAACATGCATAAAATCTGGTCACGTACAAATGCTTCTGCTGATATACACGTCTCATCGTGATTACGAGGCCCTATTTAGTTATCTGTTCTCAGTAAATTCATGTCACTTGGTTTTCTCAAACCTTGGAAATTTGTAACTTTCTTATTGGTGTAGATTTGGTCGCACTTCTTGCTGTTGTTAGTTGATTTAAGAGTACTTTATTAATTATCCTATTGAGAATTGCTAGGAATATCAAGAATTTTGTCTTCCGAGAATATATATTATAATTATATTTTTAGGCAGCCTGTCATGATTGGGAATTTATATATATTAATAGAGTTTTTGTTTGTAGATCTTTTTTTAAAATAACTTTTTTAACAAGTTAATTGACTGTTTGACTATCATTTAAAAAAAACTTCATACAATAGACTATTTGGCAACATAAAAATACAAATTATTTTAATTTTAACTATATTTTATTTTGTAATAAAAGTTATTTATGCATATAAATATTATTTAAAGTATATTAAACAATATGTAAAGCACCATATATTAATTATTATATAATTTTAAACCATATGAAATATAAATGAAAATATATCTAATCAAATCTTTTATAACAGCAATTATTAACATAAAATTATAGCAATAATTAACATATATAAAGATCAAAAGATTCAACATTCTATAACATCACCGTCGGAGTAAGTAAATAAGGGAGGGAGGAGAAGTTATACCAAGCCGTCGGAGACCAGGAGGAGAGGCGACTGTGGCGTGCGGCGACCGACGAGGACCGAGCGGCGAGCGGCGGCTGATGAAACGGCGGCCAGCAACGACGAGGGAGAACGGAGAAGCAGAGGAAAAAGGAAGGAGAAGGCGGCTGCGTCTGCGGGAAGAGGAGGAAGACTCGCAGACGCAGCCCTAAATAATAACCAAAACGACGTCGTTTTGAGTAAGTGAAGGGCGAGGTTTTCACCGACTCCATCACCGACGGAATTTTGGCGTCGCAAAATATTTCAGCATATTCTCCGACCGAATAGTTTTCGGTCGGAAAACGTGACACTCCCACCCAATTTCTCCGACGGTAACGTTATTTCGGTCGGTATTTCCAACGGTTTCTATACCGTCGGTATTTTTCCGTCGGAATTAGTCATTTTTCTTGTAATGATATTTATATAAATCACACATAAATATATGGATAGAATTTAATAGAATATGATAAGAATATCATAATCGGAATAACGGATGTGATCCCTCCTCTACTACCATAAACTTCTTGAGTCTTATGTATTGAAAAATTTTTCATCATCTTTATCAAAGTCCTGGATCGCCTCTTTAAATGCCGTGTTAGAAACTAGAAAGCACTATAAAGTCAACAAACAAAATATAGAACAAACTAACAACCACTTCATCCTTTTAATCGAGGGAATAGTAAAGTCCACTTCCAAACTGTCTTCAAATCTACGAAAAGCGCACCTATATCGAGTTATTGTATATGGGTCAGCATCTACCTTTATGAATGGCCACAGGCTGCACGGTGCAATACTACGTGAGATTACATTTTTATATAAAAGATATTCAAGCAAACGGGTTGAAGTAATTAGAAGCTTAACCTATGAGAGTTGACATTAATCATTATGTTAGTATCACATGTTCAGTTTTCCATAATTGCAATGAGGGTTAGGAATTAGTAAAACTTAAAGGAATAAAAGAGCAAGAGAGAGTCTGCAATTATTCGTTATTCCTTTAAAAGTCAGGTGAAGCCGTCAGAACAAGTATAATGATATAATATTGAGATATAGAACACTTAAAATAGAACCAAGTTAAAATGAGAAAACAGAGAAAGAGAAGAATTATCACCAGACAAATTTAACCAAAAAAAGGACATATTTATGAGAAACCTATTTCAATCTCTTCAATACACTCCACTTATCTCTTTAATTCTGTTTACAAAAAGATACACAAATAGAATCTAGAATGCATCAAAGAACAGGATACTTAAAACATACGAAAAATATCCTATATATAGAACAACTAAAGTGGTGAATTTGGGTTTCTACATAATTCCCTAATTATAGTTGTGTTATAGCTATGTCAAGCTTTAATAATGAAAGGCATAACTGACATTTATCTTTAAATATTAAATAAAGAGTAAAGGATATTTCTCCCACTTAATGTCACCTTTACTTTTATTCATATCGCTTATATTTCTACTAGGCTGATAGGAGATCGATAATATATGAATTTATTAGTGTTAATCAACTTTGTTAGCATATCTGTCAGGTTATCTTTAGTATGAATTTTTTGAACATCTCACTTTTTTTTTTGATAAAATGATATTAAACTCGAATTTGTTTTGTCCTTGGATAAAATGATGAATTTTTTTTCAAGTGCAAATCGCTCTCTCACAAAAAGAGTAATCTTCTCTTGTTTGCGTTTGAGCTCTTCCACTAATATTAGTAATCAAATTGCTTATTTGCTAGCTTGTATAGCTACGATATATTTTACCTCCGTCGTAGAAGTAGCTACAATAGATTACAATTTTGAAACCCAGCTTACAACATAACTTAGGGTAAATTTGCTTTTGTTAAGATCACCTACATAATCTGAATCAATATAGCCTCTAACAATAAAGTATGATCCTCCAAAATCTAATGCACTGTTTGAAGTACCTTTAATATATCTCAAGATTCTTTTTACAATACTCCAGTATTTTTTACCATGATTTGCCATGTATCAACTAACCACTCCCAGTGCATATACAATGTTTTGTCTTGTATAGATCATAACAAACATTAAGCTATCTATTATTGATGCATATGATAGTCGAGACATTTCTATCTTTTCTATTTTGTTACTTAGACTCTCACTTGAAGATAATTTAAAATTAATAAAAAGATGTATAAAAATTGGCTTATAATCTTGCATATTGAAAGACTGCTAGATTTTTTTTCAAATAATTCTTTTGAGAAAGTCAAATCTTCTTATTATTTTGGTCTCGTTAAATTTGCATCCTTAAAATCTTGTTTGCTAGTCTCAAGTCCTTTATTTTAAATTCCCTAGCCAAATGTGCCTTCAACTCTTTAATATGATCTTTGTTGGGTTCATCAACATATAATAGCAAGATAATGAAATCATTATCACCAAATCTCTTGTAATAAGCATAAGGATCTGAATTGAGTCTATTGCATCGAAGGCTCAAGATGAAAGAATCAAATATCTTATACTAGCATCTTAATGCCTGTTTGAGACTATAAAGGGATTTGTTCAACTTACAAATCAAGTTTTCTTTTTCTTTGTCTTCAAACCCTTCTTGTTGGAGCACATAACTTTCTTCTTCAAGTTCTCCATAAAAATAACAGATTGACATCTAACTATTCTAAATGTAAATCATATATAGCACGCATAGCCAAGACTACTCAAATAGTTGCCAATGGAACAATAGGGAAAAATATTTTGTTGAAATCAATACCCACTTTTTAAGCATATCATTTTGCTACTAATCTTGCATGATAATGTTCTATTTGGTCATTGCCATCTCATTTGATCTTACATAGACCCAATTGTTACGAATGGTCTTCCTTCCTTATTGTAGACAAGATCGGTGTATTATTTTTATATAAAGCTTCAAATTCTTCTTGCATTGTTGTTATTTATAGACAAGCAGCCTTATAGAAAGTTTTGGTTCTCCATCCTTTGTTAGTAAATAATATGCAATATTATTAGAGATGGCGAGTTGGACCAACCCGACTTACTATATAAATTTTTTAAGAAAACCGCTAAAAAATTTCATCGTCGTTTTGACAAAATGGTCAGGCCGGATTCTTTTTTCCATCCCTAAATATTACCTCCCATAATTTATTCTAAGTGCCAACCTAGTTCTCTCCTTTCCTGAGTTGACCATCGAAACTTTGGGGATGATAACTCAACTTATTCTTATTCTTCATACTCTAGGCAACTTCCAAAGAATTTGAATCTTCTTATTTTTGTCTTTCTTCAACTTGAACTGTAGTAGTCTTTAGTTTCTCCTTTGAAGTGATTTTTTTAATCCTTTTCTTGTAACTTATCTTCTACAAATATGACATCTCTGCTAATTATTACCTTATGGGTAGTGAAATTTCACATGTGATACCCCTTAATTCCGTTGGTGTATCTCAAGAAAATGCATTTCTTAGATTTTTTATTCAATTTTGACATGTATTAGGAATTATACATCACATATGCAGAACATCCAAAAATATGGAGGAATGAATAATTAGTAGAATTACCGGTTCATATCTTTATTAGTGTGATCTTCATCCCAAATGTTATTGATAGAGACTAATTTATCACATAACAAGAGATTTTTATTGCGTCTATCTAAAATGGTTTGGCTAGACCTTTAGTCCTCAACATTGCTTTTGCTCTTTCCAATAATGTTATATTGATTTGCTTTACTACTCCATTCTATTGTGGAGTGTACGCTACTGTGAACTATCTCATGATGCCTTCTTGTTTATGAAATGCATCAAACTCGTCGCTAACGTATTTGCCTCCATTATTTAACCATAGACACTTGATTATTTTCCCAACTTCAAGTTCTACATGCACCTTGAAATTCTTGAAAACTAGAACCATGTTGTCTTCCTTTTGATTGGATACACTAAACATCTCCTAGAGTAATCATCAATAAAAGATACAAAGTATCATGCACCTCCTAATAATGAAATTGATGCTTGTCGATATCGTATGTGAGAATATTATTGGTTAAATTGATGATGAGTTGATCATACGAATATAGTAAAATTTAAAGAAAAAATTTGAACATTCATTTAAATATATTTTGTTGCCTAACTATGCAAGCTTTTTGAAAAAAGAATATTAAGAATTTTGATATAATCTAAAGCGGATTATGACATTCACAAAGTGTAAAGTTCTCTTTCTAAAAAGATTTTGTTGTGAAGTGACTTAACTTCCTACAATTTTTTTCAGCATATCTCAAATATCCTTTGCAAAACTTTTTTCCCTCTAAACTGGACAAGATTTCATCAATTAGACCGAAGTGTACATTTGTGATAGCTTGTTATTCATTTTCTTCCATTTGCCATCGTTAATGATCTCCAATAATCTTTCTCTGATGGCCTCCAAACAATCTTCTTTTGTTAAGATTACCTTTATCTTCCATAACAAGAAATTATTCTTGTTAGACTTCTCTATTTCAAAATTTGTTGCCATTTTTTAAATAGTACTAAATCGATCGATCTTTGATATCACTAATAAAAAGTTAAAATATAAAGCACTTAAAATACAACTAACTTGAAATTTTTTAAAAAAAGAGAGAAAGAAAAGAATTAATACATGACAAATTTTTAAAAAGAAAGTATATATTTAGGAGAAATATATCTAAATCTCTCTAATACAGTCCACTTGTCTATTTGTTTTTGTTTACAAAAGGATACACAATTAGAATCTAGATGTTGACAAATTAACATTGCATAGAAAATGGATTTTGATATCCAATTACACACACAATTTTCTTGATTGAGATAATATAAATTTTACAAATACAAACTAACAATACAAATAAAACCCACTATGTGTTCGCTTGTTAGAGCTAACAACCCAAACTTTACACATACTCTCACTATTTCCTTTTTTACGGATATCTTTTATCATATAGCCAACGACCATATTTATAGGTTTCTAAAGTCAGTTAATACAAACTTTCACGAGGTGAAATAGTTGATAATTTGTAATTGTCAACAAATAAAAAAGAGTTCAACATCAATTTTGCTTGTTAACTTGACCAAGTCAAATACAAAACCAAGTAGATCAAGATGGCTTCGAGTTCAATAATTAAAGTTCAACTAATGCAATTATCTATTTTCAAGTTTGGTGGCATAAACAATTTTGCGATGTAGAAACGCTTGATGGAGTTATATTTGAGAAGCAACAATTATGGTGAAATTTTGGAGAAATGCTTAGTACAAAAAGAAAAATCGACGGCTAAAGAATCACAACAATTGGTTCGTGGTCATTTATTAAATGAACAGCCTTGTTTTTAATACGTCAATTTGTTGAATTGCTGATTCTTGAAAAAATATTCTATGGTAAAACAGCAAGGGAGGTTGGGAACATTCTACTCAAAACGTATGAAGGAGCATATACAGTTAAACGAACAAGACGATAAGGTTTGAAAAGCCAATACAAGTTGATGGAGCAAGGTAAAGATGAAAATATTTGTGATTATTTTTCACGAATGGAAAAATTGATCAATGAAATGAAAAATAATGGTCATGAAATTACGTAGAAAAATATAGTGAGAAGATTATGCGCACGTTGATAAGTCGATTTAATTATGTTGTCTCAACCATTGAAGAGTGTAAAGGTTTTGGAGTCCATGACTCTCAATGACTTGCAAGCCTCATTAGAGTCCCATGAAATGTGTATGAATGAAGAATCACCAAACACAATGGAGCAAGTTCTAAAGGCCCTAGTAATTTTGAGAAATGCGAAGGAACCTGCAATTGCCAAAATGGAGCATACTCAAAGAAGTTCAAATTTCAGAAGCAGATGAGGTAAAAATTTCAAAACCAATTCTAGGCTAGGAGTAAGGGAGAGTGAATTTCCTCAAGATAAATCCAATATTTAATGTTACAAGTGCAACAAGTTTGGTCATTATCAATCTGAGTGCGAGTCACATATTCAGTGACATAATTGTAAAAAATATGGTTACTATAATAGAGAATGTCGTGCTCAAAGAAAAGAACATAAAGATAATCAAGCTAGAATCATTGAGAATAACAACTCAGAGACCTTGCTGATGACTGCTCATGAAACCAGTAACAGTGACAACTACCAATGGTTGTTAGATTCCAGCTGCAGCAATCACTCAAGTGAAAACAAGGAAGTTTTTGTCGAATTAGATTAATCATTTCATTCTTCAATAAACTTGCCGATAATTACAAGATTTTAGTTTTGGGATGAGGAAAGATTGTTGTAAAATTTAAGAAGGGGTCTTTAAATTACATTTTTTATGTGTACTTTGCTCCGACTCTTTGCCAGAATCTATTAAGCATTGGACAACTATCAAGAAACATGATTTACACTTCAATAAAGATGGATGCACCCTGATGACATCCAACTGTCTATTTCCAACATATCTTAATTACGACAATTCTTCTTGCTGCAATTATATGACTATCAATGATAGTTGGCTATAACATATCCTACTTGGATATTTGGATTTGGAAGCATTAAGTTTCTCACAAACAAAGAGTGAGTTTCAAACTTGCCAACCATTCAAGTTCTAGACTAGATTTGTGACTCATATGTAATGGGAAAAAAGCATAGAGATCCAATTCTTACAAAGCATGCATGGAGAGTTAAATGTCCACTAGAGCTGGTACGCTCAGATCTATGTTATGTGGAGGTTCCATCAAATGGAGGTAACAAATACTTTATTACATTTATTGATGATTATAGTAGAAAAACATGAGTATTTTGAAGTAGAAATCTGAGGCATGTGAAGTACTTAAGAATTTTGTAGCGTATATTGAAAAACAAAGTGGTTATTCTTTCAAAACTTTGAGAACCGATAGCAGCATAAAACATATTGTTTATGATGATTTCTTAAGAAAGCATAGAATTAACCATTAGTTGACAGCTAAGTGCACTCCTCAACAAAATGGTGTGATAGAAAGAAAAAATAGAACTATTATGGACATGGTGAGAAGCATGTTAATTTGTAAGAAGCTACCTAAAAGTTTCTAGGCAGAGGTTGTGGCTTGTGTGGTTTATATTTTGAATAGGTGTCATGTTAAAAGTGTTCGGAATAAAACTCCACAAAAAGTATGAAGTGGACGAAAGCCTAATCTTAGTCATACGAGGGGTTTGGGTTGCATAACATATTCACATGTGCTTGATGAATTAAGAAAGAAGCTAGATGACAAGGTAGAAAAATGTATAGTTCTTGGTTACAACATGGAAACAAAATGTTATAAGCTTTATAATCCAAAGATTCAAAAGTGATCATTAGTCAAGATGTTACATTTGAAGAAAATGGAGTATGGTATTAGTCAGAAAAAGAAAAGAAATCATTGCCAATACTAGTGTTCATAAACAATCAATTGGAAACGACTAATCAACTAGTATGGAAACGATTAATCAAACTGGAGGGTTATCTTCATCTCCAGTTCTTGAAGAGTCCACTCATGTTGATCCTGAAGCGACACCTCCTCTTACTTCACCTTCACTTAGGCGCTCACAACGAGAACGCCTTCCACCCACTACTTGAAAGATTATCAAGTAGGTGAGGATTGTGGCCCATTATGCCTTCTTTGCAGATTGTGATCCAATAACATATGAGGCAGCAATTAGCAAAGATTGTTGGATCAAAGCAATGGATGAAGTGATTAAAGCAATTGAGAAGAACAGTACATGAGAGCTAGCTACTCTCCCAAACGAAAAGAAATCAATCAGAGTTAAGTCGGTATATGAGACAAAGTACAAACCCAATGGAGAAATGGAACATTTTAAAGCAAGGTTAGTAGCAAAAGGATACAAACAAAAGCCTCGTATCGATTAGTTTGAAGTATTTGCCCCACTTGCTAGATTAGATACTGTGCAGCTGATCATTTCTATTGCTGCTCAAAAGAATTGGAAAATAGTCCCAATGGATGCCAAGTCAACATTCTTAAATAGTGTATTTGAAGAAGAGGTTCATATTGAGCAACCATCAAGCTATGAGAAACACGGAGATGATGATAAAGTTTACAAATTAAAGAAAGCACTATATAGATTAAAACAAGCACCACAAGTATGATATATTTGTATTGATACCTATTTTCTGAATAATGAATTTTAGAGGTGTTCGTATGAGCATGCCTTGTATATCAAAACCAACAAGGATGGAGATATCGCAATTATTTGCTTATACATGGATGACTTCATCTTCACTGGCAACAATTCTAAATTATTGGAAGAATTTAGGAAAGTCATGATTGCTCAATTTGAGATGACAGATCCTAGTTTTATGACTTATTTGCTTGGCATTGAAGTAAAGCAAATAGACAAAGGTATATTTATTTATCAACAAAAACATGCACAAGATATTTTGAAAAAGTTCAAGACGGAAACATGTAAATCAAATTTAACACGAGGAAAGATTGAAGCTTTTGAAAAATGGTAATGGTGAATTGGTTGATGCAACTAAATTTAGAACAATTATTGGAAGTTTAAGGTACTTAATAATAAGGCTTGATATTGTTTACAGACTTAGAATTGTGAGCAGATTTATGGAAGCACCACAACAATCTCATTGGCAAGCCGCTAAACGAATTTTGAGATACATTAAAGAAAAACTTGATGATGGAATATTTTATTCAAATTCTAACATAGTAGAGCAGGTAGGATATATAGATAGCAATTGGGCAGGAGATATTGAGAAACAAAGAAGCACTTTAACTATGTGTTTCATCTTGATTCGAGAGCATTTTCTTGGTTATCCAAAAAACAACAAATAGTAGCCCTTCCAATAATAGAAGCTAAATACATAGCATCATCGAATTGCGTTACACAGGCAATATGGTTGCGAAAAATTCTTTAAAAATTGCAGCATCAACAACTTGGTTCTACAAAAATCTTCTATGGCAATAAATCAACAATTGCCTTGACAAAAAATCTAGTCCTTCATGATCATAACAAACACATCAATATCAAACATCACTATATTCACGATTTGGTAAAAGACAAAGAGATCATGGTTGAGTACTGTAAGTTTGAAGATCAAATTGCTAACATTTTAGGATGAATTGTTCTTCAAGCAGAAAAAGATGCTCGGAATGTCCAAACCAAGTTTAAAGGAGGATGTTAGAAAGTAAACTTGATTTTGTATTTGACTTGCTCAACTTAACAAGTCAAATTAATGTTGAATTCTTTTTATTAGTTGATAATTTCAAATTGCCAACTATTTCACCTCGTGACCGACTTTAGAAAACTATAAATATGGCCATATGATAAAGATATACATAGAAAAGGAAATAGTGAGAGCATGTGTAAAGTTTAGGTTGTTAGCTTCGGCAAGCTAACGCATAATAGATTTTTGGGTTGTGACAGTTTGTAGTGTGAGTTTGTATTTGTAAAATTTCTACTCTCTCAATCAATAAAATTGTGAGTGTGTAATTGGATTTCAGAATCCATTTTCTAGGAAATTTTAATTTGCCAACAAGAACGTAGCAAAACTAGGCGGTCTTCAGAGAGCGAGGGAGAGAGCGCAAATCAATCTTGGAGAGGGAGTATCAGCTTCTATCAACTCCCTCATCCTCTAGTGAAGATTGATCATAAATGCTAAGTTAAAAGTTGCAGTTTCTAGGCAGTTAACAGTTCATGATACTTTTCCATATAACAGGCATGATGACAAAGCCAATAAGTTCCTGATTACACATAAGAGCAGCTATTATTTAGCAGATAATGATATTTAAGGCTAACATGCAATAACTAATCAAAATAATAACAGGAATGACTAGATGATATGTATATACAACAGCCTTAAGACTAAAAGAGCTTGATAAGAACCTGCAATCCCATCAGAAGGCGATATCGTTTGTACCTTCAAGGTGAAGAATAATCAGCTTTTTAGATTGTACTGCTAGACTTGTGGAATGTTCAGCTTGACCATTAACTTAAATCAGCCTGTCAGAAAAACCCCAAGAATCTGATAAGAGTCACTCCCATCCTTCAGAGTTAGAGTCGCTCTTTGACAACTGTTCGAATAAGATTTTTACTATTCCACGACAACACTAAAGTCCCATTATGCAGCAGCTTTCTATGCGCCTTTGCGAAGCCAGTGTTTGAACTTTTCTTCGACTTGCATCTTGCTATCATAACAATACTTAAAGAGCACCTGTCAGCATACTGGAGCAAGTTTCGATTGTCAGAATGGGATGTGAAATTCAATGCCCCAAGTGGGTTTAGAAGAGAAGAAAGATGAAAGAAAAATGAGGCTTTGGATCAACAACCGACTGTATAAGTACAAGCATACTATTATTTATTTACGCCATTCGTTTTATGCCAATAAAAAATATTTTTCCTTTTCTTTTGTTTTACCTTTTGGTGTGAGGTGAAGCATGTAATTGATTGGTTTTCTGTTTCCTACCAAACCCTCTCTCCTTCTCCCTCTCCCTCCATGATCTTGAGACGGATATGACAAACTAAAACTCTACGGAATATCTAAAATGATATGACATGTCATTTTGTCTTGGACTGCCTAAATACTCCGTACCTGATCGATTTACCAAAAGCAACTAAGTAACGTGAATAGCTAATAATGCAAAACATAGAAACCCCATCCTTTGGATAACAGCCGCTTGAAACAGGTGAAAAAAAAAAAGTGCCTTCAAAGTTCAACTTACTTCTGGAATGTCGAAGTCGCCATCAGAAGCATCACATAAATCAAGTGATACTTGTCGTAGCATTGGCAGCTATCATAAACACAACAGCATCACTGAATTTTAGCCATTTAGCATAACTAGGATAACAGTATCACATAATCATGTTTAGTTCTAGAATAATCAACCTCTGCAGCAGCATCAAGAAGGAGGTTTCTATGTAGCCCAGAACCCTGCACAGTATGTAGTTGGGTCAGTTGCACTACATTGATCGAATACTCAAAGTTTACCTTGCAATTCTCCCATTTCAACAATTAGCTTAAAATGGTGAAGTTATAAATTATAGCCTGAGTAATCCACACAACCACATGTAATTGATCCCTATACATAACATTTAAGCATTGACAAACCACAACTGGAATACTGTTTGGAATCATTTCTAATTAACTGCTTAGATGTATCTTATGCCCGTGCATATAGTCTCAATCTTTAGCTCTCTTTATCACAGCACGGAGATCATGTTCATTGTTAACTAACAGATCCTCCTACACAGTAATGTGGAGGAGAACAAGTAGCACTCTTAAACCTTTTGGTAACCAACTGAACATGACTAATACAATTCAGACAATCCAGACCCTAACAATGCCTCACTTATTTATCGCAAGCCTTCTTTTGTTAGTTTCCAAAACCTGTTCAAACAATCTAATATGTTTTTTTCTCCAAATTGATTTTGTTCTAACAGTATTTTAACCACTTCTTCTAAATCCTAGTATAACAGAATAATATCATTATGAACATATAATGAAGAACCCTGCCTAGATGTCTCATCACTAAGTTGTCATGAAGAAAAATGAGATCATGATACAATCTAGTTGTACGATACATATAGGCCATGTCAAGATCTATGTTCATTTGATATTGATAAACATATGCATGTAAAATGATAGAACAGAAAATTGCAATAACAAATGCCTCACATTGTGATGCAACAAAAGATTTTCAAGTGCTCTGCAGTTGAAAAGAGAAGAAATCCCATTTGCTGTTACTTCTCCACAGTCCTAATGAACAGGAGAACAGATGATTTTAAAAGCTAAGTTAAAATTCTAAACAATCAAATCATTGGGTTGATTCTAAGTAAGCATACAAGACACATAAGACATTCCATAATAAGCTAAGTTATAAGCCAATAACAGTTAAGAATTTTGTAAAGAGCTCATCCTAAGCTTGCAATCTATTTTATTTCATCGAGTTTGGAGTGGCACTTCCGTTTACTGTATTCATGAAGAATAAAATCAAATGAATAAGAGGGAAACGAGAAATCGAAATCAAGGGCAGTTAGCCTACCTCAAGATGGATAGAAATCAAACCTGGCCATCCATTTGAAATGATGTCAATAGAATCTGTAGAAATTGATAGAAAATCGATATATATAAATACATGAATAGACTTGCTTTGATAGCATAACTGATGAAATGGAACCAATATAATGCATAAAAAGAAGCATGTGTGACGTACCCATAGCTGCTGGGCGAACAAAGCTAAATTTGGATCATAATACTAAAATGAGGACAACCATTACATAGTACATGTTAAGACAGTAGCCTAAAATCAAATTAATGCTTCAAATTAATCACTGACCAGGATTAAGAAGCCTGCACCCTATCAATGAAAGCTCAACCAAATTCTCAAAGTTGTGAGTAAGTGTAAGCAAATCATCATTGTTCATCCATCGGGTTACCCTCTCAAGCCTCAATGTCCTTAGATATGGCATATGCAATCTAAGGCCTGACATGGATATGTCACCAAGACAGTAGCAGAGAGCCAGAACATGCAAGTGTTTCAAGGATGCAAGGATGTTCATCACAATATAATCTGAGATAACCTGGAAACATATAAAATCATAAAGAAGAGCAAAAAATGAATATCGCAAAGTGATATCAATGAGATTTAAGATACATTTCCCAACTGAGTCAATTCAGAATTGAAAACCGGCATCATCATAAATGACAGGTGCCTCATGCTCAATCAATCCCTCCAAGAAGATATAGATACAGTGTGAGTATCCCAAGATTGGTGTTAATCAAAATGAACTTCCACAATCAAACATAGGTTCTCACATCCATCAAAGGCAGCAGAATTCAAAAAAAGAGTTCAACTTAAACAGGTTTAAAACTTGCACAACATCAGAAAAAACACATCTTTGAGAAGATACGGTAAATATTTTATGCTTATTCATACAGTTAAATACTGTGAGAAGTCTTCACAGGGAACTCCACGCATAGAGAATCTGATGAAGTTACAGAACAAGGCTTAACTTTCTAGCAGAATATAAACAGAGCATACCTGAAAACAAAGTGTAATTGACTCCAGTAGAGAACAAGTAGTTGGAAGAAGTTCAAGTACTTCTTCATTAAGTGATGCACCTAAACCAACAGTAATGGCCCTCACTGACATGATTGCAGGTCTCAGAGCTCCCAATGAAAAACTAGAAAATCCCCAACCAAGTGCAATGTCTTCCAATTTGCAGTTGTCTGCTAACCACATACACAGAGACTGCAAGGAAGAAAAATCCATGCTATTGGAGCTGCTTTCACATTTACCCAAGTTTTTACAGCCTCTTACGTTCAAAGATTTCAAAGCAGGACTTCCATGGATTATGTGAGCTAAAGCAGCCCCAGATATCTGCAATATAAAGCAAGCTATAAATAAACATGCCTTTCCAGCTGCTTATCCCCTAACCAACTCATCTGGTAAATCATAACCCCATCAAACAAGTTTTTTTGGTGGCCTAATCCTGTATACCGGTAGGATTTAAAGTTGTACACATCTTTATGCAACAAAAGTTCAGGACATGTTTAATGGAAAACAAACTTTGCTCTGCCTTCAGAGATACAATAACAAAATGAGATCTAGGACCTATGTGGATGCATGGGAACCCTCTTAAAAACACGACTAGCAATTTCAAGAACCTCAGCGAACGGAAAGAGGAAATAATCTTAAAACCAGACTCTCTTAACCAAATCAGAAAATAAGTTTATTATATCTTTTACATCAAACTAGCTATAAGAAAACATCCATGACCATCATAATGGATCAATGAAGTCAAAGATAACAGAACATAAATAATACTTTCACTTCTAGAAGTAACAGCTTAACTTGATGACTAACCCTGGTGTTAGAAATATCAAGCATCTCCAAGGAAGATCCTGAGTAGCTATAAACAGCATCATCAACAAGGTTAGTGCTTCTCAGACAAAGACTTTTCAATGTTTTTGTTTGAGAAATAAGCTCCACTAGAGATTGTTGATCAACACCTGCAAATTAAATAGGCGTCCTTAAGTGATGGTTAGATGTCAGTTATATAAATCTACACATGAACAAGATGGATCTAAACTCTTCCCTAGAAACATTTTTGGGCAAAACATCAATAGATGAATACCCTTCTTCTGCTTATATCAGTTATAACAATGTCCCACAATCAATCCATAAGATAGCAAACAACAATCATCTACAACAGCATAGTTTATTTCAAAGTAGTAAGCAAATCAAACTCCCCACCTCAACCTCCTTTCTCCCGTCTGCAACCTTAGCCAATGTTTGAAAAACAAGCACTGATCTGATTTCATCTCAACTTTATATCAAGACAGATGAACAGAGGAAGGAGATACTACTTACCCTTGCAACCACCAATGTGAAGAATTTGAAGATTACGAACCAAAGTATGTAAATATATTTTTCCACTATGGACAATGGAAGAATCACAGGTTTCTATGGGAGAACAAAGAGCTCGAACAGAATTTATCCCGAAAGAAGTATCACAAACCATAAGTGAATGCAGTTTGTGACATGTGAGTACTAAGTTTGATATGCCAACATCGGTTACTGACGTACATCCCTTAAGATTTAGGTATTGCAGTGAACCACAGAATGCAGAGATATCCTGAAGATCAGAGTCTGACACAGAAATTGCAAGGAGAAATTAGTACAAATGTAAAATGGTCAATGGGGTTAAGGTATCTAGCAAACGATGAAGTGTGGTGAACAATAAAAATATATATACCCTAGATTAAATTTCCAGTGGATCAATCTAAAACAGCACAAACGATTTCCTAATCAAAGAAGGAATCTCCAACAATGTAACTAAAAAAATACAGATGCTAACAAGGGAGCATTAAGTCCTATTGCATTCCACAATTTCCATTTACTTATGGATAGGGTAAGTTACCTTTATGACAGAATTTCCGGTTATAATGCAGTTGTGTTGTATAGAAGGAGGCTTCTACAAAATTTCTGTATCTATATTACCAATTCTGGCATATTGGCACTATCAAAAATACAGGCCACCTATATGTATCCAGAATTTAACAGTGAATACATTCATCTATTTGTTCAAAAGAAGAATATTACAAGAATAATAACATAAGATGTCTCACCTGATAAATCAGTTCGGCCCTCCAAAATGAGCTTTGTGATGTTTGTGAGTGAGACCACTGAATAAGAAGATGCCATATCTGGTGAGCTACTGCCAACAGGAAAGGATTTCTTTGATCGTGTTGGCATAATAGCTGCAGTACAGGATACAGCTGACACCTCTTTAGCTATAAGAGGACTAAGATCAACAGTTAAGTCAATCTCACTTAAGTGAGGGCACTTCTCCAGCAATCTCTCCAACGTGGTCACTTTGAAGCTCGGAAGGTAAGCTGCTTTTAGGTTTTTCAATGACGGAAATGACTTTGATAAGCATTCGATGATGGCTTCAAGATGTAGCCTTGGACACTTAGAGATGTTCACCTCCTCTACTGAGTGAAAAGACAGGGTTGGGTGCAATCCCTGCAAGATTCCATTTTGTTCCTGGCTAAAGTTTTCAGAGTTAGTCAACTGCTTTGTGCTTTTCTGCAAGTTGTTTCCACATGAGGGAGGGGCAGCAGACAGGAGCAGAATTGCTGGTTTCATTTGTGCACAGCCTGAAAGGTCTACTTTCTGCAACAAATATAAAATGTCCACAATCAGGGAAACTTATCTGAGACATGAAAATAGAGCAGTTCTAATTGGATTAGGGCAGGAAAATAACAAATATTAATAGTAATCACAACTGCAAATCTTAAGAGCTCGATGGATTTCTAAGAACAATTTCAAGAGAATTTTTATTACTTTTCTTTTAATAGTCAAATCTGAATATCCAAAATAAAATCAACTGAATAGAATGGGAAGTGTTGGCTTTCCACATAAATGCAACAGATATCTTTCCCTAAAAGAAATGATAACAAAAATTACCAACGTCCAATTGTCATTATGGGGATAAGGTCCCTGTTCTGATCTATAGAGCTCTGGAATTTCATGAATAAAAAGCACTCAGTGCATAGGTAACATGTTTCCCTCTAGCTTTTGTTCTTTAAACAGTCTTGACGTAAACTCAACATGAAAGTCAAAGTGACAGGACAGCCCTTGAGTCCAACCATAGCAATTAGAAAGAGTACCTTAGAATATTCTGTCAACCGAATCTTGAGATGGTCCAAGTCACCAGTTCCTAAAACATCAATTGAGCACACGGGTGGAACCTTTAGCAGTCTAAAAATTGTCTCAATGCTCTCATCCGCAAGCTCTGAAAAATAGGGGCACCTTCTCTTCCCTGGTTAGCATCTAATAATTAGTCATTTTTAGCTATTGGTGGACAGAATTTGAAAGTTTAAAACTTGAATCCAGTGCCAACAAGCAAAAGGTCTGGAGCATACCTGCAGCAAACCACAATGGCAAAAGGCTAATTCGAATCTGTTTCAGAGCAATAATAAATTGTTGTTGTTGAAACAAATTTGGAACTGCTATAAACAGATAAAATAGAATGACAAACATCAGGTAAAGTTATGAGCACTTTATCGTGTCATTTCATATGACAAGGATATGTTATCCAAAGTAAGAGGAGGCTAAAAAATGTGTGGTATAACTAGAAACTCTCCTCCATAAGCCCTTGGGCATTCAAATAATGCAAGTTGAGAAAATCAACAGTGGTTTCCTCTTTTCATTTTTCTTTCAGTTAGGATGCATATGTAGCAACAAACTAGTTCATCAAATTTCTTTTGAAATAGCACCCAAACTAAATTATTTGATGGAAAAATTGTTGCATCAATATTATTCTTTGTTATTGTAATCTCATACTAAAACAAATGTTTGCAAAAACTGCAAATTTTGGTATATAATATCTACCTGCTTCAGAACGTCACCAAATCCATCCTCAATGTCAGTCAAATCTTGTGATTGTTTTGTGTTAGCATGGATCCAAAACAAAAGTCCCTCCGAAAGATGCATCTCACTGTTCGAAATCAACAGAACATAAGAATGACAGAAATGCTGAGCACCAAGTCAGGCAGGAAAACATATATATACAAACCTAGTTATTGTCAAATGGGGATCCTTTATGCTGCACAGCAACAAGTTATAAGGAATATCTTTAAAGAACTTACTAGATAGGGCCCACATCTGTAAAAAGAGAGACCACGCATTACTAATTTACTGGAAACACGATGGCATATCATGAGGGTAAAACACTTGCAAGCATGTTAAGAGATGGATCATCATGTAACAGTATATTCCAAATCAATTGAGCCATTTTGAGACATAAATGAAATCAACTTTGCGCTCTTAAGGATGTTGCTAAACCCCTTTGGTATTCAGTTGGAGAAATTTAATTAAGTGAGGAATAAACTCACGAAGAAGTAGCCAAAGAACACAGCCTCATTTTTCACCAAAAAAAAAAAGGAACACAACCTCACAATTGAAATAGAAAATACAGTACAAGGTTGATAAACCTATAAGCCATAAAACTCTTTTCCCATCAGCATGCATGCATTTCTTTGTCATGTGTGGGGTTTGCTGTTGATCACCATGATAAACAAAGCAGAAATAACAAGAATTATATCGAACAACAATAATCACATGTACAACCATCATTTAGCAAGAGAGAAACCTTTTGACGAAGAACAAGAAGTATTATATGGAGACTGTAAAAAGCATAATAAAAGATAATTACATACAAAATTTCTTGCAAGATAGCTCACACACAATTCTGGAATAGAACCAATTGCTGCAAAATATCACACAAATACCCATTAGAATGAGTGCCACGATGCTAAAATCAAGCTTAAACGATAAACTGGATCATCCTTGACTATCACTTATGTAAGCTTACCATGCTCCACACCAAATGTCCAAATGTTGATCAAATCGTCTAATGGTACCTCGAGCAAATAAGGGGCTGAGAATGAAGATACCTCAGAGAACCAGTTTTTACAGCTTTGTATAAGCCTCTCTGTTCCAAAATAAAGGGCAGTCTGGAAATGTAACATGAGATATTAAAGGGAATAGATTATATGCTACTAATCAGCAGAAAGCCAATTACAATTGTTTAATCTCTCCTCTCCCTACGAGTGCACTCACAAAAGAAGTCTCCACACATAAGCACGTAATGGAATTCTCTACGCATCAAGTGTTAGGACAATGACTTAACCGAAACACGAAAAATGAGTCAGTATTACCTCAAAAAGTGAAAGGAAATTGCTAGAGGTAATATCCACCGTGCAACCATACACACTCTTCAAAACAGTGACAAAATTTTCCAAATTCCAGTGAATAGAAACACACTCGAGGTTTGATTCACTGCAGGATTAAGAAAATAGTCAATAGAAATGACAAAATGGGAAGTATAAACAGATACTTACAACGAGACGAAAATAAATCACTTCCATCTAAAGCAACATATGCATATATGACTATATGCATGTTTCCCAGCTATATAACCAAACAAAAAAGAGAGAGAGAGAGAGAAACACACACACAGAAGAAGAATCTTTGACAGGTTTAAGGAAAAAGAAAATATATGGAATCATCATCAAGTGGAAAAAAATCAAAAAGAAGAAAAAAGAAGCGATAAGTATATTACTTAAAGCTACCGCTCAGAAGGCCATGAAAGTAGGTTGATTGTTCGACGAGCCTGCTTAATGCAAATCAAAATGTTTGAGTAACCGAAAGAAATTAAGAAACAAACATTGATAATGAAACTATTCCCTGCAGATGATAAGACATGAACAGGCTTGCCTGCTTCGATGAGCTTGAATTTTGAGCTTTTGGTATTTGAGGATCGTCGACAAATCCCAGCTCTGGATATCCGTAATCGAAATAAGAGTCTCACCATGTTCGGTTGGATTTGAGTTTGCGCAAGAGAGAATCACGAGATCATGGTCTATGCTTGACGCCATAAGCTCAAATTACAGAAGGTACGAATGGAAACTCCAAGAGTACTGTTTGGGTGGTGAGAAAGTGCAGGAAATTGAAGATACTAGCAAAGTAAAGTTGAAAGAATGGACGCCGTTAGCTACGTACGCGACCAGTTAAGTTACTTGTCTTCATAAAAAAACGCTGCGTTTTAGCAAACAGACAAAATATTTCGATATTTTTTTAAATTAAATGAATGTTGAAACCAAAGGCCGGTGAATGTGTCACTAAAGTAAAATATGGTTATAATGTTGAGCGGATTGTCCCATTTGTTTTCTCAGCTGAGAAACGTGAAAGGTAGCATGTATGAATGCTTTCAGATAGTTTGGGTCGGTCGTGTTAAGGTCAAGTTTAAATTTAGAACGGCGCATGGGTTGATTGGTCCATCTTTTAAGGATTGACCTAATTTTTATAAGTATTAGTCATATAAATTTATTACCTCAACATGAAACAGGTATGACTTTGAAGAACCCTATTTTTCTTTATTCACTAGCCACTAAAATTTTCTTAAGAGACTGACTTGAGCGTCGGAGGGGCCTACCGAAAATCAACCCCTAACGTGCCTTTATTATTTTGCAGGTATCTCTCAACTAGAATCAGTCAATCTTATAGATCCAAGTAGCAGCGCCCAGTCACAACAAAATTCGACAGAACCACACAGATAATTGCAACCAATAAGCAATTACCCTTATATGTTGTAATACTAAAAAAGGCCCCAAATAGAGAGATTTAGCTTGTAATTATCTTAGAGATACGAAGTTTGTTGACAGTACGATTAAACATAAATCAAATCGCCTACTTGAGATTGTCTTTCATCAACCACCTTATTTGGAATTAAACCAATTTAATTGTTACTTCTCTATCTTTCATAGCCTGATCAATAATCAAAATTTTAGAATCTCTTACCAATTAATAAGGCACTTGTAATACAGGAGAATAGTCATATAAGGCCTGGAATAAAGATCATCGAATGGTGGAATGATATGCAATATTATACCACTATTCAGTCAAGCAGAACCAACGTTGTTATTAGTGAGGATAGTTACTTGCCACGCAACACAAATAAGTCTCTAATCTCTATGATGTAATTTAAAACCTATATCTGCCCATCAAATTGAGGATAATAAGACGTTGAGTGAAGTAAGATAACCCTTAGATTTGAAAACTTCAGTCTAAAAATTACTCAAAAAGATTGGGACTTTGTTACTGACCATTCTAATTGCATGCCGTGTAACTTGTGTACATGATCATCAACACAAGCTTACACCACATTTGCAGCTGAATAAGGGTGAGGTAAAGAAATAAAGTAGCTTGCTCAATAGATCTACCAATGTCAAAATGACTAAGAATCCATCTAATCTTAGAAGCCCTTCAAGAAAGTCTACGTTGATATCATTTCAAACCTTATTTGAAACTGGTAGTGGTTGAAAGAGGCTAAGATTAGTAATAGCTACATACTTACTACATTGGCAATTTTCATATTTCACAAAATCTTTAATATCTTTCTACTTTTTCTTCTAAAAGAAGTACAATTTGATCATTTTTATACCCAAAATATTTGAATCATGTCCACTTATTGAATCATAGAAAAATAAGTTGATACGATTTCTTGATTTTGGATTTAAGCCCACCACCAATCTATTATTTTCGTTGCAAGGTATTATTAATTCAGGCATAAGAAGAATTAACTTAGATACCTTATTGTAATTTGGACATGAACTCTTACAATACTTTATCTTAATATCAACTAAGTTGACTATTGGGATAAAAGATCAATTTGAACATTCGCAAGCACCATAAAACATGTTGCATGTGAATTGGCCCCCTCCACTTAGTTGCCTTGTCAAAGAAGAAGGCTTTGGTTGGTGGCTACAAGAAAGTCAAATATTGCTAGTTGACAATTGGTAGGTGTGCTTGAAAATAAGCCATATGATTAGCCTATTTTCTTGACTAAGGTTTAGGTGAAAGCATTATAAATAGATGCATCTTTTATACTCCAAAACATAGAAGAGAGAAAGAGTGTGGGAAACGCTTTTAAGAGCTTTGCAATTGTACTAGCTACGTTTGAGATTCATTGGGTAGAGAGAAAATTCTAGAGTGACACTTTGTAATCTCCTATTATTCTCTCATAGTGAAATATTTCCGATTGTCTCAGGCCGTGGACGTAGGTCACATTGACCGAACCATGTAAATTCCTGTGTTCAGTGTCTCATTTTATTTTTGGCTTTATTTATTTTCGTTATTATCTATTTGGGCTATTATATATTAAACTGGGATTGGATCTGGGGTTATTTCTGTAACAAATTAGTATCAGAGATCTAGCTATTATTTTTTTGGGTCTAACTTACCGTATGCTCTGTGGTCGCTACTAGGTGGATCTTCCACATCAGAAAGTGAGTTAGATTTTTTGTAGTAAGCCTAAACGGGGCCCACTATCTCGATTTCACTTGCGGAGCCCACTGCCTCGGTTTTTACCCGTGGGGCCCACGGCTTTATTTTATCGGTTTGTTCCGATTTTGTATTCGGGGATTAATTTATTTGTGGGGCCCACACCTCGAGTTTTATTTGCGGGCCCCACCTCTCGATTTTGTTTGTGGGGCCCACGTCCTGTTTTCACTTGTTGAGCTTACTACCCAGTTTTGTTTGTTCTAGTTTCATTTGTGGGGTCCACCATTCTGATTTCTTGTGCAGGGCCCACTTATAGCCATTATGACGATAACGACCTCCATTGAAAAGTTTGGCCGGAATATTAATTTCGGAATGTGGC
>JAOTIZ010000005.1:37747030-37760486 GCA_027123425.1 Erythroxylum panamense | reverse complement strand
TTTCTTATTAATTTAATTGTTTAAAATTTTGATAATTATTAAATTTCTACTTACTATTATTCTTATTATTATTAAATTATTTATTTATTAATGATATTAAATAATATCATTAAATTCCTGATTATTTTTAATTTTTTTCTTAATAAGAATAAGGATAAAAACACAAACAAAATTTTTTTGTTTTGGATTTGGCTTTGGAATAACGTTGAGGAATTTAAAAGTGGCTTTGGAAATCCAAAGCTGGCTTTAGATTTGGCTTAATATTGGCGCTTGTGGGTGGGTCCCATAGGCGTCTGTCCAATTTTAATCAAATACGACATCATTTTTGTTATTAAAGAGAATAAGACATGGTAGCACTGGACAGAAAATCGGGACTCATAATAAGAGGACCTCTAATGTTATATTAAAATATGGAGGATCAAACTTTATTAATTCTGACTATATGCGTGATCTTAATAAAAAACAAATTCACTATAAGTTATATGTTCTTGGTTGTTAGTCGAGGTGTAAGTTTAGTTGAGTTTCAAACCACATAAGTAACAAAAGTAGAATATGAAACAACTATAAAAGCTCGTAAAGAAGAGGTATAGTTGAAATTGTTGTTGGAAGAAGTCAGACATAATCAACAAAAAGTTTCATTATTTGAGATAGGCAGAGTGCTCTTACATCCAGCATTTTATTAAAAGCCAAGCACATATAAGTTTGAGGTTTTCTAAGCCGAACTCAAAGGCCTTTAAAGGTAACCTGGTTTTGACCTAAAAATCGATTAAGCTAAGCTTGATCGAGCTTTAGGCGGCCTAAAGCTTGATTTACCTAAATCTTGACCCACCCAATTTAACCTAACCAAGCCTAAAACTTGATTTACCTAAATCTTGACCCACCCAATTCAACCTGACCCATCATTGACCCCTTTATAACTATGGCTCTATTGTCTTCGATAGAGCAGAAGTCACCAATCTCCGAAATATATAAAGAGACCTAAGATTGACTAACAAATATATTATTACATTGCTAACTGGTCTAGGTTTCCCATGATTAGAATTTTGCATACGCAACGTGTAGTAGTTGGGTATGCAATGACAAGATCCAGCAAGCAAACTTTTGTACATGTTCAATTGACCATACAGATGTTCATATAAAATAAAGAAAAACTAATCTTTAAATTACACAAATTTTAGGGAGTGTTTATTTCGTTTCTTTATTGTGGTTTTTATATAAAAGGAAACATCCTATTACAACATGTTTAGTTAATAGTTTTTTACACAAAATTTTTTTGTGTATTTTGAAAACAAGTTTCTCTTTTCTGTGCTATCGTCTTCTGCGGCATGCGGTTTCTCATGTTCGTTTTCGTATCTGATGCTTATGTATGTTTTCTAATCTGTGACTTGATTCGATATGGCTGTTATTTGCATTGAAACCTGTTTTTTCTAGTCATCTTCGTCTCCACACAAAGAAGTGAAAGAAAGCAAGCGATAGTTAAAACTAATTCGTTAATTCATCAGACCACTGTTTCTTTCACCAGAGAGTACCTTCTTTTCCGAATCAAATGAAATGGATGCGAATTCACTTCAGCTAGAATACCATGAGCAATCTGATAACCATGGTTTCTTGGCTTATCATACTCTATGAAAGTGCTAGCAAACCCACTTGCATCAACAATCAAGCTCACTTCAATCTCACTCCCATCTTCACAGACAATTGAAGACTGAAACTCGCCATGTGTCACCTCCCAATTAACTTTAGCCTTATGACGTCTAACACCATTAGAGACACAATTCCCAGATTTAAACTTTAGCCTTATGAAATCTAACATGAAAGTGATAACTGTCAGAAGGATCAAACCATGACAGATTAATATCCAAAGAACCTGTCTTTGACTCTGGTATTATTTTGTTTTTAGTTTTTATTACAAATTTCAACCTAATAATTTTTATTTTTATTTTTATATTATAAATTTTAATTAAATAATTTTTTTTTGAAAAATAAAAATATACAAATAAAAAATCAGAAAAATGGAATCAATCGGGTCGCTAGAGATTCGTTTTAAATATATTAGTTGGAGCAAACTCATTTGGAAAAAAGAGGAAGATAATATCCTGGAATTTCATAGAAAAGATTTTTATTATGGCACTCTGTTGATAATGACTCCAAACCACAATTACTTGCGACCAATGAACTTTTTGACACTTATCATCGTAGGTGGCTCTGTTACGAAAATCAGACCGAACCGCATTATTTAAGCAAATACCTTATGAATCATCGTAGGTGGCTCTGTTTTGACGCGGATTGTATCAAGCACGCAAAAGTTGAAGTGGAAAGATAAAAGTTAGAAAGGAGACATTATTTTTATTAATTTAAGCAAATATCTTATGAATTTAATTGACTGAAGTCATTAAAGCTGAAGAGGCTACCGAGACCCAACCAAGGAAGAGAGCTCGGGGAAATGGCGCTTGACATGTCCAGAGTGACCTTTTTCGTTGAAGTCATTAAAGCTGAAGTTACCAAGAACCAAGGAAGAAAGCTCGGGGAAATGACGCTTGACATGTCCCGAGTGACCTTTTTCATTGAAAAAAGAGATAAATCTTTGTCTACTTATTTCCAATATTTGAAAAGTCCATTTCTGCTTCTGCTTCCGCATCCCCTTTTTTGCTTCTTGAATAGAAAGAAGATGGTGGAAATCACGGAGGTTGAGACTCGGCCTTCATCGTCCTCTCTCCATGACGAAGTAGTAATGCCAAGAGAAAGTACTGCGGCAGTGAAGTTGCAGAAAGTTTATAGGAGCTGGCGCACCCGCCGCAAATTAGCAGACTCTGCCGTCCGGATAGAAGGATTCGGGTGTGCTCTCTCTCTTTCTTTATTTCGTCTGAACATTTTCAAAACCAAATTTGTGCTTTAGATTTACCTGCAAGGTTATAATTCTTAAAATCCTGATAAGGTGATTTGGATGGAAGATCATGATAGGGAAAATTGGAATGTGATGACATAGTTACCAAAGCATTTATGGGGCAGCTATTTCTAGACAATTGAGTTTTCTTCCTTACAAACATGAAAATAAACAGCAACATCAACTGCGGGGACTCTTGAAAGAATGAAAGTTCTTTTAACATGTAACGAAAACCTAAACCAAATGTTAATTATCATCGATCAGTAATGTATAGTTATATAGTTCCTGTGGTATGTACATTGTTAGAAATAAATGAACATATCATAAACTATAGGATCATTGTATATGCGTGGAGGAACAAAACATACTTGACTTGATGATTTGTTAGTTTCCACTGGTTAGAGAACGCAGAGCCAAACTTGTTATCTGCAAATTCCAAAATACACACACCCTTTCTTGTGTTCAAACCGTTGCCTTATATATATATCATCTGTCTGTGAATAACTACCGGTAGTAGTTATTAATACCGGATGATCATTTGACCCATTATGGGTGTAAAATGGCATCATACATGTATAATCAACAGGTTACAAGCTGTGGACTGTGCGGAATTTAGCAAAAATACAGTCTTCTCAAATTTTGTGCTAGCAGAACACGGCACTTATCGTTTGAATCGTTTTGCCTTCGCGGCTCAGGTCTGCCTATTATCAGTCGCAAAAAATTTGTGCTTTATTTTCTTCTTTAACAAGGATTTTGTTAATTTCCATAACGAAAACTATTTCTGAAAAATTGAGATTATCTGGTTACTTCTGCAGGCGGCCAATGGATCATGCAAACAATCTAAAAATCAAAAGTTGGCTTTGCAACGTTGGATTGAAGTTGTAATTACTTGTCAAATTCTTTTTCTATTCTCACTACTACTTTTTTCTAGGACATTATGTAGCCGTTTTTAGTTTTTACCTGTTTACATTGCAGATTGATGCCAAGCATCGTTATGGACGCGCATTGTATCATTATTTTACGATCTGGGCATTTTCGGCTACCTTTTACCCTTTTTTCTACTGGTAAAAGCTAAATTTCACCGAGTACCTTTTACCATGTACATAAATCATTTACCAAACGTCCTTTGAGACCCGAATTTGATAACCTCTGAAGACGCTGTTTTAATGCTCTGCAGGTTGGACATAGGTGATGGTATAGACCTTGATCTCAGACGTTGCCGGAGATCAAAGCTTCAAAAACATCGCATCATGTATTTGGGACATGTATGTGCTATGTTTTAAGATAATATATTAATAAATGTCAATCTTTTAAGTTTTTTTAATTAAATGCACAAGTTTTTTAAAATTTTTAATTAAGTGATCAATCTTTTAAAGCATTAATAATTTAGTTCAAAATTTTAATTTTAATGACGTAGTATTTTTACTAAATATTAGCGTAGATATCAATCTATTAGTCATATTATAAAAAACTAATATTTTCAACTAAATTATTAAAATTTTTAAAAGATTGACAACTTAATTAAAAATTTTTAAATTTAGACACTAAATTGAAAAAATATCAAAAGATTAAGCACTTTAAAATTGATTTTCTCTATATTTTATCTTGATTTGATTATTTTTGTATTTGAAACTGTCATTTTTTGATAATCCGTTTTTTGTTTTCTTCCATTTCGACTGGATCACTACTCAGGAAAAGAGAAAAAATTACGAGTTTATTGTTGTTGGAGGCAAAATTATTCACAAGCTAAGTGGAAATCCTCTTGATACCTCCAATGGAGCCAATTGGATATTTGTTGTGAGCACTTCTAATATACTATATGCTGGTGAGGTGGGGAGGCCGATTGAACAAGAAAGATTGGTTTAAGGCATTTGGTTTACATTCTGTCCTGTGCTATTTAATCCAAAGCTCATTCATTATTTGCTCCTTCCAGAAAAAGAACGGAATCCTCCATCAAAGCTTTCTTGCTGGACGCCCTACACTAGCTGCTGGAAGGGTAAAAGCAAAACAGGGAATAATAACGGTAAGATTCTGATGATATTACCAATTCTAGAATTACAATAGTCGTCATAGTTAAGTGTTTTGATATCTGATCCCTTGCTATGGTTGGAAGTTTTTCCCTTACAACTCCTCTGGGGACCTGTTAATGTTATTCCCACTATTCATCACCAAGGCATTCACTCTTAACCAATTCCTAAACTTGTAACATTCCTAGCCAAGGCATCAAAATTTGATCACCAAGCCAGTTTTTCATTCAGGTTGCCTACTCTGAAACAATTCCTGACCTTCTTACAGAAATTTTCAGGATCTACTTTGGTTATTAGTCCAGTCTTTGTCTCATAAGACAACCGTTGTCATCATCTGCGATGCTCCAAAATTTTTAATGACAATCTAGCAAAATTTTTATACAATTACATAATTAATTATTAAACATTTCATTAGTCTAAAAAACAATGTTCATTAATAACTAAAAATTATATGTACAAGCATAACTGTCTTAAACTATAATATTGAAAAATATATAAAATAAAATAATAGTACTTGCTTTGATCTTTTATAGCCTTACCTTGACTCTACACTATCAATTACGTGTATTGAAATTATGAGCAATCTCTCTATCTCCTAAATAAAATATGATGACAAAAGGCGAGTTGTCTATTCAATAAGAATAACTGATTGTATCTTAGAAATCAAATAACTCAATATATAGTGAAATAGTCAAATAATAAAATATATATAATACTAAATTACACAATCGATATTCAACCTATCCAAACACTCAATAAATGTCTTAAATCTTATTATTGTTAATTATTAATGCTAATATTATATTTATCAATACCATATATGTTTTTCCTCTTTATTATTAAATTAGTTAGGCCCTACTTAACCTAGTAGGCTTACATTTAGTGGTCTATCGGCTTATCTCTATTCATCATAAGCATTCATTAATTGGAAACAAAATCAAATGTATAAATATCAATACATAATACCTCAATATTTCAATCTAATTTGATACCACGATATTGCCTCAGTACCTAATCATCTGCAGAAAATATTCTTAGGATTCATTATCACTCCAGTAATTAGCCATTAGCATAAGACATCTCTAGGGCTCAAGATGCTCCAATATCTGCTACATGGACAAGTACTTAGTCACAACTTGCTCATATCTCAACAACATGTCAATTTTGCTAGGCAAGCCACATCTTTACAACTTTTGTATTCTATTCTCAAACTATTGTAATCTAGTCTCTATCTGATTTTATGAACATGATTTATTTTACTATAATATTCTTAGTTATACACATGCATAACTGAAAATTTTAATCATCATATTTTCCCCCCAAATTATCAGTCAATGTATCTAACACGTAACAAAACATAAACACTGAATATTGTATACCTTGTCAATTATTTATTTAATAAATAAATTCTTAAATATTTAGGAGACTAATGGCCATATGATAGAGCAGACCTCTATGAACTGTACACAATTATAAGAGTATTGTTTAAGGTTATCATTACCTGATCTTGGAACTTAATTATTTCAATTAGTTCAATCTACTCCCTAATCTGTCTTCTGGATCTAGACATTTACAAAATTTTATTAGACTTAATTTAAGAAAAGTTTTCAAACTCAATTACACTTAATCCCTTTTTACCACTTTATTCTTAATTATTAAAAATATCCTTACTTTATCTCATCATTATAATTACTAAAATACCCTTAATTATTTTATTTTATTTTCACATTCTTTTATTATTATAAAAATAATTTCTAGGACTTAAATTATCATTTTATCCTCAAATATTCACATTTCTTATTTTTTTACCCCTTAATTAATTTTAAATTTTTCTAAAACCCAATTTTCTTTTTTTTTTAAAAAAAATCTTCTATCCTCTGTAAGGTCACCCTCTCCTCTTCTCCTAACCTCCTTCTTTTCTCTTTTTTCAATTATTTTTTCTGTTATTCTTCTAATTTTATCAAAATTGTTATCACAATAAATTACAACATAATTCTAACTAGAAACTACTTTAGAATAATGAAAGTCATTAATAAAAGGTATTAAAATTAGTTGGAAAATTCTCTTTTTACCTATATGAAGTTCTATACCTTCCTAATAGAGTTTTGAGTTTTAAATTTCCATAATTCGTATACCTTTACCAATTGAAAATATGGAGAAGAAAAAACAGGAGAGTGTTTTTCATTAGTTTCTACAAAGACACCAGCCATCTTTCCTTTAAAGATGAAGGTCGATGTGTAGGTGTCGCTAAAAAAGTGAATATCAAAATAGGTCCCTATCTTGTAAAACGTTTGACGTTTGTAATTGATAATAATATGCAAGAATGCCTAACAAACGGTGGATCATCCTCTCTCACCTCGAGCTTTAATTTTGTTAACGTAATATTATCCTAAATTGTAGTCATATGATTTGATTGTATTTAGCTTAGATTTTGTAATATGATTTGATTGTAATTAACTTAGATTTAGCCTAATTTGTTGCTAAATTTCCTTATTAGTACCTATGAGTCATGTATAAATACCTCACTCATGTACACTTTACAAACACACCTCAATATACAATACACTTCTCTTTCTCTCACTCTTGTCTACATTCTCAATTCTTCTCTTAGCTTTTGTAACATGGTATCAGAGTTTAGGTTCAAAATTTTTTCTAGTCTCTAATCCTTCTGAAATCTTTTCCAATCATTGATTTCTGGGCTTCACTTCCCTTGGTCATGTCAACATCTAGTCAGCTGCCACTTGACTTAACATGTCAGCTTTGACCTACCGTATAAGCAATCAGCTTCCACATCAACATTGCTTCCTGCCATATCAACGTTATCTGTTGACTGTCGTGTCATCATTGTTCGCGTTTTGCCACATTGACCATTGACCGTTGACTTTTTCTTGTAGGCACCTCCTTTGCCTAATTTTGACCTCCTGAATTTGATTTTGTTCTCTGTTTAGCCTACTTCTGCCTTGAAAATGGAGAAATTGGAAAGTTCCTAGCCAATCTAAAAAATTTTGGATGGTAGGAACTATAATTTGTGGGTTTAGGGTATGAAACACTTCCTGGCTAGACGTAAACTCTGGTGTATTGTTATTGTTGACATCGTTCAACCTAAACAGAGTCCAGAAGAAAGTGATGCTAAATTTGTTGAACGTCTTGAAGACTGAGATGTCAAAAACCATCAGATTATCACCTGGTTTTACAGCATCTCCATTCTCGACATCTATGTCCAGTTTGAAACTCTTGATACAACAAAAGAGGTTTGGGATTTCTTAACAACTCGTTTCACAACTTCTGGTCTTACTCATTATTATCAATTGTTGAATACTCTTCATTCCTTGAGGCAAGCTCCTGGTCAGTCAATTAATGCCTTCTTAGGCCAAATTCAACTAATTTGGAATCAGATCACTCAAGCTAAGATCAGTGCAGATCATCTTCAGTTGATCCAGGTTCTTATGGCTCTTAGTCCTACATACGAGTCTGTCCATTCCTCCTTATTGCATCGCACTCCATTGTCTACTCTAAATGAAGTAATTAAAGAAATTATCTTTGAGGAAACTCGTCTTAGCCTAGACAAATCCTCCCAATTTGATGTTGCTTTTGTTGTTACTCGCTCCTCATCTCAAAATTCAGGTCCTCCCTTCTACAAAAATTGTCGACAGTTCGAATATCATTTTTCTACCTATCTTAAAATTGAATATCCTTACTGGCATAAGACTGGACACATTCTTAGCAACTGTCCTATGCGACCACCAAAACCTAAGGAAGGTTCTTCTAATACCAAAGGTGTTGTCTCTTAGCCTGGTTCTTCTTCTGTTGTTGTTGTTGCTTCTGAGGGTCCGATCTTAAGTCCTTATTTAAATAGGTTATCTCTACCGATTCTTCTCCCATTGTACTCTCTATCTCTCCAGGTACTTCTTCTTGGCTTTTTTATTCTGCTTGTCGTAACTATATGACCTCTGATTCTTTTGTCTTTCTTCTAAAACACCTGTTTCGTCTCTTCCTCCTATTCATACCTCTAATGATACTATAATGCATATTTCCCACATTGGTCATACATCTAGTTCTAATCTTAGTCTCCCTGACACCTATTGTGTATCAAGGTAGGTACTTACCTTGACCATCTCTAACTCCTCTCTTTATCAATGGCATCTTCACTTAGGGCATGTTTCTGCTAGCAAACTTCGTCCCTTAGTTTCTTGTGGATTGTTAGGTTCAACTAAAAATGAGTCTTTTTAGTGTCTTCAATGTTAACTGGGTAAACAACTTGTTCTTTCCTTTAATAATAGTGCATTTGTTTCACATTCTCCTTTTGATCTTATTCATATTGATATTTGGGGACCTTTGCCTATTTTATCTATGAGTGGCTATCAATATTATGTGATCTTTATTTATGATTTTTCTCGATATACCCGGATTTATTTTTTGAAATAAAGATCTAAACTATCACAGATATACATCAAGTTTGCTACCATGGTCAAAACCTAGTTTTCCCATACCATTAAAACTCTCAGAATAGATAATGCAATAGAATATAAAGAATTTTTTGTATTCCTTGCTTTCTTAGACCAACAAGGTACTATGGTTCGACATTCCTGGACTAGTAAATCTCAACAAAATGGTAAAGCTGAACGAAAACACTATCATATCCTTGATTCTGTCCTTGCCCTTTTTCTATCTGCCGTCTGTCCTAAAAAACTATGGGGAGAAGCTGCTTTAACTACTGTGTATACTATCATTCGCACTCCACCTCCATCCTTAATAATCTTTCCCTTTATGAACAGCTTTTCAGTAAGCCTCTACAAGCTTCTTAAACCTTTTGGGTGTGTTAGTTTTATTCTTCGACAACCTCATGAGCTTAATAAACTAGAACCCTGTGCTCGTCTTTGTTGTTTTCTTGGTTATGGGATAGAATAGAAAGGTTATCGTTGTTGGGATCCGATCTCCAATAGAATCTATATTTCAAGAAGTGTTAACTTTTGGGAAGACACCCCATTTCCCTCCTTGTCCGCATTTCATTCATCTCATATAAGTCCTTCTAAATTCTTTACCGACAGCTCTATAGTACTATTTCAAGCTCTGAAAGAGATTTATCTCATGTGTCTGACCATCCTCTGGCTTCTAATCCTGCACTTGTAAAGTCTGCTTCCCCTATTGAAACCGCTATTCGCTTCGATAATCTTCCTGGGTAAGAAGAGCTTCAGGCTCTTGAGAAAACTCATACTTAGGACTTAGTCGATCTTCCTTCAGGCACAACTGCAATTGGATATAAATTTGTAAAATCAAAACGTATTCAGATGGTTCTATTAAGCGGTATAAGGTTCGTCTAGTAACTAAAGGCTACACTCAAGAGTATGGGATAACTTATTAAGAAACCTTTGCTCCAGTTGCCTTTATCACTTCTATACACAGTCTTTTAACTGTTGTCGCTGTCAAAGGATGAAAACTTCTTCAAAGGGATATAAAAAATGCCTTTCTTAATGGAGACCTACAAGAGGAAGTTTATATGTTGCCTCCACCTAGTTACTCTCGTCTTGCACATAAGGTTTGTAAGCTACAAAAAGCCTTGTATGGACTAAAATAAGCACAATTTAGGTTTTGTTGTAGTCCTGACAATTCTGCTATGTTCATTCGTCACACTGATCAAGGAATTGTTATTCCTCTTCTTTATGTGGACATTGCTGGGATAATACTACATTGCTGGGATAATACTACTTGTATCCTAAATTGTAGTGATATGATTTGATTGTACTTAGCTTAGATTTAGCCTAATTTGTTGCTAGATTTCCTTATTAGTACCTATGACTTGTGTATAAATACCTTACTCATGTACCTTTACAAACATACCTTAACATACAATACACATCTCTCTCTCTCTTGTCTACATTGTCAATTCTTCTCCTAGCTTTTGTAACAAATTTGATGTCTATTCTAGTCAAATTTTATCTGCGTTTTTTATTGTATGACCTGATAAGGATAATTTTCGCTCGAACGTTGCAGTCCCTCTCTCCACGTAGTGACTATTACCCACCAACAGAAGTTAGCTTTGACTGCCTGAGTAAGCTAGTTAAGTTGTCTTTGTCTTGTTCCCCTCGAGTCCAACGTAATCTACTTCAGTTAAAGAGGGAGGACTATAAACGCAGTATTGTGGATGCCAGACGTATTCAGAAGCTAAGTCGAAGTGTTCTTGATCACATGGTGACTCTATGCCTTTGTCTACACACATGCATCTGTGAAGTTAACTGCGACATTTATGAGTAAGTAGTAGTAGCCAACGCAGATGCCAACGCCCTAAATGTCAATTAATCAACTTTTAATTAAAGATGAGATGATTTGGAATCTTATGAGTTAATTCCTTTGTATCCTTATCTAAGGATTGCCAACACATTAGAGTTTTTGTGGTTTTAAGATTTAGCAGCATTCGTACTTGGGCCAACAACACACTATGACCCCAGTATTAGACATCGTTGGAAGTTGGATACCTCAGGTTGGACTCTGCGCATACTCGCATTCCAATTCATGGTTGAGGATTGGATTAGAATGTTTGGAGGATTGTGGGATATTATTTTTATCCTTGGTTTTAGGGGCATCAACATGATAAGATAAGACTTAACAAGTCAAAGGTCAAGTTGAAGTTGAACTCGTATGCTCTCAAGAGCTGTTCTCAATTGATTCCTCCAACAGACACCAACCAGCCGAACAACTCGTACAAAGTCTTACTAACTTGTATTAATTGATTGGTACGACCTATTAAAGGCTTCTTTCTATTTCCAGAGGACAAGCTGAACTGCATTACCGCATGTCAATTGACTCTTACATAAACTTGCCTCTCTCACCCATTTTCATAGTTATTTAGTATATTGGTAAAAACAACGGTCTGAGTCTCCTCTTCAACCACTATTGTCTTGTTCCTAATGTTTACAGATAACTTCAAGTCATGAAAGAACACTAATGCAGCTGTCATGACATCTTCCACTGAACTGTTTTGACACTAAAATTGGTTTTTTTTTTTTGGTGATTAGTTAATAATTCTGCAAGTGCTAGGGTAGGTTTGTTTTTAAACGCATAGAAAAGGACTTAAATCCAGGAATTGGTACGTGGGCTAATTCTATTTAACCACCACAAACGACAAGTTGAGCCAGCACAGCTTTTATATCACCTGGTTCTTATCACTTCGCGAGTCATCACTTTTATTAAATACCAAGCCTTCCAAGCTCCACCAGCAAATGTTTAATCCAAAATGGCCCATGAGAACCTCTTGTTTCCTCTCTTTCCTCTCTTTCTTAGTCTTTTCAAATAAATTTTGTGTCGGTCTCAATTATGATGATGGCACAACTTACGTCATATTAAGAGACAAGGGAACGTCCATTTGCATGTGAGGTACTTTATATCGTAAAGAGAGTTGTAATGCGATGAAGAGAAAACGATTGAAAACACATTTCTATTGCTACCGTACGTTGGCCCGAAGCTTAAGTATTATCTGCTGTCATCTAAATCACCAATCTAACTTTTTCCTCTTTGTTTTTTACATTGAAAGTGACCATTGAACTTTTAATTTCAATGGTTGAGCTTTGATGGGATATATGTTTGGTTTAATTATTTTTCATTTTAATAATGACAAATATATTTTTAATTTTTCAGTTTTATAATATCACTTGTTGCTAGTATCTTTTACCAAAATTTACTTGGCGTCAGCATAATCTAATTTACACAACAAAGTTGAAATAAATGTGCCATTCCAACTTGCATATGTCATGTAAAAGATTTGTTTAACCAATGTTAAAAATAGTTTTGTCATACACGTGTAGTCAAATTAAAAGGTTGCAATATCAAAAGACTGTTTTATATTAATATTATATTTACGTGTAAATTTTTACAAGTCCACACATCGATCATTTAAATTAGATTCTGTCACACCAAGTCTTGAGTAAGATCTTCTTTATTTTAACTGGGCCTAATGATGATTAAAAATTGTAAACATTTTGATTTATTTAATTTAATGGTTTAGTTTATTTTAATAATTATTCTTATTAAAAATTGATTGATATTAATTAATTGGTTGATTTTTACAAATTAACCATTTTTAAATTAGAATCACTTAGTTTTTGCCCATGATTAGCAAACAGCAAATTGCATTAGTTGTTATTTGATTGTATTAACGGTTAGCTGATATCTAATTATATTAGCTAATTTGACCAACAGATAACATCAGCTATGTATTAAAGATGGTTGATAAAGTTAACTATCTTGTATTAGTTTTTGACGTGTAAAATAACTTATAAGAGAATGATTTTAAAAAATTATAAAGGCATGAATATTATATTTCTTAGTATTTTGTTGAATATTCTTATAAGAATTTAGATTTAGACATTTAATTTTACAAAAATTAAGTTTATAACTTTAATAAAAATATAATAATAACAACAACAATAACAACAACAACAACAACAATAATAATAATCCAATGTTAAATTCTCTATTAGTATGAATATATATATATATGACACAAATACGATATATAGTAGTTATATACTAAAAATATTAATTTGATGTG
>JAOTIZ010000005.1:37726405-37740168 GCA_027123425.1 Erythroxylum panamense | reverse complement strand
AATTTTCAATCCAATTCTAATTCCAATTTCAAAATTAATTTTCTATCAATTCAAAAATCCAATTCTAATTACAATTTGTAATTCCAAAATACAAAATGCCAAAATCATATTTCCAATTCCAAATTTAATTTTCAGTACAATTCCAAATTTTTTTTCAATTCCAAACTTAATTTTCAATCAAACCAACAATAACAATTACCAATCAATTTAACTTCACACATTCGGTACTCCCACAGTTTCACAAGGCAAAATGACAAAATTCTATGTCAATTCCAACTTCCCACATTCAGATTTTTCCCAAATCCACCGAATCACCATCATCCGAATTCCACCATTTTTGTGTTCCTCTTTCTCAGTCGAAAATAACCTACAATTTTCCCCTAATCCATCTCCATCCAACAACAACACCAAATCAACACAAACACCCACGATCACAGAAGCAATCAACAACAAATTTCCATTCAAAATCAAACAAAAAATCAAAAACACACACCCAAAACAATCGGGTCTTCGTTGAATGTCGGGTCTTCCTCAAGGTGGTCGTATGGTGTCTACGACGAGGAGGACGGAGAAGAACTGGAGAAGGCGACAAGGTCGAGGAGCGGCGAGCAGCGGCGAGGAGACCGATCCGTCGACGAAGAGACGGCGAGGAGGAGATCTGAGACGGCCAAGCGAGGACGAGATCCGAGACGGCCAGGAGGAGATCCGCGACGGCCAGGCGAGGAGGAGGAGACGGCGAGGAGGAGGAGACGACGAGGAGACAGCAACGGCCGAAAGAGAGTCGCCAGATACGGAGAGAGACACCGGCGAGGAGAGGAGGCGTGCGACGTGGGAGAGAGGAGGCGGTGAGACGACGGTGAGACCAGATCCGAGAGCGACGAGCGGCGGCGAGGAGAAGAAGCAGAGGCCGAAGAAGAGAGAAGAAGATATTCCAGAAGGGTCGGGGGTCTTCGGGGCTGGGGTAGTTTTAGGTTTAAATTTTTTTTTTTTGCATTTTAGTCCCTGGAGATTTCGGTATTTTCCGAAATGGTCCGGAAAATACCGGAATTGCAGGTACCGGCCGGTACCGACCGGAAACGGCCGGTACCGGCCGGAATTTTCGTCCGGTACATCCGTCGCCGTACCGGTACCGTTTTCCGGCCGGTACGGTACGTACCGGCCGGTACCGGCCGGTACGGCACGGTACCCATAACACTGCATAAAATGCGTCTATGTCTATGTCTATGTCTACGTCCATTTCCATATCCATATCCATTCTTTTTCTTTTTTCTTCTTTTCTGTGTTTTATCTTGACAAGTGGACATTGTGTTTATTGACTCGTCGCCAACCTCAGGAAATTAGTCCATTACCATTACCTCGTTCAACAGGGGGAACACTACTTTAATATGTCGAAACGAAGAGTCTATTCTAATCTTATTACTACTTGGAATTCAAGTATATTAATGTTTATTTCCAAAGTCTAATACTCCCTGTCAATTCTTGTCCATAGTTTCACATTTTCCTTTAAATTATTCCATGGTTGGCCTTTTATTTGACGTGGGACCTACCTTAAAATTGTCCAAGTTAAGATTGTTTCAATATCAATTTTAATTCAGATTAAAAACGATTATATGTTTTAAAATAATTAATTAAAAATAAAAAATATAAGTTTATAACTGCTCTCCCTTTCTTCCTCTTTGCAATATAGAATTTAATGCTCATTTTTTTTTACCGAAGAATCATAATTTATTCTATAATCTATGTCACTCCTTATCCTCTTCATCTTAATTTAATATTGCAGTGACAAAGATTCACTTTAGTAATATTTATAATGCATCAAATTGACATAATAATTAATTCTTAATTAACTATGTTTAGACCTATAAATTTTAATTCCTAATTATAGTTGCAAAAAAATTGTAAAATTTTACCATTCAGTAAATTATTTTAAAAAATTGTGCAAAAATAAGAGAGCAAATAAAAATAAGCAGGCCAAAGTCACCAAACCAGAGGTGCGTGGCGAAGACGAGAGGCGTCATAAATTAATAACAACTAAACTAAATTGACAGGTAGGTTTCCCGGGAATAGCACTGTCTTTGTTTGCTCTCTGTCTTTATATAGAGATATTATGGAGCTCCCAAGATCCTTTCAAAAACTGTGAACTCACCTTCTTCACTGAGTGTTCTCGGTAATCACTACTCATTTCGAGAAAAGGGTTTGTTCCGTTTCTTTTTTTGGCTTCGGTTCCGGAAAAAAAGTTCTGATTTTTTGGAGCCGTGAGAGTCTTGTTTTGACTCGTTAATATGGAGGTTGAGACTACTCAGGCTTTGTCGCCGTTCAGTTACTCTCTCAGTAACATGGACATTTCCCGTGATTTTTCTCTCACCCCTGAGTCACCTTCCGTCGGTAACACTCCAAAGGCCGATGCTTTACAGTCGCCAGACAAGGGGGACCGTAAATGTGGCTTTGGAATGGCGTGGGATGAACGGGTGGTCACCAGCTGTCGGGATGATACTGCGGCTGTGAAGTTGCAGAAGGTGTATCGGAGCTATCGTACTCGGCGAAGGTTGGCAGACTCTGCAGTTGTCGCTGAAGAGCTCTGGTAAGTTCACTGACACGGCTACATTGAACTGAACTTTACTTAGTGTCGTTTGTTTTCATTTGAGAAACTAATTTGTGGATTTATGTGGAAGGTGGCAAGCTATAGACTACGCGAGATTGAATCATAGCACGATTTCCTTCTTCAATTTCTTTAAACCTGAAAGTGCGGCTTCTCGTTGGAATCGTGTTACCTTGAATGCTTCTAAGGTTGGAATAATTATTATCAGTTTTAGTTTTGTCTTGGTTTCTTCAATCAAACGACTTTGTTTGTACTCTGCTTCTTTTTGTCTGGGTGACCTGGTTGAATACTTGGTGTAGACAAAAACGATTAGTTTCCAAGTAATATGGACTATTTGTTGCTTTGGCAGGTAGGCAAGGGATTATCTCAAGACGCTAAAGCTCAAAAATTGGCTTTTCAGCACTGGATTGAAGCTGTAATTACTAAATCCTTTTCTTTTAATCCAGTGAAGTTATTTCTTTTCAGGGAATGAATAATTTGGCTTATTTTATTGCAGATTGACCCAAGGCATCGTTATGGGCATAACTTGCATTTGTATTATGAAGAGTGGTGTAGGGCGGACTCTGGTCAGCCATTTTTTTACTGGTAAAGGCTAAAAGGACTTGGTTTTGTGGTCATCAATCTGCGAAGCTTTTTGCGTGGGCATTATTTTTCTCCTGAGACATCAGAATCTAGTTTCCCCTTTTTGATATTTTGTTTTGGTGATTCTTTAATTTCTTTTCTAAATGGTGTTTGGACTGGACAGCTTCTGAAGGTGGTTTTGTCATGGTTCTGTAGGTTGGATGTGGGAGATGGTAAAAAGCTTGATCTCAAAGATTGCACTCGATCTGAACTCCAACAACAATCCATAAAGTATCTAGGACCGGTATGTGTCAAAACTGTGTCTACTGAAAACGCTTTAGAACTTGGAACGTACATTTGGTTATGGAAAAATTACTGATGTTCATTCACTGACGAGCCGTCTTTGTTTTCCCTTTTCCTCGTTTCTTCGTTTGACCATATGCAACCCAGCAAGAGAGAGAACATTATGAGTACATTGTTTCCGAAGGAAAAATTATCCACAAACTAAGTGGAAATCTCCTTGATACTTTCATGGGAGAGAAAGCAACCAAGTGGATCTTTGTCATGAGCGCCTCGAAAAGATTGTATCTTGGCAAGGTAAGGAGTTGATTGAATTGAGACAAATCCGTTGAAGAAAGTATAATTGAATCGTAACTAATCCGTTGAAGAATTATCTTACAGATTCTGTTCTGTTTCTATTTAAACTTGAACTTTTGCTATTCCTTTTTTTCAGAAAAAGAAAGGAATGTTCCATCACTCCAGCTTCCTGGCTGGTGGTGCTACATTAGCTGCTGGAAGGCTAACAGCAGCGCAGGGAATTATACAGGTATATCACTGAATAAATATCAAAGTTACTGTTGAAACAGCAGCGCATGAATTTTTCTTATAGCTGTTGAATTCGTTGAGTTAATTTCCTTAAGAATGGTTTTGGATAATAGTCTATCCAAATTTGTCTGAAAGAAGTTCAGGTTACCTGCTTATATCTTCTCATTGTCTTCATGTCGTTTAACATCAATGACCTCATACTTCGTTACCTTTCCTCCTTTGAAAATGTTGACAAAGAAATAACCTCAAGCCATTGTAAAGTGAATTACACCCAAAATGGGATACTTTCACAGACAGATGATCCTGTGTGTGTGTGTGTGTGTGTGTGTGTATTTGTGAGTTAGTGACTGAAGGTAGTGGATATCCTATTGTCCATCTTTCTGTCCTCTGTCTTATTACATGTTAAATCTTGGTTTTCATTCCATCGAATTTTGGTTCGGCATATGTTCTTTTCTGCATCCTGTCATTGATTATTTACATTTTTGCAGTCTGTTTCTCCATATAGTGGTCATTATCGGCCAACAGACGTTAGCTTTGACTGCTTCTTATCCCTGCTCAAGGATAATGGTGTGCATCTTACTGAAGACCAGGTAATAATTATCTCAACATATACTTGACAAAAATTCTGGATTGTAAAAATCGGTATATATAGCCAATGGAACACCACTGAATTCCACTTTGCATAAAGATGATTGATCAACTTAGCCTTATGAAGTTTATCCAAGTATTGTTGTTCCACTAATGGCCTGTATATTCGTGGTAGAAAGTCAATGGCTACTTTTCCCTGATGGTATGTTTTGATATCTTCTGTTTTTCAGATACACAAAGCCAATGAAGATTCTGATATATACGATGGTGATAAGACCAATGGAAACGAGATAATATCTGCAGTTCCAATGAGCTTAGATATTCCTAAACTTGAACACCCAATTGAAGAGGACAATTCTACCTCGGGTGTATCGGAAGTCCCGCAAACAGAAACCAAGACCGAGTACAAGAGGACTTTATCAGGAGGTCTTCAAAGCCCAAGAGCTGAGGTTCCACAGAAGGCTATTCTGAACAGAATTAAGTCCAAGAAGGCAGCAAAATCATACCAATTGGGGCATCAACTCTCACTCAAGTGGTCAACAGGAGCTGGTCCTAGAATTGGATGCGTTGCAGACTACCCATTGGAAGTTAGAGTACAAGCCTTAGAATTTGTCAACCTGTCTCCAAGATGTCCGCCAACTCCATCTTGCTACAGGCGATTCCCTGGTCATATATCACCTACGTCTCAGCCTCCACCAGACATTCCCAGTGGTGATATGTCCGCTATCTGATTACATATCATTCTAATACTTATCGCCTAGTGGGTACTCCGAATGTGAATAGGTAGCATGTTTGTGATGTCGCTTCTGCCAATAAAATTGCTCCAAGCATTTCCTAATTGCACTTCCTAGTCACTAGTTAATGTCATGAACAACCTGTCACTTTATTACTGTTGACTATCCTGTTTGCAAGCAGTGAAAGAATCGAGATATTTCAAAAGAACGTGTTGCTGAAATTAATCCTAAGTATGCTGAAGTTAATCCTAAGTATGGCAGGTATGAGGAACTTTCGATCTTCTTGGTCTCAGTATTTGTAGGAAGAAACAGAGTGAACCTGTCAGCTCTGGTATTGGAAGGGGCTAAAGTACATGCAATTGTTTCATCATTTTTAAGTAAATGAAAGCATAAATTTGCCCAGACATCCAATCGAACTTAAGAAATGAGATATTTTGCTGAACTAAAGTCTTAGTCATATTGATTCAAGAAATAAATTTAGTAATTTAATAATATTAGGAGTTATAGGTTCCAGTTTTAATTTCAAGTTTAATGTCTTTTAAGGAGGAAATTCATTCAGTTTATGATCTTCCTCCAATACAAAAGGCCTACCATTCTATGACAAATGTTATTTCATAACTAGATATAAAAGGCCTTCCATTCCATGACAAATGTTATTCCACAACCAAAGTGACTATAATTCAATGCAGACAAATTTCTTCTCTCTTTTACTGCTTTGTACTGCTTCTTATCATCTCAAACTAAACATAGCCTTAGATTTCTAATAAATGGTATTATAGCTCTTTAAGTATATTAAAGGCTAAAAGAAAAACTATAACACAAACAAAAAAATCATAAAGTTTCCAATAAGGGGTATTATAGCTCTTGAGAATCTTAAGGCCCAAAACAGAAATAACAAAACAATAAAAAAACCTTCTTAAATATGACTTCAAGTTCTACTTTCTCCATCATCTTCATACCTGTACATCCAACTTTCAAAGGAGAAAACTATGATTTATGGGCTATCAAAATGAGGTTCTCTGTTGAAACAAATGACCTAGGGGAGTTCATAGAAAATGTCTTTGAGGCACTGAAAGAAAGGAAGAAATACGCAAAAGCTCAACTAAAGGAACTAATGTTAGAAAATTAGCATTTTTTAGTTCCAACTTATTTTTTACTGTTTTACCTTTGTTTACAGTTTATTATTTATCTTGTTTAAGCTATAGACTCAGTCAAGTTTAGTTGTTAAACTTTCTGGATCATATAGTTATTAGTTCCAGATTTTTCTCATTTAGTTTTATCCACTTTTTGAATTTAAAGTGGCTACAAATTAGGGAAGTTTGTTATCTTTTCCTGTATAAATTCTGCAGCTTCTATGAATAAAAACATGCTGGAATCTCAATAAATTGTTTTTTTTTTCCTCTATTTTGTTTCAACTCCAAGTCTGTTGTGTTTCAACAATGGTATCAGAGATTCAGTTGATCTTTCGGAACCAAAATCTTTTTTAACCCACAAAACAAAAGGCTTCCAACAACTTACCTTTAAACCCTCCTATTACCTTCACTAGCAAAAACTATCATATTTGGTCAGTGAAGATGCAAGCTTTTTTGGAGGCATATGGATCTCTGGGAAATTATCACTGAGTACAAACTAGTAGCTGCTCTCTCAGCAAATCCTACCTTGGCTCAGATCAAATCCAACAGCGAGGAAAAGGCAAAGAAATCCAAAGCCAAGTCACTTATTCAAAATTCTGTAGCAGATTCTGCGTTCTATAGGATCATGGCATTTAAGATAGCAAAAAAGGCTTAGGACAGATTGAAAGAAGAGTATTAAGGCAGCGATAAAACGCACCAAATGCAAGTTTTGAGCTTGAAAAGAGAATTTGAGTCTCTAAGTATGCAGGAGGATGAAAAAATTGGTAAGTATGCTGATTGAATATCCGCGCTTGTTAAGAACATTAGACTGCTTGGTGAAGATTTTGCAGACAAAAGGATCGTGGAGAAAGTCCTTATAACACCCCCTGAGAGGTTTGAATCCAAAATTTCCTCTCTTGAAGAGTTCAAGGACCTGAACGAAATCTCACTAGGTGAGCTTATAAGTGCTCTTCAAGCACAGGTGCAGAGGACTTGAGACATGACAGGTTCATTGAAGGGGCTTTTTTTGTCCAAAGGCAACATTCTGGTAAGGGAAAGCAACAACCTAATCAGAAAAACAAAGGTACGAATGACAACGGAAATGGTGAAGATTCAAAGAAAAAGTCTTTTCCTCCTGGCAAACACTGCAAAAGGACCACACATCTAGAAAAATATTGCTGGTGAAGGGCTGATGCTATATGTGGTAGCTGTAAACAGTTGGGACATGTGACCAAAGTTTGTAAATTTAAAAACAAAGCTCCAAAACTGCACAAGCACAAATGGCAGAAGCTGATGATATACAGGAAGAGAAGCTCTTTACGATCTTATATTTTTCAACAAAAACTCCTCTGATGTGTGGCTTCTTAGTAGTGGTTGCACACATCACTTGTGCAATGATGCTGAGATGTTCAACTACAGGGATGATGCTTACAAATCCAAAGTAAATATAGGAAATGGAGAATTTTTGGAAGTCAAATGCAGAGGTGCAATGTTCGTCTCAACAAGTTCAGGTATCAAAATTATTCATGATGTTTTGTATATACCTAACATCAGCAAAAACTTGTTAAGTGTTGGACAGATGCTTGAAAAAAACTATTCAGTTTATTTTAAAGATGGAAAATGCACTGTTTTTGACCCCGTCGGAGTAGAGTTATTTAGGGTCAAGATGAATAAAAGAATCTTTACTGTTGATTGGGAGAAAGTAAATGAGCAAGCCTAAGTGAGCACTACGCCAACAGTTGCAAACTTGTGGAACAAACGTCTTGGTCATTTCAACCAAAGAAGCATTGCTGAGACGAACAAGAAGGAGCTAGTGCAAAATATGCCTGCAATCTCTTGTGATAATCAAGTTTGTGAAACCTGTCAACAAGGTAAGCAAACAAAACTGCCATTTCAAGCAAATCAATGGAGAGCAACCCAAAAACTTCAGCTTATCCAAACTGAAGTGTGTGGCTCAATGGCGACGGAATCCATGAGTGGTAACAAATATTTTCTCCTCTTTATTGATGACTGCACCGGAATGTGTTGGGTTTATTTCATGAAACACAAGAGCAAAGTCTTTAATATTTTTAAACAATTCAAAACTTTGGTAGAAAATCAATGTAATATGAAAATTAAAGCTTTGAGGTCTGATAATGGAGGAGAATATACTTATACTAAGTTTGTACAGTTTTGTAATATTGCAGGCATTGAACGTCAAGTGACCCTGTTATACACTTCACAGCAAAATGGCGTCTTCGAACTGAAGAATAGGACCGTAATGGAGATAGCAAGGTGTATTTTGATTGAAAAGCAAGTGCCAAATCAGTTCTGGGCAGAGGCAGTTCATACGTCCGTCTATTTGCTAAACAGACTACCCAAAAAGGCCTTGCAAGACAAAATTTTATTTGAGGTTTGGTATATCAACAAACCATCTATTCACCATCTCAAAACTTTTGGTGTATTTGTTATTATCAAGTGCCGGGACCTAAACAGAGTAAGCTCGATAACAAGGCTGAAAAGGGCATTTTCAAAGGCTATGGCTCATCATCCAAAGGCTACAGAACTTTTTGTCTGAAAACAGAAAAAATTGTTTTAAGCAGAGAAGTGACATTTGACGAGGCAGCTGTGTGAGATTGGAAAAATCAGAAAGTTTCATATTCTGATCCACTTTTAAAGAAGTAGCCTCAACTTGTTGAAGATGAATTGGTGGATGACATACCGGTAAGGGGGACCAGAACCTTAGAAGATATTTATCAGAGGTGCAACTTGGTTATCTCTGAACTAATAAGCTATGTTGATGCACAGAACTCTCAAGCATGGAGGAGAGCAATGCAAGCTAAACTTGACATGATCAACAAGAATGAAACTTGGCAACTTGTTGATAGGCCTAAAGATCGCAAAGTGATAGGAGTAAAATGGGTTTTCAAAACAAAACTCAATCCTGATGGCTCTATTTGCAAACACAAAGCTAGGCTAGTGGTAAAGGGCTATGCACAACAATATGGCATCGATTATCAAGAAACATTTTCTCCAATAGCCAGGTATGACACAATCAAGCTTATTCTTGCTTTTGCAACATGTAATTCCTGGCAGATCGATCAACTTGTTGCCAAATAAGCCTTTTTAAATAGTTTGCTTGCTGAAGAAATTTACGTAGAGCAACTTGATGGTTTCTCAATTTTTGGTAAAGAAGATAAAGTCTATCTCCTTAAAAAGGCTTTGTATGGCCTAAAGCAAGTCCCGAGGGCATGGTATGAAAGGATGGATAGTCATGTCATCTAGCTTGGTTTCAACAGAAGTCAAAGTGAACCTACTTTATATGTGAAAGTCACTGGTGGTGAGTCCTTAGTTGTTTCAATTTATATTAATGATATGCTTGTTACTGGAAGCAAAATTGAATTAATTTAAAAGTTCAAGGCTGAAATGGAGAAAGTTTTTGAAATGACTGATCTTGGAATTATGAAGTATTTCCTTGGCATGGAAATAACGCAATCCAGTGATGGTATTTTTATATGCCAGCAGAAATACATCTTTGATATTTTAAATAGGTTCAAAATGCAAGATTGCAAACCTGTGAGCACTCCAATTTCTACTGGCTTAAAGCTTGGTAAGGATGAGAATTCCAAAAAAGTTAATGATAACATGTATAGAAGCCTCATTGGAAGCCTTTTGTACCTCACTGCAACTAGGCCGAACATCTTATTTGTAGTAAGTTTACTCTCTAGATTCATGCATTCACCTAGAGAAACACACTTCACAGTTGCTAAAAGAGTAATGAGGTATATTAAAGGAACCAGTGCACTTGGGATTTTCTTTCCAACATTTGCAGAAAAGACTATGAAACTGGTTGGTTATTCGAACAGTGATTAGGGTGGTTGTATTGATGATTCCGAAAGCACTTCTGGATATTTATTTTTTTTGGGCACATTTTATTTCAGTTGGAGTTCAAGGAAACAAGAAACAACTACTCAATCAATAGCAGAAGCAGAGTATATTGCTGCTGCCTCTGTTGTGAACCAGGCCATCTGGTTAAGAAAATTGCTGAAGGACTTGAGGGATGAGCAAATCGAAGCTACCAAGACTATGCGTGACAACAGTTCAGCAGTTTCAATCTAAAAAAACTAGTGTTTCATGGTCGAACTAAACATATCAAGATCAAGTTTCATTTTATTAGAGAAGTTCAACAATCCAATGAAGTGTTACTTGTTCACTGTTCATCTGAAAACCAGCTAGCTGACATTTTCACAAAGGCATTGCCAAAAGAAGGTTTGAAGACCTCAGACAAAGAATCGATGTTTGTCACCAAAATGCCAAGGAGGAGAGTTAGACAATTGGCATTTTTTAGTTCCAACTTATTTTTTACTGTTTTACCTTTGTTTACAGTTTATTATTGATCTTGTTTAAGCCACAAACTTGGTCAAGTTTAGTTGCTAAACTTTATGGATCATGTAGCTGTTAGTTCAAGATTTTTCTCATTTAGTTTTATCCATTTTTTGATTTTGAAGTGGCTACAAGTTAGGGAAGTTTGTTATATTTTTCTGTATAAATTCTACAGCTTCTATGAATGAAAATATGCTGGAATCTCAATAAGTTGTTTTCTTTTCTTCTATTTTGTTTCAACTCCAAGTCTGTTGTGTTTCAACAACTAAAGGGGGATGAGATCAAGGATGCCAAAGCATTGGCTCTTTCCATTACGCTCTTGTTGATTCAATTGACAAAGAATCATTAGAGTCTCAACAAGTGAAAGAAGGATGGATTATATTCTAAGAAGAGTTCCAATGAACTGCATAAGTGAGACTTATCAAGCTTAATAATTTAAGGAAAAAGTTTGAGAATCTCGAGGTGAAGGAAAGTGAGAGTGTGAAAACTTACTCTTCCAAGTCATGAAAGTAGTAAATTAAATGAAGATTTATGGTTATATTATTAATGAAAGAATAGTTTATAAAGTGCTTATTAGCCTAACTGAAAAATTTGACACAATTGTTTAAATTATTGAAGTATTAAGAGATTTGAGTAAATTTAGGATTACTAAGTTGTGCAGCTCCTTGCTCACATATGAGGTGAAATTTGGTAAGAAAATGGAAGGCTCAATAGAAGATGTCTTTTAAACAAGGCATCAAGCAAAGTCGTTAAAGCAAAAAGGAAGGAAATGCAAAGGTAAATATGGTGAAAAAGAAAGAAATAATGATGGAGCACATGATGGCTTGATGAGAAATAACTCCGAAAAATGAGAAGTTCCTCCATATGGCATTTTTGGAAAAACCAATCATCTAGAAAATAATTGTTGGTACAAAAGCAAGTCACAATGTAGATTTTGCACAAGGTTTTGCCATATTAAGAAATATTATTAAAGTGAAACATGGAAAACATAATCATCAAGGAGAACAAGAAAATTTCTTCGAGAGCAACAGGGGTGAAGATCACGTGTTTTATACTTGCCAAACTATAAAGTCCAGCAAATGTAATAAGAGGTGGCTTATTGACAGTGGATGTACAAATCACATGGACCATGATTAAGAAATCTTCACTAATCTTGACATTTTTATGAAGATCCCCATTCAAATGGGAAATGAAGCCATGGTTGAGTTCCAAAATAAAGGGAATGTTCAAATCCAAACTAAGAAAGGTACAAAATTCATAAAGGATGTTTTTTTAGTCCCTAAGTTCAATAAAAATTTATTAAGTGACCCTCAAATGGTCAATCATGGATTTTTTGTTAATTTTGAAGATGATCGTTACGCCATTGTTAATCTAGAGAAGAGGGAGATGGCTTATGTCAAAATGCAAAATAAGATTTTTCCCCTAGAGTAGAACAACTTTAGTGAAGTGGCTAATAAAGCCCAATGTGATGAGATATGATTATGTCCCTCCAATGATAAATTATGGATATTCTGTTAATTTCGAGGATGATCATTACACCATTTTTAATCTAGAGAAGAGGGAGATGACTTGTTTCAAAATGCAGAATAAGAATTTTCCCCTAGAGTAGAATAACTTTAGTGAAGTGGCCAACAAAGCCTCAAGTAACGAGACATGACTATGATATAAGAGATATGGGCACTACAACTTAAGTGCACTTAAATATTTCACCAGAAAAGCATTGTCTGAGACTTCCTTCAATTCATGATGTTGATAATTTGTGTTAAGTTTGCCAACTTGCTAAACAAAATAGGAAGCTTTTCGGTTTTTCCAAAGGAAAATATATAAAGAGCAAAGGAGAAAATTGAACTTGTGCACACCGATATTTGTGGCCATCACAAGAGTTTATCTCTCAGTAAGAACATATATTTCATATTGTTCACTAATTATTTCACCTGAATGGCAAGGGTGTATTTTGTGAGAGATATATCACATGTTCCATATCTTTAAAAAATTCAAAGTTCTTTTTAAGACTCAAAGTGATTGCAAGTTGAAGAGAATTCGATTTGATAGGGGAAAGAGCACAATTCATCTTAATTTGACAAGTTTTGTAAAGATGATAGTGTTATACATCAACTCATAATTAGGTATACACCTCAATATAATAGAGATTTTGAAAGAAAAATAGAACTGTCATGGATATGGTGAAATGTATACTTGCAAAGAAGAAAATGCCAAAGAAATTCTAGGCAGAAGTTGTGTACACTATTGTATATTTGCTAAACAGGCTTCTTTACAAGGCTATGCAAAGGAAAACTCCAATTGAAGCTTGTAGTGGGATTAAACCAACAACTAGTCACTCAATTTGCTATGTATATGTACCATCTCAAAAGAGAGGCAATCTAGATAATAAATCATAGAAATAAAGGTTTCTTAACTGTATCTCTCATTCAAAGAGCTATAGAATCTTCAATCTTCATAATAAAAACATAGTGATCAGTCACGATTTGGAATTTGATGAGAATGGTTAGGATGAACAGAAGATTGAAATTTGCATTATTCTAGTTCCTTAATCTAAAGAATGTCCAAAAGATGTTTAATGTGATTATGTTAATGATGATGGTGGGTTTTCTTTAGCCACATTAGTTAATTCTCTAAATAAGGTTCATACGTGATCTTCTAATGAGAATGCTATAGGTCCAAAAGGTAAAAGACTATTGAATGATGTCTATAGAGATTGTCCTATCATCCATTTAGATCCCAAGGTGTGTGAATCTTTCCACTTTGCCATTTATCAGTAAAATAACTATGCTAAATCTACTAAGGCTAAAGAGCGAAAATTTAACATCCCATCACCGATGGGAAGGTTAATTTGGTAAATTAGGACTGGCTAGATTGTTTCATTGCATATTGTGATTTGAGCATTCTTTTGGCCTCTAATTTAGAGGAATGAGTCATTTGGCACGTGCACATATAGGTACATGCATTTATGACATTCTCGGC
>JAOTIZ010000005.1:37703494-37726305 GCA_027123425.1 Erythroxylum panamense | reverse complement strand
ATGATTTCGTATTAAAGCGGGCCCAAACTGTTTACTGATTTGCGCGCATGTGATACCATTTGAAAATAAAAATGGCATACTGAGTTTCGAGCTGTTTTGACTGCTCTAGCATACCACCCTCGTGAGGCACGGACTCGGATATCATTCGCGATAATGAGTTTGGGTCTTGCGGGAGTGGGGTGCTACAGAAAAGAAGCTATGATGAATGAAATCAATATGATCAAGAAAAATCACACTTAGGAGTTGGTTAATAGACCGAAAAATAGAAAAGTCATCAGTGTAAAATGGGTCTTCCAAACCAAGTTGAATCCACGTGGGCCAATTAACAAGCATAAGGCAAGATTGGTTGTCAAAGGATATTCTCAACAAGCTGGAATTGATTACAGAGATAGCTTTGGTCGCTTGTAAAACTTGATACTGTTAGAACATTGTTCACATTGGTGGCTCAAAATAGTTGAAAGATTTACCAACTTGATGTAAAATCTACATTCCTCAATAGTGACCTTAAGGTGGAGATATATGTCGAGCAACTAGAAGTTTTTATCTTGAAAGGAAGAGAACACCAGGTTTATCATTTGAGAAAGGCCTTGTATGGGCTGAAGCAAGCTCCAAGAGCTTGGTATAGTAAGATTGACTTTCATTTAAGCGACTAAGGCTTCAAAAGGAGAAAGAATAAGCATTCACTTTACATTAAAAGGCTTGGGAAGTAAGATATTCTACTTCTTTCACTTTTTATTTATGATTTACTTGTAGCTTGTAACAAGCCAGAAATGATTGTGGCCTTCAAGGAGGAGATGAATAAGAAATTTTAAATAACATATTTAGGGATGATGAATAATTTTCTTGCATTGAGATTCATCAATTATAAGATGGAATATTTATTTCACAAGCTAAATATGTAGAGGACATTATGAAAAAATTCAAAATGCAATATTGTAAGGTAATGGCAACTCCACTTGTACTAAATAAGAAGTTGTCCAAGTTTGATGGGTAAAAAGTGGTTGATCTAAGAGATTATAAAAACCTCATTCGTAGTTTTGTTTTCAGAAATTAAGTAATTCATTGATATAAAAAGTTTTACAACCTTACTAGGTACAAAAGAAACCAATTACAAAAGTATAGAGAGTTTACGATTCTAGTTACATAAAGCTTTAGAAAGCATAATTCAAGTAGCTATCTTTCTCTCATTCTTATTGATAGGTTGCAAGTTATTCTTTTTGCTTTCATAAAGAGCCTATATTGGAGAAATATTTGATGAAATAGGTGTTCTCTACTTCTAATCCTGCTCCTAAATAATCTGAAGTTCCTCTCCTGCCATATGTAGTAAACTGTACTAGCCGAGCCAATCTTTACAGCTTTATAATCTGCCTTAGTTACCATTTTTAGGTTCCCTACCTATTGAATCAATTCATATCAGGTTTTGATTTCTTTGCTTATACCAGATACTTTCTACATTTTACTCCATATGTGTGTTGTGTACCTTCACTTAAGTAGAAGGTGGTCCAGAGTTTCAAGATTGTTATTGCATAGCTTACACTATAGAGAATTGATGGAGAACTTTATTCTATCCTTGGTGAGTAGTTTCTCAATTGGCCCCATCTACAGTGTCATTGAGTGGGCTGGATAAATATCAGTATCCCAGATCAATTTTTCCCATTTCACCCTGTTGCTTGGATCCTTTTGCTTGGATCCTTTTGCAGATAAGCTCTACATACCTTAGAGCTAAATGTCTTTGAACTCTTTACTGTCCATTGCACTTCATCTTGAGATGTTTCCAAGCATGCTGGCCAATTCTCCATTATAATGTTGACATTCCAACTGTTATTGGAAGGTCAATACCATCTATTGTTCCTTATTAGCTTGCTCACCTTATTATCAGTCATCCTTAGATGTTGTAGTTCCTGATTTTGTATAGGAGGCCTTTGGAGTGCAAATCATCGAACCAAAATATGGTTTGTTCCCCGTTCCAAATCTTATGGAAAATTAGTTCCTGCATCCATTGTCTAGTTTAGTATTTGCTAAAATTCCAAGAGATATTCTGTTTTATCTCAAGCTTCCATATATAATTAATTTTAATGAACACATCATGTATCCATTTTTACCCAAAGTTCATCCTTCTTGCTCCATAATCACTATACGTTCTTTGCTAGGCTGACTTGGTTTAGCAACCTAGCTGAGCATAGTCCTAACCCTCCTTGGTTTTTAGAATTACAAATTATACTTTAGTTGACTTTAGCCTTGTTGCTTCCTCTTCCTACTCCCTCCTATAAGAAGTCTTTTAACTTCTTGCCTATAGCTTTAAGTGCACTCTTCGGGAAATAAGTTTTTGATCCAATGATTTGTTAACTTGATTAGGATAGTCTGGACTAGCTGTAGTCTTCCACCATAATTGAGGTATTTATTACACCAACAGTTGATTCTTTCTTGAAGTGTGTCCATCAAAGGTCTGCAGTCCGAAGCTGTGAGTCTTTTTTGTGAAATAGGCACTCCAAGGTACTTAATAGGAGAATTCCTTACTTCAACCCTTCCCTTAATACTTGAGTAGGACATTTAATTCCACAATTTAAAGACAAGTAAAAGCAACTTTTACTTGGATTTGTTTTTAATTTAGACATTTTCTTGAAATCCTCAATTGATTGCAAGAGAAGTTCTATTGATTATTTTTTAGCCTTGAACAATAATAACAAGTTATCTGTATAAGCAAGATGAGTTATGTTGTTAACTTTGCATCTGTGATGGTATTGAAATCATGGGCTATTTTCCACATTCCTTGTAATTATGACTGATATGACCTTCATACATAGTACAAATAGGTAAGGAGATAATGGACCCCTTTAACTAAGCCCTCATTTAGCTTTGATTAGTCTTGTAGGTTCTCCATTCACCAAAATAGCAAGGGATGTTGTAGTCACATATTCTTCTATCCACTTCCTAAACAAAGGGAGGTAACCTACTACCTTTATGATGCTAAACATGAAGCTCCAATTGATTGAGTCATATGACTTTGTCAAATCTATCTTTATTATGCAATTTTTCAATTTTAACTTGGTATTGTATTCTTTAAGGATCTCTTGACAAAGCAAAATGTTTGTGCCTATTGTTCTCCCTCTTATGAATGCATTCTGGGCTAGATTTATGATTTTTCCCATATTCTTCTTTAGTCTACTTACAAATATCTTAGTAATGGTTTTGTATAGAATATTGCAGCAAGAAATTAGGCTAAAATGTTCAAGCCTACATGTATTGGGTTGTTTGGGGACTAGGCTTACAAATGTTTCATTCCATTCTTTCAGTATAATACCTTTTTTGAAACACTCCTTGACAACTTCTATGACCTACTCACCTAATATATCCCAGTTCCTCTGAAAGAATCTCCTATTATAGCCATCTAGGCTTGAGGATTTGTTAGGATTTAAAGAAAATAGAGCTTTGTTGATCTCTTCCCCTGATATTTCTTTGATTGTTTATGCCTTATCCTGTGCTGAAATCTACCTTATTCTCCTCAATATATCATCCAGGATAATCTCTACTTCCTCTTCTTTGTCATATTGTTTGCTGAAGTATTCAAAAGTAAGTCTCTTCTTGCTCTTTTGGTCTTGGTGATTTTGAACCGAATCATCTTCCAAGCACTGAATTTGGTTTTTGTTCCTCCTTGCTTTAATTAAGTTCATGAAGTACTTAGAGCACCTCTCCCATTCTTTCAGTTAAATCATCTTTGATTTTTGTCTCAACAATTTGTTTGTGTCTTCTAAGGCCTTACTGTACTTGCTGATTAAATTTTCTTCTTCTTTTCTTAGTAGTAAGTCATTAGGTCTGGACAATACTCTCCTATGGCATCTTTGTAATTTGTTTAGAACAATTTTTTTTGTGTATTCTAAGGCCTTACCATACTTGTTGATTAAATTTTCTTCTTCTTTTCTTAGCAGTAAGTCATTAGGTCTGGACAATACTCTCCTCTAGCATCTTTGTAATTCATTTAGTGCTTTTGTAATGGCCTCCTACTTTGGTATTCTATTCTCGTTGTTATCCTTTGCTGTCTTTAACTTTTTGTTAACGCTAAGCTCATTCCCTCCCTTAGGATACTTCTGAACCTTGGAGTGTCCATTAAGTGATTAAAGATTCTAAAAAGTGTCAACCTTTTGATGTTTGAGAAGGATAAATCCACTAAATTAGGGCTATGGTATGAGGTAATAGGTTTTTCAAATTGTGCTAAACTTATGGGAAATTAGGCTAATCATTCGCCATTAACCATGCATCTGCCGAGTTTTTTCAATAAAAGCCAACCTCCACTCTAATTGATGTTCCAAGTAAACATATTTCCATAATAGTTAAGATATGTCAACCCAGGTGTACTGTTAGTTCTTGTCGTTCCTTGCAATTTTGCTTTACCTAGTGTCTGCCACCCTAGGATTCATATGTATAGAGAATGCAGTTGTAATCTCCAATTTCTGACCAAAGGAAGGTAATTGCATTGCTAATCTTCACCGATTCCTCCCATAGCAATTGCCTTTGAAAGATATAATTTGCTGCATAAATTGTTGTAACAGTTATGTATCTGCTTGAATCTTTGAGTACCAATTCACAACTTATCATTGGGTTTGTACTATACTAGTTTATTATTTCTATCTTCTGACTATTAACACCTTTATAACTTTCCCTCCTATATGCTTGTCATGATTAAAGATAACTGTCCAGTTTTTCCCAAAAAATTGTAGACAATTCTCAATTTGGCCCTTTTTTTATATTTTGGTTTCAAGTAAACCAATAAAATCAACCTTTTTGTTTGTGATCAACTCTTTTACTACTAATTGTTTATTTAGGCTATTGAGCCCTTTAACATTCCATACTACCAACTTCATATCAACTACTTTTTACCTGACTCCCTCCTCTTTGACTTCTTCTTTGTTCCAACAACATTTCCAATAAGCATTTCTAGTAAGGTCTATTCTTTCTTTATTGAGGGAGTGTTGTCAACTGCATTTTGATCTTTCTCTAACAAGTTTTCCATTTGCTTAATCCCAGAGGTCTCTCCTTGTACATCTAATGGGGGTACTGTCATCTCCATTTTGATCTTACTCCATCTCAGTCACCGTCCGCTTTGCCTTGTTAGGAGTTCTTTGTTCATTGTTTTCTTGTTCTTGCCCTGTATTTGCGTCCCTTTCCATTGAATTTACTTTTTTTTCCTACTTAACCTCTTCTCCTCTATTCTTATTCTCTTCTTATTTTTCTTTCCTCTTCCAAATCATTCTCTCCTCCTTATTCTTCAGTTTCCACATATATGAAATTCTCACATAATCTTCCTCTATTTCCACATTCTCCTTTAGCTTCATAATCTTCAAAGATTTAGGAAGTTTTTTGAAAATGTCCACATCAATGAATACTATAGCAATCCTATCATTTTCATCATTGCAGTGTTTTCATCAATTCTTAAAATTTTTCCTATTTTGCTTTCAATATAGCTCATTCCTTCCGTAGACCAATATTCTAATGGAACTCTGCGGAAATTAACCCACAGTGGGATTGTTTCTAGTCTTCTTCGATCAATAGTCACCCCTAAATGCTACTTCTTCAGCAAAATTGGATGTCCTACGACATGCCAAGGTTCGGTTGCTATCACCCTTTGAGTATTTTCATCCGAGTTAAACTTAAACATAAAAAGATCATCTTCATTCACCATAGTGTTAACCAAACCCATGTTTCTCCACACAGAATTTGCCTATTTATTAACTATAGGAAATGCTAGTCAAGAAAAAAAGCTATCAAAGATGAGCCCCATTTCCTAGCTTCAAGATGGAGCATCTTTAGGAGGGTTTGAAAGGGTTCCTCACTAGCTGTCTCCATAAATCTTAACTTCCTCAATGTTCCAAAGTCACCAGTAATAGAGCTCCAAGTGGTTCTCCCTTACATTAGTTCCTTCAGAGAGTCAGAACCCCTCAAGGATGGGAACTCTGTAGTGTTTTGAAGAGAGGGGGATGGGGTTGGCATGCATTTGTATTATTTTTTAAGGTAATTTTAGGTTATCGAGTGGTAAGTGATACCATTTTCAGGTTATAGCACACTGTTTGAAAGGGCTGATAGGGGTGGGGATAGGTAGTATGTTATTAATTTATTAAACATCATAACCACTAGACTTGATTTAATGTACATGATAAGTCTACTTTCAAGGTTTATGAATGAACCCAATGAAATTTATGTAAGGACAACTAAGAGAGTCCTAAGATACCTATGGGAAACTTCAAATTATAAAGTAGTTCTCTAACCATGTTTAATCTTAAAACTAGTCAGTTATTTTGATAGTGACTGGGAATTTCTATTGATGATATAAAAAGTACCTCTGACCATACTTTTGCACTTGGTTTTAGAGTATTCTCGTGGATCTTTAAGAAACAAGAAGTTGTTGCTTAATCAACTACTGAAGTTGAATATGTTGCAGCTTTTACAACAATTAATTAAGCCATATGACTAAGAAAAATACTTGATATAGAGTACAACTCTGAAGTTTAATAGACAACAAGTTAACTATCATAATAGTGAAAAATCCACATGAAGATATTGTTTCTTGCAATAAGAGACGCCAAACAAGAGAAGGAAGTTAAGTTGGTTAAGTGTCCCATGAAATTTCAATTAGATGACATATTTATCAAGGCTTTTTCAAAAGCAAGGCTTTTTCAAAAGCAAGGTTCGAGTTCTTAAGGATGAAGCTTAGTTTGTCTAGCAGAAGTCCCAAGGATGAGTATTAAAAGATGAGATATTTTGCTAAATTAAAGTCTAGCCAAATTAACTCCAAAAATAAATTTAATACCTTAAAAATACTATAAGTTATAGGTTTTAGTTTTAACTTTGAATTTGATGAGGAGTTTCATTCAGTTTATGACATTCCTTCAGTATAAAAGGCCATCCCTTCTATGGCAAATGTTAACTAAAATGATTATATTTCAATATACGTCAATCTCTTCTCTCTTATACTATTTTGCACTACTTTTTACCATCTTAAACTAAACACAACCTCAAATTTCCAGCAAGAATTGTGGTGATTTGGTTTAGATGAACATGTTATCATCATAATAGTGGAGAACCAAAACGAGTGCAAATAGTTCTATATCGGGAGTGATGATACTAAATTCTTGTTTGTAAATTTCAATGCATATAATCACCTTCCTTAGTCCCCATAAAATGGTATTCATATAAGAAAGATGGAAGGAAAATGAAACACAATACAAAACCTAAAAGACTTTGTCTCATTTTCTTTAATCCAATAACCCATAAAAGAGAAAAAGAAGGCTTTTAATATAGCCTAATAAGTAAGATGTAGTAAAGGAGACCAAAACCAGGCACTTGTATACTTTTGTACAAAAATAGGAGTACTCTTTTCACTGATCCCTGGTCTCAGTTGCCAAGATTCTTCTCTCCAGCTACATCACACAAAAATCATGGAGAAAATAAGATACTATTTATTGCCCGAATGCATATAAATTGTATGCTTCCGAAAACAGCAAGAGATCTAACATTAAAACTTTAAATTTTACTAACATTAGAACTCTGCTGCTAAAAGTTAACAATTCATGGTTCTTGGAATTGTTTTGTGTGGGTCTTGATCCATAGAAGACGTATAACACAATAATGCTAAAATCTTGTACTAATTTAAAAAATATTATGCATTTTTTCTCTTTAATTACCTGAATTATGGTATCAAATTTGTTTCGCAGAAGACAATATTCACGTGTGATCACATTCAAGGCTTGCAAACACCTTCACATCACATCGACAAAAATATTAGATTAACAAGAATAAGGGGAAAAACAAATGAAAAAGAATAAAACTTTAAAATTTTATATAAAAATTCCATTAAATTTAAAATTGCTCAAACTTAACTTGCCTTTTTCATTTATTAAAATTTAAAATATTTTCTAATTTTATTTAATGAATTAATTTTTCTTAATTCTTTTCATAAATAAGGAATACATGGAAACATGTAAAAATTTTGAATAAAAGAATAGTTTTTATTACCGAATCTATTATTGACAGTTTGGAAAAAGTTTTAACATTTTATATCCAATAATTACATTGGTATCAATTTGAACAAAACCCTAATTTTGAATTAGTAATGAAAAATTAATTCATAACATTATGTTTCGAAATTTTCACCCTAAAGTATATTGCTACAGCTTAAATAAAGCCATTTATGGAAATGATACCAATCTATAACTATAAAGGCCGGTTGACGCTTAAAACTTCTTCGAACAAAATATCGAGTAAAATAGTATATCGATGTACTTAGATACTAAAATAAATGATTGGTTGAAGTTAACGAGGAAGTGTCTTCATACCCATTTTTGTTTCTGTCATCTGAGGCCTGAAGAAGATCAGTACAAGCAAGTTTTAAGCGCTTTGCTCCAATGCTGGGAGTTAAAAGAAAACAAGAGTGTTTCTTAACTGATAATAATGACTATCGAAAATGATGTGAAACTTCAAATGCACGCCGAGATTACTTCTACTTAAGATGACTAATCAAATAGTATAATAACTTGTTTATTGCAAGTAAAACTATTTAGATTTTTAATTTTACATATTTGAATTGAATTTGAGTCCTGTCGTGTCTTTTTTATAGCATGACCTACCATGCACAGGTACTATAAATCGGTATCTATCGAAAACATTTTTCCTATTGCATTGCAGACTCACTAATAATATGTAGTAGAAAGCTTACAAATAAGCTCTAAATCTTATTGTATCATTATCATAACCTAAATAATACATGATAAATGATTGGTTGCTGCTAAACATTTGTGCAAAAATTGCATACCTGGAACTACTTCCTTTTAGCTGATGAACAAAAGAGTCCAACTTGGCAAAATCCAGAGTCTGATGGCTCCTGAATTAGGAAGAGAAAGAATTAGAAGAACCACATACATTGAACATACTTTTAACAAAAAGATAACTCCATAATCAGTTTGAGTTACATGTATTTGTTCAACTCTATTACGATCCTTTCGGCATCATTGCAGAAAGAGGTAATAACTTCTGTGATAAAGCATGGATTGCTTTCATCTTGCAAAGCTTGAACTTGAGCAAATTGACTATCCAACATTCCCTAAAAACACATGGAATCAATAGTAAACTTTATGGCATAGACAGCAAATTCTACGGGGAGGATACAGTTAATGGAAAAATAAAGACATGACAAACCAAGTTCACAATTCGTGCCTTCATATTTGTAAGCACCAAAAAGGGATGTTTCAGATATGTGTACCTCTTCAAGCATGGACTGTACGAAGTTGTTAAGCTGTGCTTTCAGAGCTGCCAATGCCATTTTTAGGTTCACCCAGAGAGCTACAAGGAAGGAAGAGAGTAGAAGTTCCTTTATGGTAAAGGACGCAAGACCAGGATATGCTTATATACTGAATGTCGAGGGAAGCTTTCTTATACAGTCAGGCAAATTCATTACTAGCATTTGAAATGGTTTTCGAACGAAAAGTGAGTTCCATGAAAGTTGGAATTTTCAGAAATGAGTAATACTGCAACTGGATATAAAATTTTAACTTGTAAACAACAATCGTAGACTAGCATAGTAATTGTAAATAGGAGCTTATAGGTTTTCTCAAAACATATTATAGACTTAAATTTTGATTCCACAGGCTTCAAAATCATTTGCATATTATGATACAAATCTATTAGAGATAAGCTCAAAATCCAAAAAATTGACCAGAATATTGAATTGAGACAGAGGGCGATGTTAAACAAATTCAAAACTGCTGCTTTTAGTCACAAACCAAAGCATGTGAGGGAAGACCAGTTGTCCATGAGAAAGTGGAAAGTAGTCATAATTCCGTCTCCCATGCTACAACCGACCAGGTTAGAAATTGGGACAACTGTGCATCCTGAACATTACAACAACGTTGATTTTCTGTTTCCTTCCTACCCACAAATCAATTCCAACTGCTGCACTTCCAGGAGACCTGCTCGAGCATCATCAACTGCGTGTAGCCATTTGTCAGGAAACTGGGTCCTTAGGATTCATCAGTTGTTTTTATGCCTACTGCAATGTCTCTGTATGATCACGTGCTCGGCCAAGGATTAGAGTTCACCCTTTTTGACCTATCCACATTCTAACTATATGGTTTACCAAGATAAGATATCTGAATCATCAGAAGTATAACTTCAGTGAAATCAGAAGCAGATAAGGCCATGTTCCCCATAACTGAAACCTATAGATACTCATTACATTAAGACTAATTCTTTAGATATGCCACTTTTAAGAGGACCGAGACATGCAAACAAACAGGGGATTTTAATAAAGATAGAAAAAGTTATTAAGGGGACCAATTTTATAGACTTTGTTAAACTACTTTCTGTTTGTCTATAAAAAATAGAAACAACTTATCATTAAACTAACTCATGGGTGAAAAGTATACTTCCTACTCAATGATTACTTAAGTACATAATATGAAAGCAAAATTCACCTTTAAACACACGGATTTAGGTTTAATGCCATACCACGTGATGAAGTAAAAAGTAGTAACTCCAACTTAATGTCTAATTCAACAAATTTCTTATTTTGATGAATCTTTTTATGAGGAGAGAATCTGCAATTATATTGAATAAATATTTAAATATAGAAAATAATTTATAAATTATGTATTGTTTAATAATTTAAAATTAAAATCAATAAGAGACAGAAACCTCAAAAATCTTTAGAGAAGTTTGCACAACTTTCACCTCATTCTTACATCTAAATATTATGTTAAACTAAGAAAGGTTATTATTCATGTCTTGATGATAATAAAACATAAATATTATTTATGAGTTTGTCTTTTATGAAAGAAATATGATGTATAAATCAAGACACATCTCCCAAAAACATTAGAGAAAAGTAAGAATTAAAGTCATTCAAATGAAGAACAAAATTAAGACCATGGTAGAACATTGCACAATAAAATTGTAAATAAATATATTATATTTATTGTACTTCCTCCTTAGCCTCTTTGATACTTTAGAGGATCGTCATACATAAAGACATTATCATTTTAACTAATAAAATGAATATTTTTCAATCATCAAGAGGAATTAAGGTTTTGATATTAAAGAAAACCCTCTTGGTTCTTGAAACATTCTTTAGAGAATATTTGAAGAAGTGTTTAAGTTAATTTTGCATTAAAAAAATTTGAGTTTCAGCATTTGAAGAAGTTGAAACCAATTAATTTTGGGTTTATTAGTGGACTTATCTAGGTCAGTGAATAGGATATTGAAAGGAAAATAAGTTATTGCAAAATATAGTTATTGAAAAAAAAAAGGATATCACAAAATTTGGTTAAAACAATAATAAATTAAAGTAATCTCCTAAAATATTTTTGAGCGGAAGATGTAGCATTCTCATGCTATATATCTAATAGAATCTATATAAGGCCAACTATGGATAGAATTCTTTTTGAGTTTTTGGCGTGAAAACAGGCCAAAGATTAGTTATTTTAAAGTGATTGGCTATAAATATTATATTTTGAACAATAAGGATAATGTGGGTAAGTTTGATCCCAAAGCAGATGAAGGAAATTTTCTTTTTTTTGGTAAATTATAAGATTTTATATAAATTAGAAATGTTATGTATACCACTGGAGACCGCTTGAGTAGTAATCTCTTACCTACCAAAAGGAAACTTAAGGTAAATACATGAAGAAGCTGCATCACTTCCTTACAACAATCATAAACAACCGAGACAACAAAAACCTTCCTACCAAATAAAACCTTATAGAGCTAGCTCATCTAACCAATAACACAAGTTAACCAACAAACAATTTACAACACTATTAATCAACCATCAGTTAATTACAATCCAAATCAACCTACAGCTCAACATAAGATGGAGAGTGAGCTGATGTTTCCACTCACATACTTCCACTGAAATGCCATTAATAAGTCTACTGGATTCCAACCGTAGGAGATGATTCTGCAACTGTTAAAGTTTGTGAACTTCTTCCTAGATATCATGTTGGACCCTAAACTTTTCTTGAAAGTTAGAACTATTAAATGAGAAATTATTAGTGATTATTTATGTGTAAAGGAAAGAAGAATTCTAGGTAAGAAATGGTTTAGGTACAAGATAGGTTATATGTAAAATGTTGGACGTTAAAAGCTGAAAAATGTAGTTAAAACGTGTTCATTGAGTATGCTTCAATGTTTTAGCCATATTTTTTTTTGGCTATCCAAATAGGATGATTTTTGATTTGGAGTAAACTAGGGATATAGGGATACAAATTTTCTGATGAAATCGAGTTTTAATTCAGTCTCCAAGATTATCAATTTTTGGATGGAAGTCGAGCATAAAATATTGTTTCAGTATAAGAATAGTTCGGAAATGTTTAGGCTATAACTTTCAGATTACCAATCCAAATTGAATGTTTTTGGTGTCATTAGAAAAGTAAGACAATGAGGAACATTTTTTTATAGAAGAAAGTGCTATCAAATTCCTTCAATTTTCTTATGATCATTAGTTAAGGAATTAGAGGTATAAGATGTTAGTTATAAAGATAAAAGAAGGGTAAATATGGAATGAGTAGTTAAATGAGGGGCAAAATGGAAAAGACAACTAAAATGTTATCTTAAAATTTGAAGAAGAAGAGAGGATGTCGTGAGTGTGAGAAGAGAAGAGAAGAGAAAACGTGAGAGAAAGAAAAGAATAGAAGAAAAATCGAAGAAGCTAGGGAAGAAGGAGGAAAATCGTGGGAAAAAGAAGAAATCAAGCTTCTTAAGGTAAGTACGCATCTTTTCTTCTTACTTTATTAAAGAAATGGATTGTGTTGAGAATGAAGGAGTAGAGAGAGAAAGAAGTTTTATGTTGGAAGATGATTTAAGAGAACCCATTGATTTTTTTGGGTTTCTAAACTAGGTATTGGGTTTTCTATCCTAGATAGATTATGGGTAGGTTAGATTTGAGCTTGATTTGTGTTGATTTCATTTGTTGTGATTTTGAAGTTTTAGGGATTTTATTGAATTGGAATTGAATGGAAGAATGGTTTGTTTTAGAAAATCAAGGGAAACCTTATCCAAGAGCAAGAGGAAGGGATCATTTGAGTTTGGATTTTCAAACGAAAATGAGGTGGATTTCACGTTTATAATTGAATAATGAGCCAACAAAGTTTTTCTAAATCAAGAGAATAAAAATGATTTCAATTACTTTATAAATGTGCATATATTGCTTTTAAATGATTTAAAGAATTTGTTTTTATGTGTGTACATGCTTAATTGATTTGGTTTGAATTGTTGTGAATATGAGGAATATGTTTATAGTTGTTGTTTGATGGGTAAATGCCCTACTTGTGTGTTTATGCTTAAATTGCATGAATTTGAATTGTTGTGAAGAGAAGGGACTTGGATAAGACTTAACCTATCAACTTTCAAAGAATAGTAACCTACTTCTAGCAAGAGTATAAAAGCCTAAGTGACACTTGTCACTTTCCCCATACCTAAGTTCTAACTTAGTTTCTTTTGAAACTAACTCCCTTAACTATCATCTTTACAATCCAACTATCGCCAAAGCTCCCTTTTAATTTCTTTTTCCTATTTTCTACAATTCCCAAAATTTATTCCTATTTTCCCCAAAATTCACAAATACCATACTTCCAGTAATCACTAATATTTCCTATATCAAACATTCATAATTCTCAAAAATTAACAAATCAATTCAATTATACCCGGAATTATTCATGAATTCATGTACAATTATTTTCATGTGTAGATAAATTCACTAGTCATATATATATGTGTATGGCATACGATGCATGAGCATAAAGAAGCATTTTTAAGCCTCTCATAGATCACTCATATTTACTATTCTAACCCTCCCACAAGTAATGGGATGTTACAGCAACCATGGGTCTACGACGAGTGCACGGCATGTTTCCACTAGGTAGTGTTGTCTCCGCCCTTTTTACATTTTCCACTCTTCGGTTGGTTTAGGACAAGCTGCATTGCGACAACAGGGACTTCACATCATAAGTTATGTATAGTTCAGCTTTCTTTTCTTTCTTTTGGGCCACCATTTCTGGAGGTAAGGGGTGGCAAGGGCCAGTCGTCTTTCTAGTTGTTTTGTGCTTCCGTTTATGCCAGTGCATTCTTGTCTTGTGCATGAAGTGGTTTTTACTCATATTGCAAATTTTCTGTGGGTGTTGATTCTCTTATTTTCCTTTTCTTAGTTGTGGTTGGGTACCATACGAGTCCGTGTATCCTTGTTTATCGGTTGTAATGGCCTGTTAGTCTTGACCACCTGCTTTTCTGGGTTATGGGTCCTAGCGTAGGAGCACATTTCTGCATGGTTACAATATAGTTCACTTGATTTGAATAGTTCTCTTAGACGACTACATGGACGTGTTTACTTAGCCTGTCATCAACGAAGAGGATCTTTTAGTTAACACACATCACGTTCTACGTAAGCTCTAGGTTCTATCGAGACAATTCGTAAGCTTTTTATTTTTCTCTCTCTATTTTTGTGTCAACGTTGGTGAGGTATCCGACTACCTGAGGGAAGACGACTGTGTGATGCAGTTTTCGCACGAGCTCTTGCATGTAAGAAAGATACCTTTTTTTAGATAAATAAAATTTGCCTTGCCAGAGAAGGGGATGGTGTTGTAGCCGGGAGTGTAGCAGCAGCAGTTTTTTCGACACTGACGATTTTGGCTTAGCAAATGGGAGCAGAAGCTTAGCATGCAGCTCATAGGATGGGAGGGGGGACATAGGTCTGCATGCACGGTAGACGATGTACGCTCTCTCACGTCCAGGTCTTCCAGCACATCACATCTTTTCCGCTGTCTCGTTCCTGACAACTCGCTATTGTCTACAAGCAACTGTCAGCTTCTCCTGTAGATAACCGTTGATACCTGGCTTTTTAGCCATCGTTTTATGCTGCCTAAGTTCATTCTTTCTCGTGTCATTTACTTGGTGCTCCTTTCTTCCACTCACAGGCTTCTCCTTCAAAATCACAATCCCTGTTCACGATAGCAACTTTCCTGGTTTACTCTTTTATTGAACTCTCTCTAGAAGGGTTACTTTTTTCCTTTTTTTCGCATGCACATATTCAGTACAGCGTTAGTTTACATGCAATCTTTCTTATAAACATCTTTACAATCTCTTTAGTTCGCTGTTTATTATTAGTCATTCCTCTTTTCTGTTAGTCTTTTTAGTTCTATTAATAATTGAGTGTATTTTTAATCTATTGAGTACTTAATTTTATTTATTTATTTATTATTTTTGTTATATATTTATTATTTTATTATTATTTTATTGCAGTGTCTAATCTTTTTTTTTGTTTTACTATTTTTGGTTATTAGTGTTATGATCAATTTTACACGTACTATTATTTGTATTATTATTATTACTAGCATTTTCTGGTTATTTGAGTTCCCTATTATTTTTGGTTTTTGTCCTTAGTTTATTATATTTGTTACTGTTATTATTATTCTTTACTACTGTTCGAGTTCTTACTCTTACTAGCTTCAGTTTGTCATTATTATTATTCGTATTAGTATTATCTTATTATTATTATTTTTACTATTATTCTTATTATTATTCGTATTCTTATTATTATTAGTAGTATTATTATTAGTATTTTGTGATCAGTATTTTTAGTATTATTTGCATTTATTCTACCCTTACCTTTAGTTTTGGGGTAATTTTAATCGATACTATTATTATTGTTCTAATTACTTTAGTCTAACTAATTTAGTATATTTTATATTCCTTTCTTTTATTTTTATTTTTATTTTAGTTTATTTTTATTTTAGTTTATTTATTTATTTATTTCTATCTTTATTTATTTATTTTATTATTTCTTTTTTATATATAATTATTTTATTTTAATTTAAATTATTTTTTATTTTATTTTTTGGGTTCTGGTGTGAGTATTAGGTCAAGGTTTTTAGAGGCTCCTTAGGCATAGTCCTGAGGGATAGGTGCAGGTCCGAGCCAGGCAGGATGCTTTCTTTTCACGCAATTGGGACCAGTACGAGTGGGTCTGTACGTGTAGTAGGTTGGGATAAAAATGGCGAGGATATTTTACAATTCAGTTCTTAGAACGTGGGGACCCTTTCGGGCAAGTCCTTAGAATTAGTGGACATCTTAGAGAAGTATAGGATTCACATAGCCCGCATTCAGGAGACAAAGTGGTCCAGCACTAAAGCGAAGGAAATAGGAGGTTTCAAATGATGGTACTCGGGAAGTACCCGGAAGCAGAATGGGATAAGTATCCTGGTGGTCAAGGCACTTATAAGTCGAGTGGTGGGGATTACAAGGGTCAATGATAGGATTATGGTGGCTAAAATTGTGGTTAGCAATGTGGTTCTCAATGTCGAGTGTGCATATGCACCTCAAGCGGGTTCAAACGAACAACAAAAACATCTGTTCTGGGAAGCGTTCGATGGGGTGCTGCATCATGTCGATGATTCGGAGCAGATTATCATTGGAGGTGATTTTAATGGACATATAGGGATTGAGACATATGGATATACAGGAGCCCACGGGGGCTTCGAGTATGGCATTAGAAATTATAATGGAATTGTTTTATTGGACTTGGTTGTAGCTTATGACTTAGTCATAGCGAATTCCCTTTTTAAGAAAAACGTAGCGCACTTGATAACTTTTCAGAGTAGCACATCAAAGACATAAATCGATTATCTACTTGTCAGGAGAGGTGTCAGAGCATGGTGCAAAGATTGCAAAGTACTGCCAGCTACATGCATTTCGACTCAACATAAATTACTAGTTCTAGATTTCGGGGTTAAAGGATGGAGGCCATAGTTTTCTAACCTACATTGTTGTAGAATTAAGTGGTGGTGACTAAGAGGGGACAAGATGGAACGATTTAGGGCTCAAGTTCGGTCAAATGCAACATGGTCTGTGAGCGGGGATGCCAACTTGATGTGGGAGGGTGTCGACTCTGTAGTGCACTCAACGGCCACCACACACCTAGGGGTATCCAAAGGGGTCCCCAAAGGGCAAGGACGGGGGCGGATGGAAGGATGGTGGTGGTCAGACGAGGTCCAGGGGATGGTTAAGGTGAAGCAGAAAGCTTTTAAAGATCTTTTAGCTAGTTCAATGGAGGTGGAGCGGGAGATTAATAGAGTAAGGTATAGGTGGGCTAAACGAAGGGCTAAGAAAACTATCGCAGTGGCTAGAGGGGAAGCATATGAGACTATGTATCGCGACTTGGATACGTCTAGGGGAGCACAAAAGATTTACAAGCTAGCACGAGATAGGGCACGTGGGACGAATGATTTCAACCAAGTTTGTTGTATTCGTGACGAAATGGGACAGGTACTCACAGAGTCCCAAGACATCAAGATGCCATGGCGAAGGTATTTCCATGGTCTGTATAACGACGAGATAGTGGATAACGTAAAGTTAGGTGAACCTTTTACGTCGGGTCATGCTCATGACAGGGGCGCATAGGTAAGGATTACGAGTGGTGAAATTACTAAGGTGTTAAGAGTGATGGGGAGCGGTAGGGCCGTAGGGCCTGACTAGATCCGTATAGAGGTATAGAAATGGATAGGAGGTGTCGGTATTGTATGGTTAGTTCGACTCTTCAATGTGATTCTAGAGTCAGCCAAAATGCTAGATGAATGGAGATTAAGTAGGTTGATCCCCTTATACAAGGCCAAAGGGGACATCCAACAATGTCACAACTATAGAGGCATCAAACTTATCAGTCATACCATGAAGCTGTGGGAGAAGATAATTGAGAAGAGAATCCGGAGGACTGCTTCTATATCGGCTAACCAATTTGGTTTTATGCCTGGTTGGTCCACGACAAAAGCGATACATCTACTTCATAGACTTATGAAATGCTACAGGGAATGGAAACGAGATTTGCATATAGTTTTTATTGATTTGGAGAAGGCATATGACAGGGTTCCTAGAGACCTCTTAGGGAGGTGTTTGGAGGCTAAGGGCATTCCTATCACCTATATTAAAGTAATCAGGGATATGAATGAAGGAGCATTAACTAGCGTAAAGACGAGAAGGGGGACACGGAAATGTTTTCTATCAAGGTTGGTCTCCACTAAGGATCTACAATAAGTCCTTTGTTGTTCATATTAGTATTAGATGAGATTACCAAACATATTCAAGGAGAGGTACCTTAGTGTATGTTATTTGCGGATGATATTGTCTTAGTGGATGAGACCAAGGAGGGGGTCAATGCCAAGTTAGACTAATGGAGAAATGTGTTAGAGTCGAAAGGTTTTACAATGAGCAGATCAAAGACAGAGTATTTAGAATGTAACTTTTTAGGAAATCAGGGGACGCATGACGAGGCGGTTGCAATTGGCACCGACGTCATATCACAGAGGACGAGTTTTAAGTATCTTGGGTCTGTCGTTCAGAGTGATGGGAATATTGATGCTGATATTGTACATCATATTAGATCAGGCTGGGCTAAGTGGAGAAGTGCATCAGGGGTTTTATGTGATAGGAAGATTCCTTTAAAACTCAAGGAGAAGTTTTATAAAATGGTGATTCGTCCAACCATGTTATATGAGGCAGAATGTTGGCCTACCAAACGTAGGCATATAAGATAGTTGTTGGTCGCAGAAATGCGTATGCTTAGGTGGATGTGTGGCTTTACTAGGAGAGATAAGGTTCGGAACCGATTGGTAAGAGATAGACTCCAAGTAGCCAGCTTTGCCGACAAGTTGAGAGAAACTAGGCTTCGGTGGTACAGGTATGTACGGAGGAGGCCCTCCGAGGCCCCGGTTCGAAGCTACGAGGGAATAGCACTTAGCTAATATAAGAGGTGGAGAGGGAGGCCTTACAAGAACTGGTGGGTAGTGATCAAGAAGGATATGTCAGAGTTGGCCCTTAATGAGGCAGTCACTAGAAATAGAAAAGTTTGGCGCAATCGGATCAGCGTAAAGGATTGATCGCTCCAGTTACCCAAATCACAGTCACTAGGAGATACTATGTCACATTGCGTAGATTGCAAAACAGGTGCGGGGGGACAGTAGGGGGCATTTCGATAGGGTCTTTAAGGGAGGTCATCTTACTTACTGCATGACAAGGCGGGTTGGACTTTTTTTATAACTTGCATCATGCTTATATTGTCTCATTTGCATATGGGTCCACCAAAAATAGCCTCTCTACTATGTAGGGGTAAGACTGCATACTATCGGACCTCCCCAAACTCCACTTCATTACGAGATTTCGGACTAGGTGATGATGATGATGATGACATAAAAGTAGGCTTAACAACAACATCACACCTAAATATAGGGTCAACAAGTACATCATACTTAAAGGCATATCTGACTACTATCTTATAATTGACTGTACATCCAATAACCATATAACACCCTATAGAAAACCTAATAGCTACCTCACACACAATGGCATGCCTAATAGTCATATCTAACCCTAAGGTAAGCTCGATGGTCATAGCCTATGTAAAGATAGACTTAATAATCATATCATACCTAAAGGTAGGTCCAATTATCACATATAAAATATATCCCTACATAAATCACATAACCCTGGAATGTCCACACAATACACATGATTTGGAATAACTCATACAACATACATAATCCTATATGATACATACAAATCCTAAGCAAATTCTTATACATAAAAGATCTTAAACGACCTTATAAATTTGTAGGTCAATTAGCCTTAGTAAAACGTCTAAACTAAATCATCACATAATGCCCAATATGTCTATAAAACCATATTAATCATCCAAGGAGGTCCATAAATGACAACACTATATAACATTAAACTCTTAAAATATTCTAAATCATAATTATCTTATACCATCACCATAATAAAATATCATAAACAATCATTCATACTCAAAAACCAACACTTCAAATATATCAACACCGTTATAGACTACAAACCTCACTGACCATATTATAATAACGACACCATATCTAAATACCTTAAACATAACATACTAACGTTGTCACAAACAATTATAGACTCAATTGCTATCAACTTTCATCAACATCCACAAAAATTATATTATCTCGAACTAGCTCAATATATAATTTCCACAAACGAATCTATCTCATTTTGTACCATACCATAAGGCTACTTCTAGGTAAATATAACAAAACAACATAACCTAACATAAAACATTAAATTCAAGCACAAATAAAAAAATTATCCATAGATTAATTAAAATTCACAACTCAATCCAATTTCACGTAACTCAAACCAAATTATTATATATATACACACTCATACATATACACACACACAACATATAGAAATAAAATAATAAGTCATCAAACAAAAATTTAGACAATGCCTAAAATCAAAAAAGAGAACAAAGAAAATGTTAGGCTACAAAATACCTTATATCTTTTACTTTCTTATCGATCTTTTAAAACTTAAACTAAATATCAAAGTTTCCTATTCAATCGATGTCCTATGACCATTTCTCTTTTAAACATTCTCTCTTTCTAAGATTATAAAAGTAGGAAAGAGATTAGACAATATGTTTAAAGTATCTTATAACTCAATAAACTGGCCTTAATTCAATCAACTACTTTGCATATTTTTGTAAATCACTATTCAGTTAATAGAGTTATAACTTAATTGGTCAAATGATCAATATACTTTGGATGCCATGCATGAATGCATGCGTATGTACACGCACACACACCCACGCTCACACATAAGCATACACACATATATGCACACATCACACAAGCATGAATGCATACGTATGCACACGCACACATACCTATGCCCACACCCACACCCACACCCATGCCCACACACAAGCATACACACATACATGCACACATCACACTTGCATAAACACTTGTGTATGCACACGAGCACACACCGACACCCACACACACACACACACGTATGCACGTGAGCACACGCGCGCGCACATATGTGCACACACATAAATACACAAAAGCACATACACACCCCAGAGAAAGTATATTGGAGAATAAGTTCATAAAGTGTCAATAATATTTGATATCCCTACATGATAAACTTTTATAAAATCTATGGGATGAATTTTCTTTTTTTTTGGGAGAATATCAAGCGAACTCATCATCCTTTTGAGAATGAAACTTTTCATAACTTCTTCATTTACCAATTCATTGTCAGGAATTTTAACCACGACATCTTGAAGCACCATTTCTTTGATGTTTGAAACACTGGCGTGTAGAACATGCATATCAAGGCTTCTGAGCGCAACCATCAATCTTGCTGCTGGGTAATCAACATTCCTTGAATGAACTGTTATCATGGCTTCTGATCCTAACACCATGACGTTGGCATAAATTGTCTTGGAGTCAGCTCCATAATATGGGGAGCTCTTCATATGATCAATCGTGTTGGCAGTGGCATTACATTGAATGTCATGAAGTTTTGTAATACTACCAATATTGGCTTTGTCACTGGGAGCTAAGTTCGATTTGGCTTCCAATTCATCAATTCTGGCCTTTAGTTTCGCGATATAAGTAATCGCATCTGCACGTAAAGATGCTTTGTCCATTTTGGATACATTGGGAACCACTGATCAAAGAACGCAGAATCAACGATTCAATTTTTCCCTGCGCTGCCTCTCCGTCTCAACGTGGATGGAAGACGTATCTTTCTCAAATTTTGGTCGTCTTCCTCTTTTCTTTAGAAGCGCATTATAAGGAAGTTCAGTAGTGAAATTGCCATATGAAATAGAAGGTCGTGATTCCAAAAACAAAAGTCTATATTCAGACGGTTCTTTCTTTTCTTGAACTTCTTTCAGTTTCCGATCATTAATCTCGTTTTGAGCAACTGGAAAGTCCTAGCATCAAGGAAAGAAGCTATAGATTTAGGGATTTCAACTTGAGGCTCATGTACCTGCTTCAGCTTTAGTCCGAATAACGACTTGATTTGTGACACGAGGACCCAATCGTAGCTGATTATATCTACAGAACCCAATTCAAAAACTCCAGACGGGGTAGAAACACATACCATACTTTGTATACCATGCTGACAAGCTTCTTTAACTCTGACACACTCAAGTAAGTGCATTTGACTAGTTAACCAAAGGCATGAGCAGGTGCTATATGATCTTCCTAGGACACCATCTCCAGATGCAAAAGATCGAGTTAATGACACCGTATAGAACCATTCGGAATTTGTAGCATCACCCTCTACCAATCTTTTTGAGTTTTCCATCTGTCTGTTTGAAAGAGTTTGGAATTCTTTACTGTCATCATTCTCTCTCTCAACATTAGACGTGAACTTGGGATTGTTTCTGTATTGATTGTCAGTTTTGGATGCACCATGAAAATGCCCATTAGCCCATACTAAAATAATTCTACCACTATCATCCTCGGATGCTTGCCAGAAGATGGAATAGACCCACCATTCTGGTAGAGTTTGAAGGAGAAACTGGAGGGGTTGTTGAAGTGTTGATGAGTTATCTGCAATGGCCTTAGGTGAAGAAGAGGAGGAAGACATGACTCTCTGCTATGGGAAGATTTCTATAGGGTTATTACGTAGCCAAGTGTTTAAATCAATGTTATGAATACCGTACCGGACTCAGTACCGGATTGAGCTCTGGAATGGAATTGTACTGATACCGGGTACCGTTTTGGGAAATTTTTTAAATTTATAAAATAGTCCCTAAAATTTTTAAAAATTGTAAAATAATCTATATTGATATATTATACAGTTGTACTGTATACTTTACTAGATTACTATTTACATCAACCATGCTTTTAAAAATCTTAATAATAAATAATAATTAATTTGAAATAACAATAATTTTTAAATATTTTACATATAAATAATAACCACAATTAATATAAACAAAGACA
>JAOTIZ010000005.1:37667676-37682870 GCA_027123425.1 Erythroxylum panamense | reverse complement strand
CTTGTCACTTTCCCCATACCTAAGTTCTAACTTAGTTTCTTTTGAAACTAACTCCCTTAACTATCATCTTTACAATCTAACTATCTCCAAAGCTCCCTTTTGATTTCTTTTTCCTATGTATTTTTTACAATCCCCAAAATTTATTTCTATTTTCCTCAAAATTCACAAATACCATACTTCCACTGATCACTAATATTTCCCATATTAAACATTCATAATTATCAAAAATTCACAAATCAATCCAATTATACCCAGAATTATTCATGAATGCATGTACAATTTTTTTCATGTGCAGATAAATTCACTAGTCATATATATGTGTGTTTGGCATACTATGCATGAGCATAAAGAAGCATTTTTAAGCCTCTCATAGATCTCTCACATTTACTATTCTAATCCTCTCACAAGTAATGGGATGTTACACAGATAACTAAGAACCATCGGTAATGTTGTCGTTAACTTACCAATAGAATAACCAATTCTGTTGGTAAATTTGACAACGAATATGATTTGTGCATCAATAACTTTACTGACTAAAACAATTTTTCCGTCACTAAACTTACCGACAACACAAAATAACCGTTGGTATATTGACCGACGATAACATAATTTGTTCTTCGGTAAATTAGTGATGAAAATTTTGTGGTTCGTCGTAAATTATTACCTACGGCTATTTCTTTAACGCCTTTGTTCGTCGGTAAATTCCGTCTCTAACTTTGCTTACCGACGGAATGTCTAGGTTTTCCCTTAGTAATGTCCATCACTAAACTTCAATTTTCTTGTATTGACTTGGTCTATACAAGACCATTTAACCAGTTTTAACTTCTGAGGGTTATAACCTAATATAACTCTCCCTCTTATATGATCATAATGATTAAAGATCACCTTCCAACTTTCCCCTAGGAACCATAGCCAATTCTTCATCTGTTCCCTTTTTTATTTTGGTTTCAATTAAACAAAAAAAATAGCTAGCTTGTTTCTAATAAACTCCCTAACTGCTAATTGTTTATCTAAGCTATTAAGCCCCTTACATTCCAAATTACCAACTTTGTTATTTCTTCTTCTTGCCTAACTTCTTCCTTTTTAATTTCCTACTTGCTATAGGAGATTTTTCAGTATTTTTCTTAGTACCAAAAATCTCTCATTTCTCCACTATAAGAGTTCTATCAGCTTCATTCTGGTCTTTCTATTGAACATTTACTACATACTTAGCTTTATCAAGTCTTTTGTTTACTTCCTTATTTTGTTCCTGATTGTAATGTCCTTTATTTGGTTCCCCTCTCTCGGCATTGATTTTTTTCCATATGTTCATAATCCTCTCCTTTTTCCTTGCTTTCTTCTTGGTTATATTTTTTTCCTCCAAATCTTCCTCTCCTCATTAGTTTTTGATTTCCACATATAGGAGACTCTTACAAGATCTTCCTTTAGTTCCCCATTCTCATTTAACTTTATAATCTTTAGGGAATTTGACATTTTTTAAGTAATATTCACATCAAGGCATACCCTATTCTTCCCAATGTTGTAGTATTCTTATCTATTCCTAAGGGTTTACTAATCTTACTAGCAATGTAGCTCATTCCTTTTGCAAATCAATATTTCAAAGGGATTTATGGAAATTTATCCACAATGGGATTATTTCTAGTTTGCTCTTATGTAGAGTTACCCTTGGATGCCGTTTCTTTAACAGAATTGGATGTCTGAGGACATGCCAAGGTCCAACTTCTAACACTCTCTGTGCATCCTCATCTGAATTGAATTTGAACATAAACAACTCATCTTCATTCACCATTATGTTCACCAAACCTATGTTTCTCCAAGCTGAACTAGCCTATTTGTTTATAACAAAAAATGCCAATCTTTTCTCAAGAAAGATACCTACAAGGGTGAGCTCCACTTCCTTGCTCCAAGTTGAAGCACCTTTAGCGGGGCCTAAATGGGTTCCTTAATTGCTGACTTAAGATACCCTAGCTTCCCCAAGTTTCCAGAATATCCTATAATGGAACTCTAGGTAGTTTTCCCCTTCTCGGGTCCCTTCTGAATATCTAAAGTACCCCTTAAAGCGGGGAACTTAGTGGTATTGTATGGGTAAGGTGGGATTGCATTTGGCAAGTGTTTATTGGTATATCTTTCTGAGTGTTAGTCGTAAGCATTGTTGGTTAGGTTACTATTTCAAGAAGGTTGTTATGATTGTTGGAGGTAAATAGGTCGTTGTTGGAAAGTGGAAGATAAGGTTGTCGATTGTTGGAGGTAAATAGGTCGTTGTTGGGAAGTGGAAGATAAGGTTGTCGATTGTTGCGTTAGAGGGAGGAGACTCTCATTCAGGTTGCTTTCAGTTCATTTGTTTTGTTTATTATTGTGTAATATTGTTTTGATAAACTTTTAAATAATTGACTCTTTTTGATGTTTCCAAGAAATATGAGAGAAAGTTAGTGATACTAGATTCAAGAGGAGTGATTAATTTCATTACTATCCTAAAATTTTGAATAATTTTAACTATTAGTAATAATTCTAAATACTAAATATTAGAATAATTAAGAAAATTAGGGATATTAAATTTAGAGAGATGATTAATTGTAGTGCTATCTTAGTAATCCTTATACAAATACTAATTTTTCCTTAAAATAGATTAACTTGTAACTTTTTTTTAATGCACGAATGTAGGGGAAGCTAATTATTAATATTTCCTTGGAATAATAAATCATATATATTTGATTTTACCATTGTTTTTATAAAATTATGAAATATTTTATCATCATAAAAAGGAAAAAATTGTTAAAATCAAGGGATGTTACAATCTATTTTTAATAATAACAACACATAAGTATTATTAATAAATTAATTTTTATGGAGGCAATATGAAAGCAATAATGATCATGCACAAATCAAGATAGATCGCATAAGGATATTCAAGAAATGTTGGAGTTTAAGTCATTCAAGTGAAGAACAAAATCAAAATTAAAGAAGAAAAAGGCACAACAAAGTTATAAATGAAATGTAATATTTATTATACTTCCTATTTGGTTACCTTGATATTTTAAAGACTTATCATGCATAAAGACATCATCATTTTAACTTATAACATGAGTCTTGTCAATCATCAAGAGGAATTAAGATTTTGATATTAAAGAAAACCCTCTTGGTCTTTAAAACATTCTTTAAGGAATATTTAGAGAAGTGTTTAAGTTAAATATACCTTAAGAATATTAAGTTTGAGCATTCAAAGATGTTAAAATCATGATTTTAGGTGTATTGGTAGATCTTTATAGGTTAGTAATCAAACAATACAAGTAAAGTTATTAACATTTTTGTATTGAGAGTTTGTAGGGATATTGATTAATACAATGATCGATCAATGTACTACATTCGAAAGGCTAGTGAATTTATGCATTCAATGCATGGTGCTTAACTAATATGCTTGTCGACTAATGTACAATAACTAGTTGTTACCAACGACTAGTTCTTATTTTCAACCACTAGTTTGATCCTAAAATCTTGTAAATACATGATCTTTATTGGTTCAGACATCAAAAAATATTTAGATATTGTATAAACACATTTCAAAATGTTTTTACAAAGACTTGGAGCATTCATTATTACTTTTTAAATTAAGTGAGTCTTTAAAGTTATTAAAGTAATCAAGTAAGATCTTTTAAATTGTAAATTCTTTTGCGTGAGAGTATTCTTCCCCTTGAGAAAATTGTATTAAAACTTGTTCTTACTTCTAAAAAATAAGATTGTTTTAGGACAGTTGGACTACGTCTTATTGAAAGTAGAGATTTAGTAGAAATTTTAAAAAATGTCTTAGAGAGTGAAGGTAATCATTGATTATTTTTTGAACTACTATAAATCAAATTGTTATTATAATTTTGGATTACCATATTCTATTTATTCTTTTAAATTATAATCCTTACAAAATAGAGGCAATCTCATTCTCTAAATATGAAAATAATTTAGTGTAATTTGCCCACATTAATTTCTCATGACCAATAACATTATAACACTTATGTTTTCATTTTATTTAAACTAGATTTTCGTTGCTCATCTTGGTAATGTTTTTCTTTGTGTGTTTGTTATCTCAAAATCAAAACTTTAGAATATCCAAAAATCTTCCTTAATAGAATTGGCTTCCCCAGTTGTTAACTTAATCCCTTTTAGTTTATTATAAAAATTTCAACCTTTAATTCATTGGTTTGTTTTTATTATTCGTTCATTTTTTTGTTCTCTCCTTCAATTCCTTTTATTTTCTTCTTCTTATCTTTCCAAATTATAGTAATCGAAAATAATGAATTTTATGGATCGTTTTCACCATAACAATCGCAATTAGTGGTGAAACTGGTGACCTCATCCCAATACAAGTCCACTTTGGTCATTATTTGAACAAACCCAGGTTTGTCAGCCAATTTCTGTTGGGGTTCCGACTTCCCAGTTCATTTTTGGTGTCCTCCAGTGTTAACAGTGACGGTAGTAGTGGATCCAAAAGTCCATATTTGAACTTGGTCCAGTCTCCAACTTAGCCGAGCTCAACGACAATTCCAACTTTTGAGTAATTTGACAACGGTAAATTAAGTGTGTAAAATTTACCAAGTCGTGAAAAAGAGAAACCGAACAAGCTGTGACCCAGCAAGTTGGTAGACACAATGACGCAGATGGTAAGCCAAACCCAGGTGTGCTTTTTCGCTTTTCATTCCAACCACTTGTAAACTCCTGCAAGTGGGCACAACAACCTCAGCCTCAGCCTCATATTGACCCTCAGTCAACATATCTAAATCCCACTGTAGAACAAAAGACATCCTACGGTCCTTGTCCGTCCACGTTCACACTGTAACATCTCTCCAAAGACCGACAAGTTGTAACTTCCACGTGGAAGCAGCTTATTCTGCCACGTGCGTACTGACCGAAGAAGGGCTGTCCCAAAGAGAGAGCGGCACGTGAGAGATCCGCCACGTTCACCAATGCCTACGTGGGCAAAAAAAAGAACGTGGCGAACACAGATACACGGGACGAGTAGAAACATAGATGTAGAGTAGTGAGCTGGCCTGACACGTGTCACTCTGACACAGTCTGTGGACTAAGCGAACCACTAGTGTACCCCCTCTCTCTCTCTGTACCTTAGCCTCTCTTGAAGTAGTTTTAATTTTTCCTCTTTCTCCTTCTGTTTTTATTTTCGGCAATGGATTTGGATGCAAGCTTCATCGTTTCGAGTTCGAGCTGTTCTTCTTCTTCGTCGTCGACTTCTCCTTCGCCGACGGTGGCTGATCCGATGGTTCGGTTAGAGTTGGAGGCGGCGGAGGCGTTGGCTGATTTGGCGCATTTGGCTATGCGAGAGACTAACGGCGTTGATTCTAACGGAAAATGGGGGAGCAAAGGTAAGCGAGCTAAGAAGCGAGTCAAAAGCGAGTCTCCTTCGTCTTACTCGGCGTGGAACCCTGTTGTTGATTCCGTCGTCGTCCACTCTGTTCTCTTTCCGGTCAGTTTATTCTAGTTATTTTTTTTCCTTCTCTCATGTGGTTTTTTGTCTTGTTTTTCTTTAAATTTATTAGTGAATAGAGTTTGTCGGTTTGGTTTGGTTTTACTAATTTCAAGTGTTGGTTAGAAAGCTCATTTCGTTTGTAAGCAGAGATTTTATGAAGTTATGGTTATTTAAAGCTTTAGCTGAAAACTTTTGTAGTGATAAGGGTTTAAGGTTTGGGGGCATCAATGACAGTGATTTTATTCTAAGTATGGAATGGGTTCTGAAGTTTGACTGTCTTGAGATTATTAAGGTTAGTGGTCCTTTTCAGATATCTAAAGCTAGAGAATTAGATTATTACCTGACGTCAGACTTTTTTTATTGTCTAATTTATGTTAGATCTTGGATGTGATGACAAAAGAAGATTTAGAAAAAGTTTGTTAAGAGAGAATACAAAGGAAGGATCAAGGTAGGATGAAAATTGCAAGGAGTTGTGAAAGATCAAAAAGTGGTGGTTGATTTAGTCCTATGTATTGGGCAAACTTGCTTTGGGAGTTTTACTTGTTGAATGTTCTTCATAAACTGGAGTGTAAAAGTTCATCATACAGTTGAATGATTTTGATCCATCTTTTTCAATGACCTGAAGTTATGAAGTAGACTCAACTAAAGGTGCATTTTGCTCTGTTCGGCTTTTATTTATATTGCCATATATCACCAATAGTAGCGCAGGACTTGAGAAATATATTTGTCTATTGCAGGATGTAGCAGAAGCAGATCGGCAGCTTTGTGAACCGCTGGGAAAAAATGTATTATTAACTTATGCCAAGCTTGAAACTGATTCAGATCTCACTAAAACAAGCCCTAAATGTGGAAGAACTTGCCCATCTTATGGAGGTGCTAGGGCTAGACAAAATTTGACTGAGGTAAAAATTATTTCATGTCCCTGCAATTCTGCAACATCTGCATCTCTCCTTATTTTGAGCCAATTGAAACTCTCTGCTAGGCTGAAAAGGAGCAAAGGAGATTACGTAGGGTGTTGGCAAATAGAGAGTCAGCTAGACAGACAATTCGTCGCAGGCAGGTAGGTTATCTTTACCTGGGAAGCAACTATTTTGCTTGTTACAATTTTCGTACTTTGATGCATTCAAAACTTGCTTCTTGTTGGCTTTTTGTGATGAATGATCATGATATTCGGTTTTGTAAACTAGTATTCTATTTCTGGAGCTTCCTTGGTTTTTGGCGGAGATTATTGTTTTCTTAATCGTTTTACATGTTATTTAATTCGTCTAGACGTTTAATTTTTTTCTCCTTACATGTTAATTTTTTCCCCCCCTTTCCTCTAGGAAGCTCATGATTCGTTTCTGATCATCTTAAATTTTTTCTCTGGACTTCACCCACTATTTTGCTCTTGTTAGGCTCTCTGTGAAGAGTTAACCAGAAAAGCTGCTGATCTAGCTCAGGAGAACCAAAATTTGAAGAAGGTGTTAAATACTCTGTACACAGCTGTAACCATTCCTTGGTTTTGTTTTCCTAATCCATAAGTAGGAACCTTTCTGCATCTGGGTTGGCAGTTGTTCATTTCACTATGTTTTCTGTTATAAGTTTGTCCTTGTTTTCTATGCGTGCATACAAACTCTTGAAATTATTTGGTAGTGTATGTATCATTAACGCACTTGATAAATTTTCTGCTGAGAAGGAAAAGGAAGCAGCTTTTAAAGAGTTTCAGTCGTTGGAGACAATAAACAAGCACTTAAAGACGCAGGTAAGATATTGTTTTCTTTTTCTTGCTTGATTCAATTTTGTAAACCATCAAAATGTCCTTTAAGCTAAGAGTATCACACTTTACGCTTCACATTTCTCTTATACCAGATGGCTAAGGTGATAAAAGCTGAGGTACAGGAATCCCAAGGAAATGTTGAATCAGCATATCGTGAGATGCCTAGCAACCCAGCTACAAACTGCCCAATGCTGTTATATAACCACCACCCATTTTCATCACTTTGCTGGCCTTCCGTTGTGCGATCTTCAAATTCTGCCCAATTGAATCACTTGCCTCAAAATGGGGTTGTTATTTCATCGGGCATTCCAATTACTTTTAGTGGAAAGCTTGATTCTTATCAGCAGCACCAAGAAACCCGAAGGACTCCTCTATATTTGGTATCCTGTCCTTGGTTCTTCCCAGTTCCTGATCACAATAATGGACTCCTCTCACAGAGCACCATTGGCTTGAAGCATGTGCAAAATGGAGCTACTGCTAACAAGCAATGCAGTGATAGTATGCCATCAACAGGTACAGCATTTTCAGAGAGTGGGCATCTCTCTCTGCCATTAAAAGTCAAGCCAGAAGCTGATAACTCAACAGAACTTGGGGTGCTTAATGGCATAAAGGAGACACCCAGATTTCCCACAGATGGAGGTGGTCGATGTGCAGGGGCACTTCAAAAAGAAATCCTGACTCCTCAAATGCCATGCTCTATTAAGAATGACACTGGGCTTCAGTCAGAGTGTACTCCTAGTTCTGCAGGTATCTATGCTAAAATAAGTCAACTAATAAGTTCAATACCTGAAAAGACACTAGATCAATTTAAGTTCTCAAGCAAGAAACTAGTTGATGCAGCTGCTGCAGCGGAGGCAAGGAAGCGGAGGAAAGAACTTACAAAGCTCAAGAACCTCCATGGGCGCCAGTGTCGGTTGAACTGTTGAGATTGTGAGGATGCAACTTGGATGGCTTCTTGGTGACTGTATTTTGGGAGTGTGGCTGTTGGACGTAGTTCAGAATATACATACAGAAGCAGGAAACACAACTTTCAAGAGGTTAGAGATTGACCTTTCTTGATAGTCTGACATCTATATGACCTCTTTTACGCTTCAAGGTAGAGTGCTCTTTGGGTGGAGAAGCTGTTGCAGATTTTCAATTGATTTACCGCCATACATACTGACATGATGAAAGTTACAAGAAATGGAATATGACTGTAGTGTAGATATCTCTCTTTCATCAGTTAGTGGTTTATTTCGATGCAAACCCGCAAGGAGGGCTTATTCATGGCCTGATGCTGCCATTTTGATGGGTTGAGTTGGAAAGGGCAGTAGACAGGAAAATTCCTGGTGGCCGATCAACATTTTGTTGGGATATGTTTTTCACTACAAATTTCACTATCAAGATTGGAACAGAGTTTCGGGTTTACCTTTGCTTCGGGAGAGGGATCTGTGATATCTATCTTCGTAATAGAGTTGCTATGTTCATTTTCAGCATTCTTTTTATCCTTAATTTGGTATGACCTCTGGAATAAAAGCCTTGTGGCCTCTTATTTTCCTTACAAAAGCAACTTCAAGTGGGCTAGTTGTTCTGAATGCTTACTCGGGAAATGTAAATACGAAGAACTGGGGGGTTGAACTAACTAAAAATTAAGCATGTACGTTAAACTCTAGTTAACTTTAACAAGAAAAAGAATTAAGAAGCAAGACTACATCAATGGGGCCTACGTAAACCTTGGCAAATGATGATGGGGTTTGATACCCTGTACTTCGAGTCATTCCACTCCAGTAAAGCTGATAAGATCTGAGTACCCTTTGGGAGCGAGCCTTTTGCGGTCACCTTGAAAGCTTGTTTTTGGTTCATAGAACCAAATTTCAAGGTATCTGGCTCAACCTTAACTGAAAGTCCTTTCGGAGATGTCACTTTAGCTTTATACACGGACTTCTCGTACCCTACGTTTGTCACCATCCTGTAGAACACAGCTGAAAAACTGGAAGTGGTGCTGTTAAGCTGCATATGCATGGATGGGTAGTTAAGGCCATCTGTTCCTTTTGCAGGTTTATACTTGGAGCAATAGCTCTTAGTCTTGCCACCAATAAGTAGATCAATTGTGGTGTCATTATAGCCCTCTTTGCAGAGGAAGCTAATGTAGGAACTCAATGATATGTCATAGACTAAACCAGGATCCACTGCCCTCTGTGGGTTCATTTGGCCTGAACCCCAACCCAAGACGGCATCAGATTTTCCTGTATTCATAGGCGTGGCTGGTGCAGCAAAATGAAATATTGCTTAAACGTGTTGTTTACAAAATGGGAAATGAAAATGAAATATGAATTGCTAATGTAGCAAGCTTTAGTACTCACCGGTAGTCATGAGGGCAGACTTGATGGCTGCTGGTGACCATTCCGGGTGGAAGGTCTTGACATAGGCGGCGGCGCCTGAGACATGCGGGCAAGACATGGATGTTCCTGAGATAATGTTGAATTGAGCGCGCCGATTGTCACCAGGCAAACCTGTTATTGTTGTGAGTTGAGTGTAGGCAGCCAATATGTTAAGCCCTGGCGCAGCTATATCAGGCTGTTCATTAGAACATATCTTTTCAACATTTTGAGAGTCTGAATTGGAGATTTATGGGGAATAAATTTGACTGAATCCACCTTGAAGATGTTGAGGCTGATGGATTGAGGCCCTCTTGAAGAAAATGATGCCAAAAGAGGGGCATTTTCCAGGGTAATTGTTGTTGTCTGGTGGATGACAGCTTGAGGATTCCTGTCATTCGTAAATTAAGATGCCGGCTTTGACCTTGTGTGTCAAAAAGATTATTGACTTTGAGTAACTTCAAGCTATAGAAACGTACATAGTAGTGTTGATATATCGATCTATATGGTGGCCTGCTGTTAGGTCGACATTGGCCGAAGGCATTGTCGTGACAAAGGCAATGTCTGTAGGTTGACCAAGCGCCGTGATGAGTCCTACTCCGTTCAGCTTATTAATTGTGAAACTCTGGCCTTGGCTTCCAAGGCAGTACACTATTTTCCCCTTCACTTTGTTCATGTCTACAGTCCCCCAATCACAAGCGCTGGCCAACATTTGCAAATGACCTTTTGTTATGTTTCTTAATTAGTCTGGCAAATGCCAGAATTAATATATGATTCTATTTGCCTACGTTAATCATGTGGGAGGAGTTATTAATTAATGGTTCTAATCAATGTGGGACTTAACAAATGGAACTTGGAAATAAATGGATCATCTCAATTTCCAAATTTCGTTTGGGTAATTTGAACATGTTGTATGTTACCTGGAATTTCCAGAGGAATCAGCATTTCTAGCAAGGGCTCCATTAATAAGAGGGTACATTGGTTTTTGGGGCGAAAATGTGTTAATCGAATTCCCCTGTGTGTTGAAAGAGAGAAAATAAAGTCAGTATAGCCGGTTATTATGATATGTTTTCCATCTAAATTGGAGGAATTCTCACTTCTATAATTTCCTGAGCAGCAAGAATAACTTACATTAACCTCCTTGCCATTGCCAAGCTTAATAACAGTGTTAAACTGCCTGTCAATGCTACTTGCAGCAACTGTAATGAGCCATGGAGCTACATTCTGAACTGTTCCTGGATAAGGCCCCGAGTTTCCCGCTGAAGCTGATGTCAAAATTCCCTTTTTCATGGCATGAAATGAGCCAATGGCAATTGGGTCCTGATAAAAATTGCTAGATGGGCCTCCTATGGAGATGGAGATTATGTCAACTCCGTCAGCGATGGCATCGTCGAAAGCAGCCAGCAAGTCCATGTCGCTGCACCCACCTTCCCAGCATACCTTGTACATGGCTATGCGAGCCGACGGCACGCCTCCACGCGCAGTTCCTTGTGCTACACCGTATAAACTTGCGTCTTTTACAGCGACGCCCGCGGCGGTGGAGGAGGTGTGTGTGCCGTGGCCGTCGTCATCGGCTGAACTTGGATTCTCTACTGGTTTTCTATCGTCTAGGTGGTAATATCTGGCCCCAATCACCTTTCTGCAAATGCGTTAGTTAGAACTACCATTCGAAAGTTGCATGGGGACGCATTGAAAGGAAAGGTCTCACGTCCTACTAGGTGTAGTTGGTAGCTTGAGGTGATTTTAATTTCTTTTTTTTTTAATACAAAGGAACTAAAACACAATTAATCTAATTTGCGCAAAATTCGACGGTACTCAATACCCTACCGATCCTATCGGAGGAGATCCTGAACTATCATCGGAGGCTCTCGGAGTAGATGGATGCCTATATCCTCTATTGTACTCCGAAACAGATAAAAACATTTCTTGCACATTTTAATTTAAGATTCGTGAGTTGTAATTACATACATATCCTTTAAAAGCTAATGCATATTTAATTGAAATTAGTAAACCTTAATATAATATTAACAATAATACATAGACATTTGCAACAAAAATATCAATTTTGTTTTCTAATTTTAAAGATTTAGCTTTATTTTGTGTTAATGTTGAATTAAATTAAAATAAAAGAAATTTATCTAGTCTTCAAGTATATATTCTCATCATATGCAATGCGTTGCTTTACGATTTTTTTTAAAATTTAAAGTATAAATTAACGTTTTTTTTAATTAACTATTTCATGAGCTGGCCGATTGTTATCTCTGTGTATATCTATACCTTCTCTGCGTACTATTGAATCTTGTCATGCCCCCATTTATGATGTTTAAAATTAAAAGTATTAAAAAAAACTAGTTTAAGTACTATTTCTATTTTCGACTACTTAAATCAATTACGTTATATGATAACTCAAGCTTGAATATCGACTGGAATCAGAGATTGAAATGGAATAATAAAATGTGTACTTGTTGCATCTAGTGAAATTAGCTCCCGTAACACATTTTCCCTTCCATTTAGCTGGGACTGGCCCGTAATTGTTATCATCGAAGCTACGAGCTTCGACGTAAATTCCTGCAGAACAGATAAATGCACGTAATAAATCACTTCAACTAAACAAATCTCTCATCTCTTGTCAAATGAATATAGTTTGCCTACCAGTATCCATCACACCAACTATGATGTTGCTTTCAATTTCCGGTCTCCTCTTCACTGTTTCCGGCATCCCTAGGAAATCCCATGATCTTGTTGTGTGAAGTTTGTTCAGTTTGTTTTTGAACACGGACACCACCCCCTCTTCATCTAAGTGCATGGCAATGCAGAACTTTCAAAATTATGAAATATGATAATCTATAAGATTGAATCTATGGTTTCTTCATATCTACCTGAGAGTCTCTTCACTTCATGAGGCAGCAGCCTTGCTACAAATCCATTGAAGCTTCTTCCATAGCTGTGTAATCTTGATTTTCTTGCTATAGACTCGCTGAAAATGTAAAAGGACGTTACTTTTGAATGGTTGGAAGATAGTATTATTTGAGATTTCATTTATTATAGGCATGAAAACGTGCATTTGTTTTTATTAGTTATACTCTACGAGAATCCAAACAGTTTTTTTGTTTCCAAATTGTATTTCTAAAAACGTAAAACTAAGAGCACTTTCACTCTTATTTATTATGTATGTGACCCGTAATTGGGATGATTCATTAGTGTGATTTAGCAGAAAGGGTTGCGATCAGTACTCTCCAATTGCAGCCATCAGGAGGTTGTGGTGTTCGTCCACCGTAGAAATCCTATCTCCGGCACGTTCTCCCATGTAAACAATGTATGGCTGATATGTTCATTACAAAACCATAAAACGCCCTTGAATTAGTCAAAAAGATAAAATTGAAACAGAAATGGAGAAGACTCCGTTCATTCGTAGTCTATTGCACTGTGGTAGTAACTTAGTAGTCTTTATTCTCAAACAAGTCCTGATCACTCAACATTACTTTACGCTTGATTACGATCTATTTACGTATGTACATACTCATGAACAGCTTGTGCATACATTGGAATGTGGATGGTAAGAAAATCATGGGGAGGGACATCGGGAACAGACCTCTCTTTCATGATCACTCGACGCATGAACCAATGTAGCTATCAGACACAGACCGAACACATACACTTGAAACTTATGTGGTATATCCATTGGTGATGCATATGACAGGAGTGTAAAACTTGATTTAAAAAGATGAGTGGCAGAGTGGGATTCACAACTTTTTAACTGCTCCACTTTATAGAGACTCTTTATCACTATCCCTGAGCCTAAGGAAAGCCAATAAACTAGATGTCGACGAGAAGCAATGGGAGAGAAAAAAAAGGAGTAAAGGGAATCAAATATCACGAATACACTATAGAAACTGAGTTGGTTTAGGGAATTGAGAGTTTGGTGCCTTGGGCTTTGGATCTTACTGACTTTACTCATTCTGGTGGTGCAAAGTGTCAAACCTTTTAAGCTGTGATAACAAACCGGAAAAGTTTTGTTTCGACAGGTTATTAGATTATAATTTATAATGTAACGTTTGTCTACAACTTCTGTTATAGCTCTTAGGGGACAAATTTTATCACTCTTTGTCTTTGTTCCTTTTTTGGGTTGTGGACTTCTCAGCTCACTCACAGTTTGCCAGGACAGGTTTCGATTAAGCTGAAGGAAAAGCCCCAGCATTTCATTTACTTTTTGTATCCAAGCAACTATAGTTGGATGTTAAGGTAGCTCTATTTTTACTTCAATTATGAATGTTTTCCTAGATTTTAACACAAAATGCACAATAGCCGCCAAGACACGAGTTAATCCTTCTTTCAGGTCAATGCATACTTTGTATGCGTAGAAGTAATTAGTTATAAAATATTACACAATGGAGTAATTAGTGATTAAGATCTTTCAACTTTCATTAATTACGATTAATAACGAGAAAAAGCTGCCTCTAGAGCAGCAGGACCAGTTCCCACAGCCGTTATTCATATTCCATCGAACCCTATGAATCGCCACTAGCTTTGGAAGGGATAACCTCAGCTTTGATTTTGGATCCTTTAATTTCGCTTCTTTTGCTACTACATCTTCATGCTTGATCTGTTGTACGAAACTCAAACAAGATAACACACGAGATCACTCAAGCACTAATTATAGTTTCCTCACTCACCATTGGGACACTGTTTCCACTGACTACGTTCTGTTAATTTTCCCACTCTCCGCACTTACACTTGAAGACCACTTTCACTAGCGGAAACTCATCACACTTCACTTGTACTATCAGTTTCCAGCACACACGTATCATAAGCCTAGTATTTGTAACTGTGATGGGAATCACGTATACTCTATCAACCTCAACTCAGAAAAAACAGATCAAACATGAAGAATCGAAGAAGAAATATTTGAAGACATCGAAAACAGAAAGAAAGAGAAGCTCTCGAAGGTTCTTGTCTATCAAATAATGAGACAATGGCTTAAGACATACTCACGTAATACACTCAAGTCAAAAACATAAGTTTGAAGCATAAGATCAATACATTATCGTATTAATACATAAGAAGCTTCAATTACAAAACGCAACTTCAAACAGTTAGAGCCTCTTCTACATTATGCATGTTCTCTCTTCTGCTTTATGCAAGTCCCTATGCGCTCTGCATATTTCAACCCTAGAACGATCTGATCTCATCTGTCTTCTTTATTCTATCCTTTTCTTTATTCTCGTTCTTTTCTTTTCTGATTTCTGTTGGCTGTGTTATGGAGGACCATTTTTCATCATTAGCCTTATCTGATGAAGAAGATGACTGTATTAAAATTGTTGGCCCTAGCCAATCTCAGGATGTCGCTTTTCAATTCTGTATCGTTGGCATGTTTATGACATATAACAAGATTCATTTCGAGTCTATGCAGAACACGTTAGCCGACATTTGGCATCCCTTGGGAGGGGGGATATTAGCGATCTGGGAGCCAAGCGTTATCTGTTTCGTTTTTTCAATCAAGTCGATTTGAATCGAGTTTAGGAGGGTTCTCCTTAGGTTTTTAATAACCATTTGCTGGTGTGGAAGGAGATAGGTGAAAAGGATGATCCGTTGTTAATCCCATTGATCCATT
>JAOTIZ010000005.1:37610117-37631277 GCA_027123425.1 Erythroxylum panamense | reverse complement strand
GATATCCATACTAAACTGTATGTGTCTAAATGACTTAGGTCTAAGGTCAATATATATATATATATATATATATATGCCTAATGACCTTTCACAAATCTTAGGTCTAAATGTATATGTCTAAATGACTTAGGTCTAAATGCTTAAGATTGACACAAATCTTAGAATTTCACACGTATTATGACAATGTACGATAACATGTATTACTGATGATCATCTTTGTTGATCAACCACCACATTGTCATAATATATCAAAACATATGAACTTTTAAAGAGTAAACATAACAATCCCTAACTGATAGTGTCTAAGGACTTCAACACACTTATATTGTATACTTGTCTCTCAAACATAAGTAGGTGAAGTCCTTTAGTTAAAGGATCAGCTAACATCTCCTTAGTCCTTAAATGCTCCACCATAATGCCACCTTTTATGTATCAACTTCTTCATAGTCAAATATTTGACCTCCAAATTCTAAGACCATGTGATATTCTTTGTTATCATTAAACAATATAGCAACAAAATTATCACAGTACAACTGAATGAGTTTAGCCACTGAACCAACCACAAACAACTCAAAAATTAAGTTTCTGAACCAAACCGCCTATGAAGTAGCCCTGTAGCATGCGCTCTGCATATATGGTTGAGGAAGTCATTCGTATCTACTTGACACTCTTCCACGACATTGTACCACTTGTAAACATAACTATAGTATCCATCCTGCTATCATCTGAAGGGTTAAAGGGGCCACCATCATTATAGACATCGTATTCTAGAAACTTAGTTGTTTATGATTCCACTATTTTGGTCCTTCCTTCTTTATAGTAAATTTGTAGCCTTTACAGTAGTCGGAATATCTAACTAAATAATAATGAGTAGAATAAGCATGCAATTTGTCTTTATAAGGATTATACTATCTTAGTAAGGCAGCCCCATACACGAACATGTGTAAGGTTGAGTTTCCACACTTCTAAATAATTAGATAGATTAGTCATATTCTGCATTGATTTCTTCATGTCATTTAGGGTGCGATTATGCCTTTCGACAACATACCATTTTGCTCAAGACTACTCGGTATAGTGAATTGTGTCACTATTTCAACTGATTTTATATATATGACAAATGGACCTTTTCATGCCCTGAAACACTATGCTTACCATGATAATCTCCTCTACGGTCAAATCTGACTATCTTGATGGCTTTTCCTAATTAGTTCTAAACCTCCAGTCTTAAAGATCTTAAACTCATCAAGAACTTTAGACTTTTCTTTAAACAAGAACAGACAAACTGTAACAAGAATTATTATTAACAAATATCATAATACATTTAGAATTACACAATGCAACTGTATAAGGTCTACTTATATCCATATATATCATAACTAACAAGTCAAAAACACGAGTTGACCCTTTTTCTTATTTTTAGTCATCTTACCTCTACAACAGTTAGCACATGTTTCTAGATCATCATAATCTAAAATTGAGAGAATGCTTTCCTTAACCAATCTATCAATCCTAGCTTTGGAAATGTGGCTTAATCTTTATGCCACGACATGTATGACTTATTCTTTATCAGGGCTCTCTTTTATGACTTGTTCGACAAGATAAGAAGAAACATATATTTAATTCAGGGTAAAACACATTCTATACTAACCATATGATAAGAAACTTGTACCATTATGTTTTGCATTAAGCAACAACTGTACAATAGAAGCTTTAATTTCAAAACGTTAACTTTCTTTGTCCAAAATTGATACAAAGATCACATATAAAATCCCCTGTATTGTGGAAGCATCATGATCAGATGCTCTACTATCTAGTTACTAAGAACTTAATGCGACTATCGCAAAATTATATTCATAAATTGATAAGCTAAAGAGTTACCTGATGGTTTCTGTCTTTCATTCTAGGCCTTATATTGTTGGCTTATTTATGTCTGTGGGACCTTTACTAGCACAGGATTGACTAGCATAAGCATGTAGAGAAGATGTAGTCTTTTTACCTTTGATCTTAGTGGGCTTTATCTTTGTCTCCCCTTTAGTTGCTTAGAGGGCTGTAGGAGTGGTAATCTTGAGTTCTCCTCCTCAGTAACACAATGAGCAATCAAAGCATTGAAGTATCATTCTTCATCCATTGAGTAATATGTCATCACCAAATTACTAAAATCTAAAGAGAGTGTACTCAGAGTATAGTGAACTATGAAGACATTAGGAAGAGAAATATTCGACATCTTTAGTGTACTGTGAAGATGGATCATTCTTGATATGTACTCCATCGCTCCCCCTTCTCTTATATACCTTATAGAGAATAATTCTTTCATCATGGCACTTACCTTAACATTAGGTGAGATCGTGTATCTTTGGGAGACATTACTAAGAAACTGCTTCGCTGTGTCTGTGTTTAGAAGTCCACTAAACAGATAGTCAAGTATGGATGTCTTAATGGTCATCAAACATAATCTATTAGACCAATCTTAGGCTTCATAAGTTGCTTTATAAGCTCTCGAGCTCATGGATATAGGTAGAGATGGTCTGTCTGTACATATGTCTATGTCAATTTCTGCCATCTCCATTGCATTCAATACATCATCTATCCACTTCTTTATATTGGAATCGATTAGAATTTCAATGGTGACATTGATATTGTTGATCGAAAAGGTGACTGCAAAATAATAATGCAAAGATCAACATAAATATAGGATAATAGCGATACTTAAAGCCATTAAATAGTATATATACCAAGAATCTAGTCACACATATTATGGAACATCTATAGGTTGAATACATAATACATGCAACAAGACCTCCACATAAAAACGATCAAAGTATACATCATCAACTCTCATGACACTACTATACCTATGGGCGAATAGATCATTTAAGCAATGACTTTCCTCCATCTAATGTCTTTTTACCCATCCCAAAATCCCATGTAAGGTCAACACCTGTAGGCAGAATAACCAAACATGAAACCAGAGACATCCCCCAATATGATAACAGAACAATTCAAAATACTGACTCAAAAAGCCACTGTGGTGATTGCAATCTCATCAGCACCCAAAGGTCCACAAACACAAGGGATACATCGATATGTTATTCTCACTTTTTTTATGGGCATATGGTATGTGACAATGTAAAATCAATAAATACAAAACCTGAATGTATAGACTCATTGTCAAACACCAGTGCTGAAGACATTCTCTGAAAACTTTATTTGAGACTTTCGTAGTGAAAAATCTCATTAGAGTGACTATCGTGCATCACTAAGCACTGAATCGACCACGCGAGACATGAGAACCTCATGTATCTCTCTTATGGCAAGTTTGTTGCATGAAAATTCACTAAAAAATGACTTGATAATGTCTTAATTCCTTTTTTTGAGTGAAATTACTATTGTAATTAATCCGTAAAAATAAAAAATGCAATTTATAAATTTCCTGGACCCAAAAACTGACCCAAAACACCCCAAGGTACCTTTATGGGAATTCTAAAATTTTTTATTTTTCTGGAACATAGCACTGACGTCATCGTTTACTGTAGCATTGATGTCAGTATGCACCCACACGCCAACTGTGATACACACGCTGACATGTGGCTCACCCTTGTCCACACGCGTGTTGATCATTGACAGTGCCAAACAAACCACCCCTTGGCAGTTACTATGCTTGTATGGCGCGTGCATCGCCACACGCGTCTCCCATCGGTTGGGCATGTGTGGTGCACTCACTAGCCGATTCTAGCTCCCCAGTGCACTGTGCACACATCGAGTGTGTGTCTCTATCGACTGTCAATGTTCGGGGCAATTTTGGCAAGTATTTTTCATACTTTAAGGCACACATGTATACTACTTTCATGCAATAATAAGCAAGAAAAAACCAAAAAAAGAAAGTTAACTCTTTGAAAACCTTACGAAGAAAAAAAAAATTCTTTTTTAATTGCCTGATCATGTCAACGCTTTGATATCACGTGTAATACGTAATGAGACCTTAGTTACGTATGCCGGGTCGAACGTTGAAGAGAAATAAATGAAGAAATACAAAACATACCTGATTTTGGTTCCATAACTTCAAACGAGCTTTTCGAGGCCAAAATAAGCGCGAATCCACCACCATCTTCACGGGATCTACTCACCGGGACACGGTAAATGTTTTTCTATAGTTTCTCAAAATGTGAACCTCTGAATGAGTCAGAGTAACTTTACGTTCACGAATGACATGAGCAACTGTAGGAGACCTTAACCTCTTTATGTAGCATTTATATCGGGCTTCCCCATAACAGGCCTAATATGGGTTTGGTCCACACTAATCGGGATTCATTTTTCACATAGACTTTGGCTTAGCTACTTAGAAAATTTATAGTGTCACTTTATTATCTTTATCTAGATCAAATTACATAACTCAATCGATAAGTTATTGAAGACCGATAAAATGCAATTAATCGTTGTCCAACCTTATGGAAAATGTCAAAAATATCCAACAATTCTCACTCAAAGCTATTACTAAGTTATTTTACATAAAGGAAAGTTGAGTGTTTGAGTAATCAAATTTATAGAGTTGACAAGATTGATGTTTAAATGTCGAGTTCTTAGCGAATAGCCTGATATCATTTTATTAATAGTTCTTTGAAAATGGAGTTGTGCTAAGAATAATGAATTTCATTTTTTCATCGATATTGTGTAAGGTATGTGAGCCTTGGTGCACACTCTAGCAATGCATAAGATAAGGTTGAATAATACATACAATTGAAAGAATTAAAGCAAATCCATAATTTGTTAATAACTAAAAGAATGTGTAGTTAGGATTTGATGAAATTTAATATGTGTTAGTAGCTCATCTCAAGTTTATGATGGTGTGACATTATGAGCTTGTCTCAAACCGATCATAATAAGAGCATGCTTAATGAAGAAAGCTTTGATAGTAACCAAGACTTAACAAAATAAATGACAATCTAAATCCACTTAGCTACATAAGAGATCAAATTTGCAGTAGAAAAGATGGAACCAAGATTGTCATAATAGAGAGTAGATTTGATGTGAGATAATCTAATTTCACTTACAAGGGAGGTGATCTAATAAAGTTTAGTAGCAGTGAAAAAAATACTCATGTTTTCACTATCAACATTTGAAAAAAATACTCATGTTTTCACTGTCAACATTTGACCTAGCAACAGTGACTTGTTTCTTGCCACTTTAGGAAATGATATTAGGGACAAAAAATATAACAATAATTATATGTGGAATGACACTTAATAGGTAAACCATTCTAGTCAGCATCACAGTAGGCCTATAATACTACAATCACACACAATATGTTTAATCACAGTCCAGAAAATGTAAAAACTAAGAGACATTGTTTATCATTGATTAGATATCAAGACAAGTAAAAAAGTTGATTAGGAAATGAAATATCGTAGTTTTTAAAAAGAGGAAGAATATGGGTAATAAGTGTGTTGGTAGGTTTGAATTGGTCAGGGTATATGCAAAGAAGATCTTTAGTATATTGTGTGTTTTTAGAAGAAGCCTATGGGCAAATTTTTATGGTTTCAATACTAAGGAAATGAAGAATGAAACCAAAATCTTTTATGGCGAAGGCCAAGTCAAGATCATGGACAAGTGAGCTAATAAAGGAGTGTAAAGAACCAGTGACTGAGACATCATCCATACAAACTAAAATGAAGGTTATATGAGAAATGGTTTTATAAATAAAAAGAGAGATGTCAAATTTAGATAAAGTAAAAGTAAGGTCAAGAGTTTTTTGACTTAAGTGATGAAACCAAGGTTAACTTACTTGCTTGAGGCCATAAAGTGATTTCTAAAGGTGACAAACATAATAAGAATGGTAGAGGTCTGTAGAACCAAGGGTTAAGATATAAAAATTGATTCTTGGAGATGAACTTAAAGTAAGGTATTATTAACATCAAGTTGAAGAATGAACCAATTTTTAGAGAGGGTAAGAGTAAGAATAATTATAAAGTGAATAATGGTGAGTTTGACAATAAAACTAAAAGTGTCTATGTGATCAAATCCTGGAGTTTGATGATACCCTTTAGTAATAAAACGAGCTTTGTCATGCTCAAAAGAACCATTAGGATTTTGTTTCCTGTGAAAAACCCATTAATTTACTATAATGTTGATATTAGATTGAAGGAGAACAAGTTTGGCTTGATATTGGTGTGAAAAAAAAGTTATATTAAGTGAAATATGTAGGATTAGGAATATGAGAGTTGTGGGTGATAGTAAAATAAGCGATATAATAAAAAAAAGGTTTAACAAGTATTTGTGTTATCATATGTATGTATGATCATATGATGGAGAGTTAGAGGCAAGTAAGTAGGTTGAGTCAAAATATTTGATGAAGAAACCAAGGGAGTAGGTAAGGAAACTATTTGAAACAACAAAGTAATGGTATGGCAGAGGAAGAAAAGGAAGAGGTATCAATGAGAGAGGGCTTGGCATATAAAAAGTTTTTTTAAAAGAAAATGAATATGGTGAGAGATGTAAAGTTTGAAACTTATAGGATAAAGTATCAAGGGGAAAAATAATCAAGAAAGATACATAAGGTGAATTGTTATTGTAAGTTTGTTAGGACAAGTAAAGTCTAGAAAGGGAAAGCAAATAAAATAAAAAATATGAAGATGAGATAAAGTAGGTTTAGCAATAAAAAAGTAGTTCAAATGGAGAATTATGATGAAGAATATTAGTAAGTAACAAGTTGCTAAGATAGATAATAGTAGAGAATTATTCAATCCACAAAAATTTAGGGAGAGAGGCATAGAGAAGATGGGTGAGACCTATTTTAGAAATGTGATAAACTTTGCATTTAATGAGACCATTTCACTAAGGAGTATAAGACTAAGAGAAATGAAAGGTAATGACATGGGTATTGAGGTATTGGATAAAAGCACCTTTGATGAGTTCAGGAGGTCCAACTGCATTGAAATGTTTTAATCGCAATAGAGAAAATATTTTAATTATAGTTTTAAAAAATTGAAAATAAAATAGTACATTAGATTTTAAGCTTAGGGAAAAATTCATGTATAGTAATAGTTTAGCTTATATTATGTTTTCATAGGTGTTTTAGTGTGTTTATAGGTGTTTATCATATGATTTTTGCATGTATAGACTTAGAATTATGTTAATGTGATTGTTTGTTTTTAAGTGTTATGTGTTTTAGACCACGATTTTGGATCTTAATGTTATGTTTCTTGATGTGTTTGATATGTTTGTTAGTGATGGAAACTAGGTAAGTGAAGAATGAAGAAAGCTAGAATGTGCATAGGTTATATGATAGGGTCACGATCGTGCATGCTATGTCACGATCGTGATAAAAGGTTTTTCTCCAATGTCATAATTGTGACACGTGACAGACACTTCCTAGAGGTAAGATTTTTCATCTTTTTTATGTTCAGGGCAATTTTGGAACCAAATGACATGGGAAAACCTACAATCAACCCCAGGATCCTAAATACTATAAAAGAACATAAATCCAAAAATGGCAGCCACCATCTTACTAAATTGGATCAAACACGAAGGATCAAAAAGAACATTGGAGATTTCCAAATTTCTAGATTTAGTTCCAAATCAAGTTTTTCTTTATTTCCTTTTGTCGTTTTCGTTGAACTTGAACTGTAAAATGGATTTGAAGATGTTATTTACATCAATGATGTTTTAAATTTCTAGATTAGGATTTGTTCTTAAGTTGTTTTATGACTTTGATCTTTATTGATTTAATATAATTTTTGCGTAATGTTAACGGTGCATGTTTATACTTTAGAAATAGATCGAGAGAGTGAGTTAAAATTTATAGGATTAATTTGCACAATGAGAGTGGGTGAATTGATATGTCACACAATTAACAAATCAAATATCATTTATAGAGTGATCTTATGAGAGAACTTGATTATTCGATAAATAACTTCATAACTAATTGAAGTGTTATGGAAAGAGTTGTGAATTGAGATATTACAATTTTGGAATTTTTAGATTCAATTAGGGTTAATCAATTAGGTTTAATTGATTAGGTCTTGAGAAAGAGTAATCAAACCCTTTGAAAATTTATGATCGACACATAATTGAATCAGTAATCATTAAGGGACAAAAATAATGAAAGAATAAATCTTAAGCTTCATCTTTTATCATGCTTACATAATTATGGCAACTCAATTGTTATTTGGTGATTTGTTTAATTTTGTTTGATTGCTTTAATTTATGTTATTTTCTTTCATTCAAATTTTATTTTAATGCTTTGGACAAAATTAGGTTCACTTAGTTTTAATTATTTCCTTATGGGTTCGATACCTTTGATACTACAATTTTATGATCCATATACTTACAGATAATGTTATAGGTAAAACTTGCTCAACAAGTTTTTGGTGTCATTATCGGGGAACTAATTTAATATTATTTGAATTCCTTTATTCTAAGGATTTTTTTGCCTTTTTTATGTTTGTGCTATTATATAAACACAAGAATTACTCAGAGTTCAAGTAAGGTCAAAGACACTTTAATTGTTGCTATCACAAGGCAATAGTGCAAAATCCGAAGAGCAAGACTTAGAGAGATCGAAAGAACAATCACAAAATAGTATAACCAAGGGAACTAGCAGGAAACCCTTATAGATTTCATGAGGCCAAGGTTTAACATTGCACATTAAGGCATCACTTGACCACCGGTGCAAGCAACATTGTTTGAGATCAAGCTAGTGTTGCTAAATATGTTACAGACAAACTTGTAGTTTTATAGGTTAGCTAATGATAATCCTAATGCCCGTTTGGTGAATTTTCTTGAAGTATGTGATACTTTTGATATAATAGAATATCGAAAGATTTCGTTAGGATGAGGCTCTTTCCGTTTACACTAAAGGATAGAATTAAGGCATGGTATCACTCTTTAGACCCTATAAACATCATAAGATGAGAGTAGTTGGTGCATGCATTTTTGGACAAGCACTTCCCTCTGTCAAAGTTAATGAGGTTGATAAAGGATATTACAAATTTCCAACAAAATGATAGGGAGTCACTATACAAAGCATGGGAGCGATACAAGAACTTGCAAAGGAGATGTCCTTAACATAATCTGTTAAAAGAATTTCTCTTGCAAACATTATATCATAGAGTTAATCCAGAGCAAGACAATTGTGGAAGCAAAAGCCTTGCTAAAGAGATGGCGAATACAACTGGCTTTGGACATCAGAAAAGAAGTAGACAGCAATCGACTTTCTGAGATCATAAAGGAGTCATTGTTGTCAATTCAATGACAGCAATACAGGCTAAGATTGATAACTTAATAAGACAAATGAACAACCTGCAAGCCTCTTTATCAACTCTAGTTAGAGCATTCAGCATGGATGTAATTTATAAGGACAAGTTAATCATGTTCCCGCTAATTGTTTTTTAATGCAACTAATGGAGCAACTCAATTATATGGACTCACAATTTGATCAAGGAGGAAACAACCTTTTTTCTAAGACTTACAATCCTGGGTGGGGGAACCACCTAAATTTTTCTTGATCAAACAATGTGAGTAACCAACTGCAAAATCAAGGGCCACCTGGATTTCAACAAAATAATTCCAATGCTAATGACTCTAGATTTTACAAGATCATGGACAAGCTCATAAGCATGGATGAAACTTATAAGAGGTTGGAAGGGAAGATCATAAGCATGGATGATGCCTAAAAGAGGTTAGAAAGGAAGTTTGAGCAAGTAACTAAAAACTATGCCTCGTCCATTCATAACTTAAAGGTCCAAATGAGTCAACTGGCTAATGCATTATCTACAAGAAGTGTGGGAAGTCTCCCAAGAAATACTGAAGCAAACCCAAGGGAGTAACTCAAGGTAATCACACTCATAAGTGGGAAAGAGCTCGAGCAATTAGGAGAGAAACAATCTGAAACACACCTAGAAGAAGACCAAGAAAAGAAGAAGAAGGATGTATACATAGGTGAGTATCCTCCTTATGTTGCCCCTTCGCCATATCCACCCAAGATTCCATTCCCCCACTGATTGATAAAGAATAAACTGGATGCACATTTTGCAAAGTTCATGGAGAATTTGAAAACTTTGCAAGTTAATTTATCTTTTGTAGAAGCTTTGGAACATATGCATAAGTACGTGAAGTTCCTTAAAGATATATTAACAAAGAAGTGGACTTGGGAAGAGAATTAAGCAATAGTACCATTGAAAGTTATAGCTTTACTATCACCAGTGCTTCACAATACCCTATATGGTTGGTGAATTAGAATTTACAAATTGTTTATGTGACTTAGGCGCAAGTATAAATCTTATGCCTTTGTCAATCCTTAGGAAATTGGGGCTCAGCGATGTAAAGCTAACTTCAATGCTTATTCAGTTGGTGGATCAATCCATAAAGGAACTATTTGGTATGGTGGATGACATTATCGTGAAGGTGGATAAGATTATTTTTCCTGTGGAATTCGTCGTATTAGATTTATAAGAGGATAAAAATTATCCACTAATTCTTAGATGATCCTTTATGAACACTGGAAATGAAAGGACCCATCCCAAAGTTTCCCTTCCAGAACCTAAGTGGAGTCCTCCTGATGACCCAACAGTAGCCCTCCAATTGATATCTAACTCAATTGAAGGGTTCCCGCAAAGACAAGCCGTTCAACTATTAAAAACCTTTTATACTTTAACTTTTACAAGTGCAAAAAATAGTGGGAACTTTTTTTCAAAACACTTTATTAAAAATTTCGGTAGCATAACGACATCTTTTCTAAGATTCTCAAAACTCAAAAACCTGCATAACATATTTTAAAACACTTATATATTCACACCAATTTCTCAACTACAAATTATGGATTTCAAGTCCACTCACAAGTAGTCCCAAACAAATAATTCTCAACAATCACTATAATAAACTTTAAAAAGCCAAAACATATTCAAGCATTTCATTTAAAAGTTTTATAAACATCCATTCTTTACCCAAATGTATATATCAAAATGACACAAGGACAGCAGCACCTGACAATACAGCTAATCTTATGACAAAGTCCCTATTACTATAGCACCTGTATGCATACCTGAGGTGGGTTGTTTAAAAAAATAAAAATAAGGGTGAGTTAAATGAGCTTAGTGAGTATAGTCAGTTTACTAAAAGTTAACCTTTTATAACAACATAACTAAAATATTCCTTACAATCATAAAACTTATGGTAAAACATTTTCCATAACAATTTATTTGTGCATCATCAAATCTGGTAATAACATAACATTTTGTAAAACACAATTTCTAATTTTTTGAAATACTATTTCGAAATGCTTCTTAAAATTAAACTCATAATATAAAAGTTTCTATTTTCCATTTCAATTTTTCCTTAAACAATAAACAGTAGTGGCAATAAGTTTTATGAAAACTTTAATACTAAAAAATAAGTCAACCATAAGAATTGGTACCATACGATACCTCTTAAATCACTTTTAACATAAATAGTGGCAGAATTGCTATTTTCATGACTTTCCTTACTCAACAGATCCCACCACTAGTTTCTTTACCATATGGTATACTAAGCCTAAAGTCACGGAGCTTGTTCTGTATCGCTTACCCACGACTGGTTAACCATTAGTTACAGAGCTAGTTCTGCATCGCTTACTTTAATAGGTTAACCATTATATACCGATAGTTACAGAGTTAGTTATGCCTCGTTTACCCGTAACAAGTCACAGAGCTGATTTTACATCACTTACCTGTGACTAGTTAACCACTATTTACGGAGTTGGTTTTACATTGCTTACCCGTAATAAGTTAACCACTATAAATATAACAGAATAATAACATGTATAAAGCATAGCAGTGTACCATAGGCAAAAACAACTCTTACATTTACGACTCATCTTATTTTCTAAATCAAATATGGGAGGATTCATAATTGAATTATTTCAATGTAACTCCCAATCATATAAAATTTAACTTTCAAATTAAAACTCATATATTTCCAAACATACACTTATGCTAGCAATATTCACTTATAAGATATCATTTGCATAAAATTCAGTACAGATATTCATTTCATAATCAAATGAAAACCATTTGCATAAAATCAATTTAAAGAACACTCATATGTCATCAATTCTTTTCAAAGAATTATGTTATATAAAACAGTTAAAATACACTCATAGTTTTGCACACTTATCACCAAGCACAATCACGCATTCGGTGACTCTTTTTTACCTACACAAAACACATTTCTCTTAGGCATTTATTTCCAAATTAGGAAATAAGGAATTAAAACTATATATTTGGTTTAACTAAATTCAAGATTTGTATCTAATCGTGTAACACGCATGCTAATCATATTTTTGATTACTTTCGTAAGCTAACCTATTAGTCACCATTTCTCAATATAACTTCAAAAGTCCCTTAAATACCATATTTTATCCATTCTAACTTACCAATTCCTTCAAAACACATTCTCACCCAATTTAATTCATCATGTCACAATCATTCATGATGAGTCAAGGTTATGACCTATGTCCAGAATCCATATCTCTACTTGTTCCTTAATTTTCATATAGTAAACGTTCAAATTACATTTTGAGGTCTTCTAGACATTTGTTTCCCTATGTCTTTATTTTCTATATCATTAAAAACTATATCATTTCAACTTATAAATCATGAAAATGTACCAAATATCACAAGTTGTTTCAACAAAGAGGCAGTATCAAGTTACCACTTTCAATCTCAAATTTCAATATCATTCATCCAGAATTAGGTCCAGTTCTCTCCTAGAGATTTTTAGTAATATTGTTTAGGTTTTAGCTTCAATTGGAATCACCCAATTTGGAGGTATGTAGGCTAATTTATGGATAAAGCATTGGGACTGGTTCAAACTAACCTAAGACAAAATTCTACTACACATTCCTCTATTCTCATATTCAATCAATTTTATGTAAAGAAACACCAAAGTAACACTAAGAAACCACTATTCTTAAATACATCTTTCTCACTCAAAACAAACCCATAAAAATCATAAATTTAGGATTGGAAAACTTACCACTTTCTTTGAATCTTTTGGACAATTGAAGAATATTTAATTTTGATTAACCTCTCTTTAAATCATGCTCCAAAACCAATAAAAAATCAGTTGCATTTTCCTCCTCTCTCCTTGACCGAAACTTCACTCTTTATTCTCTTTTTTTTTCTTTTTGCTTTTTTTCCACTCTCATGTGCACTCTCCATTCACTCTCACGATTGTGTTTAAAGAATGAAGCAAATGTTGCTTTTATACTCACGGATTACACATGTCACCTTCCTTTTTGTCATCACTAACGACTCAACAAACACATGTCATCATCTCATTAGCCATCTCTAATGACTCATCAATCCACTAATATCATGTAAAAAGACCAAATTGCCTTTAATTAGTACAAAAAGACCAAATTACCCTTTAATGCATTTAATTAATCAACTAACTTAATTAAATCCCAAAAACATTCCACAGCCATCTTATTTTCAAATTGACCATGAAATGCTCTAATTATGGTCAATGCTTATTGATTGGATGTTTCTAAATAAATTTTAAACGGGTTGAAAATCATCAATTTCAGATCATGTGAAACAATACAAAAACAATGCATGTTGTTCGTTTAAAACAATGTAAGTTCATTTTGTATTTTAAAACTACCTATTTCATGCCAAGGATACTTCTAAACCTAGTCACTCTGATACCATTAAATGTTGGAACCCATTTCCGAAGTCCAACTCTGGAATCATAAAATGTGAATGTATTATCTTGTAGGGTTATTTCAGTGGGATCTCAATAGCCATCATCAGTTCATCTTCATTCTTGTACCATCCCAAACATTCCCTATTTGATCAATTAATATACGACAATCCATTCTTGTGTTTATGTCCTCAATCATCACCTTAACATATTACTCTTTTTTTTCTCTACTAAGTACATTTCAAGTTCCATTCAAGCCGAAATGTATTATAGAAAAGCATTGATAAGTCCACAATTTATAATTGTACCTATTTTGGGACAATAGACATAAATTTCACTACAGATGTTAGATTAAGGTCATTCTAGGATGGTTTCAAAGAGATCTTCTAGATCTAAAATTTCCGTGAAAGCCTTGAAGAGAGATTTTGCCTCCAAAAAGGTCATAATCGCAATTTACTGTAGCTGTCTCGTATATATCCTATGCAGCATCACTAACTTATAACGAACATATCTCTCAATTCCTATATCCAAAAATTTCATACTCTATATCGTTGGAAAGCTAAAAGGATAAACTAAAGATTCCAAAAGACAACTTTGTCTAAATCATTCTAGATTAATACAGTTCTTTTCTAGATATCAAAACACATATTTTACCTCTATGAAATGCTTGAGAATATAATGCGAAAACTTGGAAAGTCATGAGCAAAACACAAATATATTTCATTAACATCAAAGAAAAGAGTTTTACAAAGCTTTAATGGGCATTTCAAGCCATAATACATCATTGGTCTCATAACCTAACAAAACAAAATATACATGAACGAGAAATACTTGAAATGTGGCTAAAGCCTTGTGTTTTCCATAAACTAACTTAAAATAAAAAAATATGCAGATTTGGAGTGATGCCTTGACTCTCGATCACTCAATCTCTTGCTCATCACCTAGAGATAGGGAGAAATGGGGATGAGCTTAAAAGCTCATGGGTAGTGAGTTTATAACGGAGAAACAAGCAAAACTATTGAAAATATTCATTGCCATAGTAAATTTGCATTGAATCCATAAAACACGTATTTATCAAATTCTTAACTTGTCAAACAATTCATAAATGATAGAAGTCATGTATTCATCAAATGTGTCAACAAATCATAAACACATAAGCAATCAAAATGGTTTGGGTAGGTCCATAAACATGAGGAAGTTCTTACGAATCTCTAGTAATAACATAATGGACTATCACAAACCCATATAATGGTTTTACGTAGTTTATAAACATAAGGGAGTCTATAAAGGAGCTCCATGTCATTAGCGGGCAAGAAGGAGAACCCTTTAACATAGTCAACGTGTACATGATGTAACATAATGGACCACTACAAACCCACACAGATATGAATTTCATGACTTGTAAACATATTGCCCACAAGGCACATTTCGGAAACATGATTTCCATAAGCATAATATATTTCAAATACCATTTCCATCTTCATTTCATAAATCATCAATAAGATTCATGTACCAAACATTAGCAATTTCTTAAATCATTTAAGGAGTAATAAATGCAACATTTATAAAGCGATTGAAATCATTTAACTATATTGATTTGGAAAATATTCATGGCTCATTAACGCAACTATAAACATGTAACCCACTTGAATTCCTTGCTTAAAAACTTACTTAAAGGTACCTCTCCTCTTATCTTTTTGCCTTTTTTGATTCCCTTTAATATTGGCAAAAACAAATCTCATTCAATAGGAATACAAATTGAGAACCCACAAAGCATATTCACTAAAATTGATTCTAGAATACTTAACCTCATGCATTTCCTAATCTTCATAAACTAAAACCCTTCCAAAAATCCAAAGGATTAAGAATGAACTTACCTTGAATCTTCACCAAATAAAGAGATTTTTAGCTCAAATGGAAGCTCTTCTCTTCTTTTTTCCTCTTCTTGAACAACCTCAATATCACTCTTAAAAGATAAGAAAAGATCAAACCCTAACTTAATCTTCCTTCTTTTCTCTCAAGAACAAAACTCGCTCTCCTTTCTCTCTTCTTTTTCATTTTTCTCTTCTTTCTCTCTCTTATTCACGTTTTCCTCCTTCTTAAGAGCAAGACTACACTTTCTTCTTCCAATTATACCCTTAATGAGTGTGAAATGTCAACTTTTCCCTTGCTTTATGCTTTATGGCTTTTATACTTAAGTGACATGCCAAAATTGCCCTTTATACAGTACTCTTACTACTTTAATTCAACTAACAAATGTAATAAAATCCTAATAACATTGAAATAATAATTAACTCCAACAATTAATTTATCAACACCTCATAATTTATTTAAATCATGCTTAACTTAATAAGAAAAAAACTCGGGGGCCAATAGGATCAAACAAGAATGATCAAGAAGAACATTGGAGATTTCTAAATCAAGTTTTTCTTTCTTTCCTTTTGTCATTTTCATTAAACTTGATGTGTAAACTAGATTTGAAGATGTTGTTTACATTTATAATGTTCTAAATTTCCATATTAGGATTTATTCTTAAGTTGTTTTATGACTTTGATATTTATCGTTTCAATGTATGTTTATACTTTGACAATACATCGAGAGAGTAAGTCAAAAGTTATATGATTAATTTGCACAACAAGAGTTGGTGAATTAATATGTCATATGATTAACAAATCAAATATAATTCAAAAAGAGATCTTATGTGAAAACTTGATTATTCGATAGATAACTTCATAACTAACTGAAACGTTAGAGAAAGAGTTGTGAATTGAGATATTACAATTATAGATTTTCATATTCAATTAGGGTTAATTGTTTAAGTCTTGAGAGAGAATAATCAAACCCTTCGAAAATCTAGGATGGATATATAATTGAATCAATAATCCTTAAGGGAGCAAAATAATGAGAGAATAAATCCTAAGCTCATCCTTGATCATCCTTACATAATTATGACAGGTTAGTTGTTATTTGGTTTGTTTGATGGCTTAATATTTTTATTTACTTTCATTCAAATCATATTTTAATACTTTAAATAAAGTTAGGTTCACTTAGTTTTAACTATTTCCTTATGAGGTCGACACTTTTAATATTACAATTTTACGATCCATATACTTATGGATAGTGAGGGTTTTATTATAGGTAAAACTTGCTTAAAAATGAAATCTATCAAATTAAATTACAATAAGGATACAAAAATTTTTAGCTGAAGGGTGTGCTAATCAAGGAAACTCCCAAACCTATTTATGATTAATAAATAAAAATCATTATTAATTATTAAAATTTCACACAGTATAACAAAGATATTTACTTATGATAAATCAAAAGATAAAATGACTATATAAGCTTTATATTTTAAATGAATAATACATTTCATAATAAATTATCAATTGTAATTAATAATTTATAATAATTACATTTTAAATAGAAATTATATTAATTTAACTTTGACTTTTGTTTAGTATGTTATTTATTGTTAGTAATTATATTGATATTAATACTTAAAAATTTTATTTTTATAAAAATAATAATTAAAATTAAGAAATAAAAACTGAAAGAGCACCCAAAAAAAGAAACATAAATGATACTAAAATGACTTTTTTTGGTTGATAAGAAGGGATGAAAATATAATTAGTTTGGGTGCAACTACTCGAAGATTGGTAATCAGTTACTTGGTGGTTAATGATCGTTCGAGTTCACATTTTATTGGAATATTTCCCATTTCCCAACTATTAATCCAGACTGTCAGGAGTGACGAGTTCCATGACATCAAATGAATTCAACCAGTAAGTCTAACGGTAGTCCTTTATGACAAAAATACACACTGATAGATACTTCAGTATAGTGTCATATTCAAGCAGTATAATTAAAGGCCTGGGAGGGTTCAAGCTTTTAGGATGACATATAACTTTAATTTGAGGTGCTACTTATCAAAATTATCGTTGTTTTGTGTAGCTTTCTTAACGTTGAATCTTTAAAAGAACTCAAGAGATTTAGTTTATGTAATAACTCAAGGCTAATGAGACAATGGAAAGAGTTTGAGAAATTCATATATCCTAATGAGTTAATGGCATATATGAAGTGTATATATATACATACATACATATTTGTGTAGGTGCGCGATCGTGTGTTTTCATAGATTTCTAACTTCATATATGCCATTAACTCATTGGGATATATGAATTCTCAAATTTCCATTGCATATATATATATATATATATATATTATGGAAGAACTCGAGCATACATTATGATCATTCCATCAATGTGTCAGTTTTGTATCAATCAAAAGTTTGAATCAATCAAATTAGGCTCCAACAACTAGCTTATGTGGGAGTCGCAGCCAAATTCTTCACCTTTCTCAAAGTCTACATCTGCTCTATCATCTAGGAAAGAGTGCTGGCGAACTTCAAGTCTCACTAAAAGTAGAGTACAAATCTAGCCTATACCTTGTGGCCAACATATAACAACCTAACAATTTTTTTTAATTGCTCACAAGGTATCCGAGGAGGGTCCCAACAATGGAAGATACCTTTAAGTCATCCACACCCAGATTAATCCCCGCTCGAGCCGGGTAGGTCCCTTGTGAGAGACAAAGCTCTGGCCCCAAGTTTTAAACGGCTGCATACGTGAGGGGGGTTTAAACTTGCGACCTCACTTAAACCAGGAGAGCCCCTTACCAACTCACCTGTGCCTTAGGGTTATAACAGCCTAACAATTTCATGGGTGATTAGCACACCATTGTAGAAGATACCACTAGCTACAATATGTGCAGTTCATTAGAAGAACAGTTATCACTAACCACTGTAGAAAAGGAAGGTCTTTTGAACAATATGTTAATGACCATCAAGAAAGGATCAAAATCCTTAGGTAATTATGTAAAGGAATTCAAATCAGTTTCCAATAATCTTGTAGCCATAAGAAACTTGTTGAGTACTTTCATAAAGTCTTCCAATATTTTTATGGTGTCATAACAAAATGAGAGGGCTTTTGAATAGATATGGCAACTAAACCTCTTTATCCTACATTTAGTCATCTTGTACTTGTTCTATAAGGATACAACCTAACCCTTCACCTCTCATAAGGAAGAAGTTATATTAAATCTAGCCAATCTTTTGTCAGTCAATATAGACATGGTAATAACATTAAGGAAATTGAAGAATTTTTAGTTTGAAAGGTTGAGGTATCACTCTACCTGGTCATTATAACATTGTAAGTTTAAATACTAACAATTCCGACAAAGAGAGGCCAAAATATGCTAAGAAATATAAAAAGGGTAATAAACATATATGTTAGATTTATGGACAAATGAATCATATTGCAATTTATTGTTTGTATAGATTTAACTATTCCTATTAACCTAAAGATCTACTATAAGGCTTGATAGTGATAAACAAAAATGACCCTTCTCTTAACATGGATTTAAGAACAAATGTTGGCTTAGATCCCATATTAGTAAAAAGAGAACATAATAGCTTCCATTAAGTCTATATAAAGAGACATATGCTTAAGGTTTTAAATATTCCAAAATCTTTATCTCGTAACCTTGTGTATTAATTTTTGGTGTGAATTATGAGATCTTCCTTTTGTAATCTTTGTTTTCTATAGTGGAAAGTTTTCTAATCTTACCTGTGGTTCTTTCCCATATTCATTAAGGGATTTTCTGTGTTAAATCTTGTGTGTCCGTTTTTACCTCAATTTCTCTTATTGGTGTGTTTGCTCTATTCGGGTGGAATCCATCTCTTAGTAATGGTATCAAAGCCTAAGAGTTACTCAAGTATGCTCTGTGGTTATAGCATAGTATGATCTTTTACATCATAAATGGGTTTTTCTTTAAGGTTCTTATGGGTTTAGGGTCATTTTATTCTTAGGTTCTTGTTGTTATTTTTAGGGCATGTTTTGCTGGTATTTGAGGTGAATGAATGCATGTCTAGGAAATGCTCTATCTAAGGAGACTAAGTTTTAAGTGGGATCATTTGACCCCTCCAGCCTTTCTTGGGAATTTTCCTAGTATATTACAGTCTTATTACATGCTAAGTGGAGGTAACTCGAGGCGGTTTCCCTTTTTCACATAAGACAGTGGGGGTTAATTCTTGTGATAGAAGCAATGTCGACCAAATTCAATATTGCAAAGTTTGATGGGGCAATAACTTTATGAAAATTAAATATGAAGGCAGTACCAATAAAAGATAACTGCTTGGAGGCCATCAGTGCTAGGTCGACGGATTTCACAATTGACATTAAATGGAAACAAATAGATGCCTTGGCCATGTTAGATTTGCATCTTGGTTAACAGCCAAGGAGATATGAGATCATCTCACAAATTTATAAGAAGTTAATTCTCTCCACAATAAAATTTTTCTAAAGAGGAGACTCTACACATTTCAAATGTTTGAATCTACTTCAGTAATAGAGCATATCAATACTTTGACTTCTCTATGCTCTCGACTTTCAAAGTTGGGATGTAATGTAAATCCAACTAAACATGCGAAGATTCTACTTCAAAGTCTTCCAAATTCATATGACCAACTCATCATTAATTTAACCAATAATATCCTCACGGATACTTTTGTATTTGATGATGTTGCTGCTTCAGTTCTTGAAGAAGAAAGTAGACTCATCAACAAGGAAGAAAGACTGACAACTTCACATTAAGTGGAAGCCTTATCGATGATGAGAAGAAGGTCAATGGAGCGTCATTCCACTAGGAGTCTTAAACAAGGAAGGTCGAAATCTAGAAGTTTACAACTATAGCAAAAGAGGACACTTCAAAAGTGAACGTCGATTCAGGAAAGGTAGAGATAAGGCCTCTAAAGCCTCAACTTTTTAGGGATGTATTGTCAATGGAAAAATCTTATACATTGAAGTAGAAACGGTGTTCAAGGATAGAGTAGAGCTCACTGATGCTTAGATAGTGGATTCAAGAGCAACATGGTATACGACTCCTTGTAGAGACACTTATAAATCTATCTTTGTAGGATCTGTGTATATGAGAAATGACCATGCCTTAGAGATTGCTAAGATTGGCACCAACAAGTTGAAGATGTATGATGGTACAGTTCACACCATTCAAAATGTGCGACATGTGAAGGACTTGAAGAATAATTTATTGTCTTTAAGAAAATTGGATGAAATTAGGTGCAAGACCTTCATTCAAAATGGAGTTATGAAGGTGATCAAAGGAACAATTGTAGTAATGAAGGCAAAAAGGATAGCTATAAACTTATACAAGCTTATGGGAGAGACGCATATGGAAGCAAATGCATCGGTTACATCTGATAGTTCTACAGTAAATGCAACAAAATTGTGGCACTGTAAACTTAGGCATATTTCAAAACAAGGATTGAAAATTCTTGCTGAGCAGAAACTACTCCCTGGTCTCATGAAGGTATCATTCACTTCTGTGAGCACTATTGTAGAGCCCGGCCTCTACCGCCATCACTCCAGGTATTGTCCTCTTTGGTACTTGGGTGAGTCACGGCTCGAACCCA
>JAOTIZ010000005.1:37582606-37594144 GCA_027123425.1 Erythroxylum panamense | reverse complement strand
CCATCCGAAACAATACCAACAACACAACAATCCGAAAATAAATCACAACTTTAAAATGACAAAAATAGCTTAACCGTAACTTGGCGTCGATATCCCCATTGAACCGGTGTCGGAAACTAGCCTTCTATCTTCATTTTTATACTCCAAAAATGAGTCAAAGCTATCATGTAAAATGGCAGTCCAAGTTACCTCCCTTTACCTCAAATACTCACGTTGAAACAAGTAAAAATGCAGAAGGAGGTTGGCTCGAGCAGCTTTGCTCTTCGTTTCTTCCTCTGCGATTCCTTCTCCAGCGCCCACTTGCTTCCGTCGCTTTTCGTTCTTTCCTCCGCCGACACTGTGCACCTCACTGTTGCTGAAAAGACAATTAAAACTTCACACGTTAAAAACCCTCTGCTATCTCCTGCTTAACGCAGTGCAACGCTGCGTGTAACGCTGCGTAACAACACAGCGTAACGCTGCGTGGCAGCGTGTAACGCTGCGTAACAACGCAGCGTTGCTGTTTCACGCAGCAACTAAAACGTTTTTTTTACCTTTTTCTTAATGAGAAAATTGTGCTCTAATTTTTTTTAATTTTGTTTTCTTTTGATCTCAAAAATATATCAATAAATCCAACTTCATAGTCAACACAAATTGAACACAAATTGAGCATTTTATTATAAAGATAGAATTGAAATCACATGTTAATGCATAAAAAAATATAAGATATTTCAATCCTATCAATGTTAGTAATTTCTGTTAGGGAAATGGTCAAGATTTAGGCAGACGGGTGTTGGCTTAATTCTACTTTGTCTGTTGGTCATCGATATCATAGACAGGACAAAATCTGCCTGGTTGATTTCTTTGGATAATATCAATTTCCACTTCCTCAAGAGCACATCCACAGTTGGAGGTGGATAATTACTCGTAGGCTTACATCTTACTTTCAATAAACGGGCTACCAACAGACATTTTCGTTCTTTGTGAGAAAGTGTGATCGCTAGTCTTAAGATGTTGGATGGGATGATTGGGTTCAAACACTAAGATTATTTAATTTCCAATGAATTTTAATTATTTTGGTAGAGAAAAAACTCCATCAAAGTCATGCATGATTAATTTATAAAAAATTAAAATTTTGGATGAGAAGTAGGAATATAATGTTGGATAATTCAGTTTTTACATAATTAATATATATTCGTTATAATTCCAAGTGTTGGTTTGTAATTTCCTATTCTTTTAACGTCAAATAGCTTAAATGTCCGAAAATATCTGCCTGCTGTATTGTGGCTTAAACATTCAACACTTGAATGTTGATTCGATGGCTAGAAGTTAAAATCTCGTGGCTTTATCCCTGTCTCGTGCTTCAGTCGGGATGGACATTTTTTATTATCTTCCCTTATGAAATTAAAAAAAAAAGGTATGACTTAGGGTGGCAGGTAAGTCCGGTCTGAGCCGGCCCCGCTTGAATTCAATGTAGTTTAACTTGATTTTATCGAATTTTGGTTGGGTCTAACTTTCTTTTAAAAGAAGCTCAAAGATTTTTAAAAAATAAATAATTACATTAATTATATTTGACGTGAGAATAATATATTAATATGATATTTTACAATTATGAGATACTAGTAATTCGCAATAGTTTGAAATATAAAGACAATTTCAAAAATAAAGGCATTACACCATTTAGTTATAGGATATTGGCTTTGATAGTCTTAAACCATTACATATATCCAATGCTATAGTTTTATATTATCAGGACTATCAGAATCAATTTGAAACATAAAAATATATCGGTTAAAAGACAAAGTTGTCGAAATGCAACTCATAAAAATTGCAGAGCCAATGAAGACTGTTGAGTATAGTGTGAGCATATGAAGATAGAAAGAAAAAGTGAGACCAACATATTTTATTTCTCCCGTAGCTCTAAGCCAACCGGAAAACCATGCTACCGTCAATTTAAGGAAGATTACAACGAAACAAACGAATAATAAGATACATAAGACCACTTGAATAATTCGATCCAAATCTAGAAAACTACATGATTCACAAAACCACAAGTTGATTAATTCCCTAGTGAATTTTGCCCTCGAGTTGAAGAAAATTGGATTTCAAAGTTGTATAAACAGCTTGCCACCCGGCCTGTGTAGGGTGGTAGAAGTCCCAGAAGAAAGCAAATTCAGGGTTCTGACAGACTCTGTACAGTTTCGTTCCATTGGCATCTACACTCCCACATGAAGACTCCGTGCTTACCCCGATACAACACGGCCGTAATGGAGTCGTAAACTTTGAAATTTCTGCATAAGAACACAGAGAGAGAGAGAGAGAGACAGCTTACACACAGCCAGGGATATCACGCATCTACTAACTCTAGTTTTAGGCAGCAAACTCTAATTTGTTGTCACCGTATCTTGAATCCTAACGAAATCAAAAGCTGTAAGTAGATATGTTTAGTCACCTGGATGATCGCCTTTGTTTTTCAAAACGCTTAGGAACGCAGAATAAAGATCGAGAATGACAATAGTAGTAGTATTGGTGTCAGCCTTCAAGTCGGTGACTGCTTGCTGGAGGAAGCTGTTGTGCACTTCCACAAGCAAATTGTCCGTATCATTGCATTGCTGAAATGATGATTCAATGGTGCTTCTGGGAAGACAACCCAATGGTTGTAAACTAGTCACAGCTATTCTCTTTACTCCCAGGTCACTTATGCGTTTCAAGTTCAAGGAAATTTGGTTTATCACTTGTGAAATAAATTCTTCCAGAGCCTGCATTATGATCATAATTTTCAGCTTGTAAGCATTGGAAATTCTGTCTAGTAAAACATATAGAAAGATAATACATATTTGGCATCACTCACTACATATTTGTTCTTGAATTCCATAGATAATGTGGAGATATTTGATTTATCAAAATGGAACAAAGTTCTGTAAAGCAAAAGATCGCTAACAAGCTCATGATGTGTTGGCGTTACCTAATTGAAGTATATGTCACCATCTGCCAGATGGTTACCTATTCAAGGATAAGACAAACAGACCATGTGGTTTTACAGAAGATGTAGAAATGAAGCCTATTATAGTTATAAACCGAAACAAACACGACGTAAGCGATGAGTACTGAAATCCCAATAAGGAACTAATTTGAGAAAATATCCCAGCAGAAACACCCAACACAAATGACGCTTTATACTAATTAAGGAAAAATAGGAGAACAACGAATGGTGGAAGATGAGATGGCACTCAGCCCCAACCCCAGATCACGAAATACAGGGAGTAGCAAATGGATTCAACGGCAGGGATTTCCTATCAATTCGACAAATGATGTTACATGTAAAGTCTGCGATGGATAAGTAGACAAATACGAGCGCTGGATTCAGTATCAGTCAAACATGGTACTTGTGACAAAAGTTGTGAATGATAATAACAGTAATCAACTCACAAACTGAACCCAAGCCTTAACACATAAAACCCACAATTTATATTTATGTCGCCATATTAATCAGTTTCATTGATAACTTATCTTAATGGTGTTTTCAAGACTTGGAAATACGTATTCTTCGTGAACAATTTGGGGATTAAGTTTAACAAATTCAAGTTTTCGTTTAATGAGTGCCATCCAGTAATTACAATTAAGTGAAATATTTTAGCTCATAAAAAATTGGTTAAATTAAATTCCTCACTATGATTCATTTTCACCCCAAAAAGAATGAACCGAATCGAATGCAAAAAAAAAAGGTGGCAGATAGCTAAACAAGGCGTATGATGTGAATTCAACTTACTGGGATAGAGCTATTTCGGGCAACGAAAGCAGCATAGTCATTGCCAACGACTGAGACGAGGGCCGCAGAGTCCTTTAGGTCCATAGGACTAAAGATTTTGAGCTTTATCATTTCTTCGAAGAAATCAATCTGGGTGGTCATGTTAGGGTATGGAGCAGGCGTATCAAACACACCTGTGCCTCCAAATGCGAAGTTTACTCCATACTTTAATAGCTTTGTCCCCAGTTTTCTCCACCTATATGCAATTGGAGACCTTGTTCCGATAAACCTAGCTGCAAAACCACTATGAGATAGATGGTAATCACTTTTACTTTTAGAAGAGGAATATTGTCTGTTAGTTACCCAGTTGTTTTGGTGTTCTTTTTAAGTACATCGTGATTACGTATCTTGGAAGCTGTTCATAGAACAAAGAATTTAAAAGCACAAACGAATAGTGAAACTATAAACTGCAGAAGTATCTGCAGTAAAGTGAACTCACAGCAGTTCATGATCGTGGGTCTATAAACATTAGACAGGTAATGGTGGTGGTAGGGCAATTACGTAAAGTAGTATAGCTTGTGGGAATGGAATATCTTCCCAACTTGTGTGATGTAAACACAGAAACTAATGCTCAATAAACAAACATACGCAAGAACAGAAATGTAAAAGGCTTCACCTCACGTGATAAAGTAACATTTGAATAGAAAGAGAGATTTAATATAAAGAAAAAGGTTGAACCAATAACGCAGATTTTCTTTCTTTTTTACAGGCAAAAGACGGTGTTTCTCTCAGAAGTAATTATCACATTAGGAAAAGTGATAAGTCTGGACTGAAGTGGAATCCGTAATCAGCATACTACACAGACAGGCACTTGCTTTGCGTGCATCTTATTCAAAGTCTACTAGGTGTGTAGGCTTTACTATTATTATTATCATGACAGAGTAAAGGAAAAAAAGCATGTCATTAGATGGTGAAAGTGGACACACGTACCGAGAAAATCAGTCAAGACACGACCGTCGGAGTAACGACCAGCAGGTTTGCCGGGAAACGTGATTCCATAGGGTATATTCCAGGAATTTCCTAAGGATTTTCTGTTGTTGCCTGTGTCAGCATACGAGTCTCCGAAAACAAAGAGCTTGCTTGGTTTGTGGTTGAACAAATGTCTATGTTCGTGGTGGTGGTGCCTGCGGTGATGTTGAGATGATGATGATGATCCATCAACTCCAATATTCCCTGTAAGATGCCAAGCGTGTACGACTAACCGGATCACTTTAAATGAAGACTGTGTACTTACAAGTACTTTGCTTGCTTTATATAGCTAAAGATACGAATAAATGCAGCAAACGAAACTCTTGAAACTACCTGAGAGAAGGAAGAGGATAGAGTAGCAGAAGAAGGTGAAAACCAGCTTTTGTCTGGTGTCCATATATGTAACTGTCAAGACGAGATCTCAAGTTTCCGAAACCAAGAACAAGAAGTTTTCAAAGTGGTGGTGGTGGTGACGGAGTAATAGTAGAGGGTTACAAAAAAGGTTAGTTAGATCATAAATGAGTTTGTTTGGTCCTTATATAACGGTGGTGGTTTGGATGCTATATATTTGCTAGCGGATAGAATGTTTCTGAAGTAGGTGTCAGTGTCAGTATTGTGTTAGCGATCATTGAATCACAAATTCCTTTATTTAACTTACGATTTAGTTATATGCCGACGCTTAAATTTATGCAATTTTAAGTTTTTAAATTAGGTTGGTTTTATTCTAATAACACAAATTGTTAATAACTCCTATGATAGTCCCCTATAGCATAGGATCATATGGCCTTATAAGGTCCAACAATCTTATTGTTTTCTCAAAGAGGATATTTAGATTTGGAAATGGCTTGTGTTAATTAAGGTGTCATAAATTTTTAATATCTTAATTTGATAAAATTGAATGAAAATTTAATAGCTTGGAAATTTATCAAAAGCTTAATATCACTTTAATTTTTATATGACCAAATGATAAAAAAAATGTTCAAACAAAAAATTACCAAGTATTTTGATCGAAACAAATAAATACTGGAGAAGGGAAACTAGAATTTTGGCTTATTTTCAAATATATATGGTCAAATGTGCGAACATACGTTGCTTTAAGGAACTATAAATTTTTATTCTAAATTAATGTTAAATGAGGAATGCACGTGGAAGTTAATTCTCTGAATGCATTTATTGTTTTTTAGTGTGTATTGTATTGTCTTTTAAGAATTTAGTTTCTGTTGAAACACAAATTATCCCGTTAAATGTCAATACAAGAACTTATATATATACACATGATGTGTACATTGGTGATTCCTAAGAACAAATTAATGTACATTAAAAGGACAAAAGGATTGCAATTTGATCATAAATTAGCCTTCTTCCTAGGTGCCTAGTTAACATTTGACGGAACCACTTCCAATTGTTTTGAAAAAAATAAGTCGTACGATACTTTTACCTGGTATGTATAACAAAAAAAAAAAGATATCAAAATAGTAGTTCATTTAACTCTTCTTTATTATTAAATTCGAAACAATCTATTTATTAGTTAGGGGTAAAGTTGAGTATTATTGGACATTTCCAGACTCTAAGTGCTATCGAAATTTTTATTAGGTATTGTTGTTGACGTTGAATTATATTAAGAAAAACGTTTCATCAGCAGTTACTCTATATACCTTTTTTGTCCACTAATTTAATTTTGTCAATTTAAATACTACAATTAGGGACAAAGAATGACAAAGTACAAATATGAAATCTGTTCTATATAATGTTTGGGTCATTAATATCACTTGATTACCAACACTAGTTGTGAACTGATGTAGACTATATATATGCCATTATGTTATATATTTAAAAGATTTGCATATGGTCAGATTTAAGGACAAAGGCACAAAAAGATATCATAGCTTCCTTGATTCTTGGAAGCACTTCATGTATGTGAAGTACTGTCTCTTTGTTTTACAAGGAAACAAGTTAAGCTTGATCATCCATTAAATAAAAAGGTTGGTTTTAAGAATTTGTTGGTTATTAATTACTAGCCCAACCTAGGTGAGAACCACCTTTGTAAATTTCCTGAAGAAAAGTTCAAGTCAGTTAGTAGGAATTGTCGCGTAGACTCAGAACAAGTCACTAATTGTGGAGTTTCAACAACGGCAGGACTGTTTTAAATTGGAAAATAAGCTATCAACTCTCAATTGTAGACAAGTAGGACCTGATTTCTTTTTGGGTTAAGAAGAAGACCGCCATTCTTGTTGCGTATACTCAGAACAAGTCATTAATTGTGGTTGTGGATCAGTTTCAACAACAGCAGGACTGTTTTAAATTGGTAAAAAAGCTATCAACTCTCAATGGTAGACAAGTAGGACCTGACTTCTTTTTGGGTTAAGAAGAAGACCGCCATTTGCCAACTTCTTTTATGCAGGATGTTATGGAATGTCCTCATTTACTTCTTACTATATTTAGTGTTAGGATCTAGTCAAGCACGTTTAGGGCTTAGGTGTTAGGATGGTGTTAAGGTAAGTTTTTGATCTAACATGTGTCTTCGTAATGACGTGTAGGCTTTTAATTGGAATAAAAGGAACATACATGAGATTGAAACCAACGACTTTAGAAAAGTTTGACACTAATTAATTAGTTATGCCTTTGCAACACTTGCAACCCATATCAATGATCAAGTTCTTGTAAGAATTTTCTTATCCTCGTCAAATAGTTGCTTCTTGTGCCCATTTGGAACGATGCAAGAGTTTGTAATGGCTTCTTATTTTCTTTAATCACTAGGTATTAGAGAATACGTGCTTAACATATAGATAATTGTGATTTAGGATGTTGGATCGTATCATCTTACATTAGCTAGTTATACAATCTTAGCCATTAAAAATATTTTTTTTCTATTAAGAATATTCACTCACCATCGTATCTATACATTGTATATGTATCTAATCTATACAAATTCATTCTGGTTTTATAGTATCCCAGCCACTCTCATTATACTTTGTGACTCGTCTGTCAACTTGAACAGGGAGCCAATGTTGTTCCTCTGGTTTTCGCCTAAGACACATGTAGTTTCAGCCATCGGTAGCCAGACCATCAATCAGTCGGAACACCTGTCGTTCTGTTGCCGCTACCAGTCAGTTACGGCAATCTATACCGTTGTCCCACACCTTTTAATGGCAACAGATATAACCTCACCTTATTATCTCAATTCCTCCGATCACCCAGGATTGATTTTCGTTCCAAATCTTCTAAGAGGAGAAGAGAACTTCAACGCATGGCATAGGTCAATGAGAAATGTGTTGAATGCCAAAACCAAGCTTGGATTTATGGATGGAACAATGCCAAAACCAGCTGCGGGGGTTGCAAAAATCGACAGATTGGGATAAATGCAATTTTATGGTCTATTATTGGCTCATGAATTCGATGACCTTAGAATTGTAGGATGGAGTCTCAAACCTGACCGAAGCCACAAGAATTTGACAGGAGCTTAGTTAAAGATACGTTTAAGGCAACGCATCAAGGGCATGTGGTTTGAAAAGGGATTTAGACCTCATGCAATAGCTAGGTATGTTAGTGACAATCTATTTATACCGAAATCAAAGCAGTGATTCATGAATTAGCTACATATCAATTCATGGGCATAGTGTGGTCAGGATTGCAATTTAACGAAAGAATTGAATGCAAAGCGTGAAAAAGATAACCTATAACCTCTATTTTTCCTTGATGGGACTGGAAAAATAGTTGAGTGTTATCAGGTCGCAGAGTTTGAACATGGACCCTCTACTGGCTCTTAGCAAGGTGTATTCTTTAGTGATTCGAGAAGAAAAATAATCTACTTTTGCTACTAGCCGAAGCCTCAGTAATGAAGCAGTTGCGTTGATTGCAAGGTAAAGATCCACGGGTTTAAAGCCCAAAGGGGACGCAAACCTCGATGTGAGCACTGCAAGCACATTAGACACAACAAAGACCACTTTTTTTAAATCATTGATTACCGGCCAGATTGGGTAAATATGGAGAAAATCAAAGAACTGGTAATCAAAAACACATATAGCCAATGCTGCAACTACTCCCAACAATGCACACCAAGGTGGAGCAATATATGAGAAGCTGAGACAAACTCACTAATCTGGGGGCTGTCGAAAGAACTCTATCGAGGTCGATGACACTGCTGCAAATGGAAAATACAAACCCCAAATGCGTTGAATTTTGTTGGTAACGTAGTTTATAATAATGATGACAAATGGATTTTGGATAGTGGAGTGTACCTTTTTTTATCTAAAGAATCATTGTTGGTGTATAAAAAACCAGTGACAGAGAATAACACAATGAATATGCCGAATGGAAAAGTACCTAAGGCTCAATTAAAGGGAGATGTGGCTGTTGAAACAATAGTAATGCTTAAAGATGCATTATTTATGCTCGAGTTTGGATGTAAAATGATTTCTGTTAGTAAGATTACCATTGACTTACAATGTTTAATAAGTTCTTTTTCCTTCTTATTGTATTTTACAAGACCCTGTCATTAGGACAGTGATTGGAACGAGATAGGATACTGGTTCAACGGAGTAGAAATGCTCAAAATGGCTTCAATGATGGCCTCCTTAAATGTGACTTATTCAAGTAAGGTGGATGCAATACTATGACAGTCTGGATTAGGACATGCTTCATTTCAAGTCCTTACACATATTATTGCTTTATCTAGATTTTCTTTTTCAATAATGGTCGTGATATTTGTTTAAGAGTCAAACAAAACAGAAAATTTTTTAATGTCACTTTTAGTAAGGCAATTTTTCCTTTCGACATGGTGTGTTGTGATATATGGGGTCCATATGGCATTATCTCAGATGGTGAGGCTTCCTATTTCTTAACCATCGTAGTGTGTTGTGATATATGGGGTCCATATGGCATTATGTCAGATAGTGAGGCTTCCTATTTCTTAACCATTATAGATGCCCATACAAGGTGCATGTAAGTGTATTTACTCAAAACACAAATCCGAGGTTTATATTGCTTTCTTGTATTTCTATAAAATGGTATATACTCGATTTAAAAAGAAAATTAAGGTGGTGCACTATGATAATGCGCTAAAAGTTTGTGTGGGACTTTTGGTTGGTTTTATGAAAGAACAAGATACTACACCAAAAATAATGAGTTTTTAAACTATAACAAAATGGGGTAATAGAGAAAAAAAACATAAAATTTGCTAAATGTAACATGAGCCCTTTGATTTCAAGCATATTTACCTATCAAATTTTGGTGAGAGTGTGTTAACTACATCATGCTTGATCAATCTCACATCATCCTTTGTTCTCGATTTTTAAAGCCCTTATAAAATATTGTATATTTTAGCACCATTTATGATCATTTAATGTCTTTTGGGTGTTTATGTTATATCCACCCGAAAAATATAAAGGGGGATAAGTTTAATCCTATATCGAGTCATTGTATTTTTGTTGGATATCCTTTGGGTAAAAAATGTTAATGTGTGTATGATTTGGAATTTAAAACATTTACGGTATCCAGAGATGATATAGTTCTCTTTTTTTTAGTTTCTTTTTCCAAAATCGAAATATTGGACCCCAACTTTTAAATGAAATTTTGAAATATAAATTGAATTTAAATGAGTATGTAAGTTTATGTGTGGTGTTATGGAAGTATGTATCTTTAAAGGAAATTGATAAGAAAGGATTGGATTTGATTTTGATACCTTTGGGTTTTGAGTAGATTTGTATAATTTATGAAAGTTAAAGTGAATGAGTTCATTGAAATGGGAGTTGAAAATCAAGAAATAAAAGAAAGAGAATGTGAGAATATGAAGAATTGTGAAAGTTTGACTTTTTGACCATAGAGAGTTGACTTTTTGATTTAGGCACAATTTGAGAAAATAATCTTCAGGAAACTTGTAACTTATGTTGGAAGCTTTTTGTCGCCATAAAGTTTGCAATTTTTCGATATCGGGAGTGAAAGTTATGATCAGTCAAAGTTAGGGTTATTTCACTTTGACTTTGAGAATGTTTGTAAGTGCAGGATTGTGCATGCTGTACTTTGAGGCAAATCGCCGGATTGATGTGGTCTGAATTGAGTTAAGTGATCTTCTTGAAAGTAATAGAAGATTTGCCAAGCTTTACAATGATGTATATTATGCAATTAGTGGATGTGAGAATTGGAAGATATAAAATTTGGAAGTTTTGATGTGTTATAGGTTGACCTATGTTATGGCAGAAACTTTGACTGAGAAATTGACTTAGTTAGATGTTGAATTAGCCTTTAAGTTCTTCATGAAAGTTGAAGATTTTGATTTGATCTTTATTTTGATATAAAGTATAGACTTTTTGGATCATGGAATAAGAAGTTATAATTTTTACAAGTTTTTGTTAGTGATTTACCATGATTATAAGAGGACAGAACATTTGATGGGAAAATTGACTTCCTTAGGGGGTCAAATTGATTTTTCAGTCCTTCATGAAAGTTGTAGGTGACTTTCTGATCTTCGCATTGATATAAAATATGACACATTTGGACTTTGAAGTTGAAAGATAACATTTTTCAAAGTTGAGTTATGGCTTAGGGCATAATTAAATATGGCAGAATCTTTGCTTAGAAATTGGATCATTTTAGAGATGGAATTGGTTGTGGAGTTCTGCATGGAAGTTGCAGAGCTTCCTTTAAGTTTTCCATAGAGACCAAATTGGTCAAATTTGGAGTTTGGAATCAAGAGATACCATTTTTGGAAAATTCAGATTTTTATATGTATTTTTGCGAAATAAAATGAAAATTCAGAGCGCAGATCGCCCTCGCGAGGGCGAGCT
>JAOTIZ010000005.1:37555111-37566364 GCA_027123425.1 Erythroxylum panamense | reverse complement strand
ATTATATATAATTAAATATAATTATTGCATAATTATTACGTCACACCGGTTCGACCGATGGTTGAACCGATCGAACCAGTAACCAGTAAAGCCACCGTTTCGATGACCGGTCTGAGTTTTAGAACATAGGTCCAGAGTGTCCTTCATCTCCTTAAAATGTGATCACGTGAATCTTATATGGCATTAACTTGTAAACAAACAAGACCAAGACGTCGACGGCATTTGGTCGCAATTATTAAAATGAGCAGGCACGTGTAGACCACCACGTTAGGACAAAATGGTCGGCAAGAGAAAAGCGGTTCCGTGCCACTTACAACCATCCCACTTATGCAGCATTTGGATAATTTATTGTCTTCAAACTTAACAATATTTGGATAACATTGGGTGAAAGAATCTATATTTTAATCCTTCAGGCCAACAGGCAAAACCATTGACATTAACCAAAAGTCTTGGCCCAGTGACATGAACACCTAATTGCTATCCCATATAAAAAAGATGTTTCTGACTTTCGCCTGTGATGCCAACATGAAAGCAAGCAAATTTATCTTTCTTTTCATAGCTGTGATTTCAGTCTGTCTGTAAAGTAAAGCCCCAAAATACAAACACTTGGTAAGTAACCTAATTAAAATATGACGTTGCTCCTATGTCGCATTGTATCACAAGAAACAAAAAGTGAGGCCAGGATTAGGTTACAATTGAGCAAGTCAAGTATCAGTCCCTGCACAGCAGTCCCTAATTTGGGTTAAGTTAATACTGGTCCGTCAGATGCAATATACATGCCTTGTTAAAGCAAAGGCAGACAAAAATCTTGGCCATCTCTTGAATTTTACTCTTACCCCAAAATTCCATCTGCACATACCCCACAAATTAGGTCATTCCAAAGAATTATGCATCACTACATAAGAAGACACCTACAAATGCATGAAACTGGACGCCATTTTCACTTTTTTTGCAACAGCACCGAGTTGTCTGTTCTATTCTCCACTTAATATGGGTACAATATTAGTGTAAGGGATGCTGTGCAATTTTTTTTTTGCAGGAATTCATTATAATCGCTGACAATGAATATCACACTTGAGCAAGTTTGGAATGAGCTGGCTGCAAATCAAAGAAAATAACGACACTTTGAACAGTATACAACCCAGGAGGTCCATGTTCAAACAGAATACATGGACGGGTTGAAAACAAAGCCAGGTGCCGAAGTATAACAAACTTTGAATGGAACATGGTAATCCCAAATACTAATCATTTGACAAATTATAAACTTAATGCTTTAATTCTAGGTTAATTACATGGGCAACCCCTTTGGTTTGGATAATTATCATTTAGTCCTTAAAAGTTCAAAAACTATCAAATTAGTCCCTGTAATTTCTATAGACTATCATCCTTCAATCGCCATCTCCGACAGAGGCCAGAGGGCAGATGCTTATGTGACTTATAAGCCAGGACTCTGTTTCCCGCTAAATGGAAATAACGTCTTGCCAAACGAGAGGGATGAACAGAGACATCCCTCTCTCATTTGTTTGTCCTCCTTTTGGTAGTGAAAATGAGAAACGTACAAACGAATAAAGGACCATTTTTGGCAAGTGATAGGTCACATCGACAATCTTTTTGCTGCAGCCCCATTTGCCGGTGGTTCTTTGTGTGGACAATTTCTCTGCCAAAATGCCATTTCAGCCTAAACCCCAACACCTCACTTCACTTACAAAACTCATCCAAAAGTTTGAACTCCCAAGAGAGAACCAGCCCCTTAATCATGGCAAAATGGTGTCCAACACTTTATCTCCAACACAAAAGTGCACATTTTTATCCCATTTTCTGAGGTTTTCACCCAGATATTGTTTTCAGTCCGTTCAAAAGTCTCACATTCTTCTTTTTCTTCTTCTTCTTCCAGTTTATGTGCTAATCAGCTGAATTCTTCTTTTGGGGCTGTAATTAAGGACGTAGAACCATGTAACATGGAATTTAGGCTACTGGGTTTTGACAAGTCTCGAGCTTTGGCAGTTTCTGATGTTGGCTCAGGTGGTGGTGGACTTGGGAGCTCTCATGGTGGTGGATGTGGTGGTGGTGGAAATTCTGGTGGTAGAGGTGAAGATCCTGGTTTTGACCTGATGGGGGTGGCCAACTGGTCCTGGTCCTTTATCCATTTTATTTTTGCTTCCACAGGAGGATGAATACGTTAGATAGGAATGTCTTTGTTCATCACCCTCTCATGTGTGGCATGATATCATTTTGATTTAGTGAGAAACAACGTCGTAAGCGTCTGCCTCCAAAACGCAGTCATTCTGGGGCATCCAGCCCCCCTTGGAAATAGGCAGAAGAATGACAAACCATAGTTCTCAAAAACTATATGCTAATTTGATAGTTTTTGAACATCAGGGACAAATGATATTTACCCAATCTAAAGGGATCCTAAATGTACTCAACCTATAATTCTACTAGGATAATCAAAAATGGGTCCCAAAAACCAACTACAGCAATAGCATATCTAAATATGATATTTAATGATTTCAATGTTGTCCTAACAATGAATCAATTTGAACAAAGAACAATTTCTAATCAGCAATAGTTAAAAAAGTCATTGCATCTCATCATATGCATATAAAAGTCAGATTGTACCTTTCTTTAGCTAAAAGGATGCTCAAATCGCATTGTAACACCCCAACTAACTTCAAATAACCTTTGAGTTTGATGTCAACAGGGTATTAACAGGACCCTTTGTGATGTTACCCTTCACATTTCCAGCAGCTTGTCCAGCAGAACTCTTGGAGTTTGCCATCTCAGAAGTGAGGATTGATTTCTTCACCTGCAAAAAAGGAGATTTTTCTCAATAGACAATGGAAATTCTTTCTAGCTAGCAAAAAAGGACAGATTAAACCTTGACATAAGTCAAATGTTCCGAGAATGAAAAGGAGCACCAACAAGAATATTATAAACATCAAAACATTGGGTAATGCAAATATACTACGAAAATTCCATGTTCCACGTCATTATTAAATGAGAAAGATGCTAGGGCCAAACTCACTGCTGCGAGACGCTCCTTGTGGGTATCATTTACAACCTATAAAACCCAAAAGTAGAATTAGTCAATACAAATCAACGAAGCAAAGGAAAAAAGTTAGCAAGATGAAATAACAAAAACCAAGAATCCAAGTTAAAGCTCTCACTGGTTTTCGGTAAGTCTTAATCTCATCACCACCAAACCCTGGTAATGTCATATTCCAATTTCTTTCTGCATCCAAGAATAAGTATCAGACAAATTTAGCACTAGATTTGAATATTATGTAGACAGAATAGAGTATTTTCTAAGACACTAACCAAGATGCAGAAGTATGTCTTTTCCTTCCAGTGTATCCGATTTTCGATGCTTAGCCAAAGAACAACCAAATGTTGTTATCTGCTCACAGAAAATGAAATGTTGTAACAACGATCGAAAGGAATTTTAAGCAACACAGTCGGAGACGCTTCAAAATAAATAAGAAATAAGTCAATATTGCTCTATGATAACTCTGAACAAATAAAGCTTTGTCAGCCTCAGGATATGGCTATCATAAAAGATTACCAGTCTTCACAAACAAGTATGTATCTAAGCATGTAATTGCAAAGAGATAGAAGGCAAAAAGGCACAGTTAGCAACTCACTGACTCGACAAAGTCTTCTGCTATATCCATAAGAATATCTTCAACCTCAGGATCCAACTTCTCTGATGGATCAATCTGTCCAAATGCAAGAATTATATGTCAAAAACAAAACATTGTACAAAACCATAATGAGTTATACACTCCAACACAATGCCACAAGGGAAAATAAACAAAACAGGAGTAGTTAATCAATTTAACAAGATTTGGTTGTTCTTACTTTTATGTCACAAGAAATGGTTTACACCAAATGAATTACTGCGATGAGCACACTAGTCAATTGACTCATAATGTAAGAATGTATAATTAATAAAGGGTTGATGGATTGTAATTACTGCGATGAGCACACTAGTCAGTTGACTCATAATGTAAGAATGTATAATTAATAAAGGGTTGATGGATTGTATCACTGACAACTTTTCTAGGATGTCCATTTTGAAATCACTTCAAATACTGAAAAGGTGTTCACTGCTAGCAGTACGAATACAATAAACCACCAAAACTTTCTATCAAGGAAAGCTAGAAGAAACATCAAGCATTAAAAATATCATTCTGAAATCACCAGAAATTGAACCTACAATATAAAGGTCATCTGAATCTTACATGCTAGTACTTGACAATGGCAGCAATATTTTCTTATTCTGCTGGAACAAACTATGCACTTGCTTTTGTGATGCATCTGGTGATTGTCTTTCGTTTACCAAAAATTGAGCTAGAGATTTTAACTGCTAGACAAATGGTATGCACAAAACCTCCAATATGGGAAAATTTTTCTTTTGACACTTACAGAAAAGCCCAACTATGAAGCATAATCTTTTGACTAACTAGTTCAAGTGTGATTCCCTAGCAAAGAATTTCAAGACATCAAATTTTAGAGTACCAAGGGGCTCACCTGACTTACTAACTGCTGTATGGTTCTTTTGTTAAGAATCCGATTACCAGATTCATCACTTTCAGTATTCATTGTCCTACTCTGAGTCACAGGATGTAGAGTGTTATGTTGAGCTGTTGCAAGAGAAGCTGGCTTATGGCTCACAACACCTTGAGCCCTAGTAACCTGTTGCTGATGGGGTACAGATGGTGGAATCCTCGATGGAGGAAAATGTTGCCCGTAATGCTCTGGTGGTTGATGGGATGGAACTGGTTGAGTCGGCTGTGTATGCTGTTGCTGGGATGTTGTTGACATGGCTTGATGTTGCTGTGGAATGTGTGCCCGTTGTTGCAAAGATGGTGAGTTCGTTTGTGGCCTATACGATGGGGATGGCAATGGAGGCTTCCCTTGAGTTCCAGATGACAACCATGGCTGAGTAGCTGAATGCATGCTTTGTGATGTACTTGGCAATGGTGAATTAGGAGAACCAGCTGACGAGGATCTCAAAAAGCTGTGCCCTTGGAAACTCTGTACCAAGAATTTCAGGTTTTTTTTTTTAAAGCATCCCTTAGCACCCCAGAAAATCTAAGCCTCAAATCGTAAATTTATGCACCCCACAGAAAAAAACTGAAGAATTGTAAATTTAGAAGACCCAAAAAACAAATAATGTTAATTTCTATACATTCTATAGCTAAAGAACACCTATATGTACATTAAGAACGAAAAGAATAACTTGTTAGAAACTTAAGAGCTACTAACTTGAGTGGTAGGAGACTGGTTAGTTGGAGTAGAAACGGATGGTCTAATCGACGACTGAGCAGGTCTCTGCTGATGATGTGAAGGAAGCCCACCCGGCCTCATTTGCGAACTCGAAGTCATTGTTCCCATCATCCCAATTCCCTGTATTCCTGGCCTCACCTACAGACCTCAAAATCAAAGAAACAATCAAAAAAAGACCACCAAACGAAAACCATCACCGATTAACTCCAAAATGGTCCTTGACAATGTTAAAGTTCAAGTTCTCGTGATTAATAGAAGGAAAGAACAAAACCCACCTGTGGTTTGTTTGTGCTAGCTCCAGACTCATTCAAACTGACTCCACCACGATTCAATCCACCAAACTGTTGCCCAAACGTAGAAGAAAACGGCGCCGGAGATGGGCCAGTATGCGAAGCGGGAACACCAACGGTGATATTAGCCCTCTGTGGCGGAGCAGAAGCCGGCGAAGAAATCGACGAAGAGATAGTAGAAGAGGAAGGGAGAACAGAGAAGTGCGAGTAATTGGCATGGGGATGCTGATGCTGCCACGGCCTGTGCACAATAGGGGTCTTGGTGGTGGTCGTGACCGGCGGCGGCCTAGTGGCGGTGGCGGGTACGGTGGCCGTCGGTTGGGGCTGGGTCATTAGGGTTGGGGGTTTTTGGAGGGGGCTAGGGATAGGGTTTGTCACCGGTGTTGCGGAGGTTGATGGAGCCGTGGTGGAGGACGGTTGGAGAGGTGAGGGTTGTTGTTGTTGTTGTGGAGATTGCGCCGACGAGGGCTCATTGGGAACGGTGGAAACGGTGGCTGTGGTCGTGGTGGTAAGGGTCACGGCGGTGGCGGTGGCGGTGGCGGCGGTAGTTGAATTAGCGGGGTTCTGATGGTCCATCGGAGAAAGGCTGTGGTGTTTGTGTAATTTGGGTTTGGGATACTTATTATAAGAGGCCGAAATTAATTGGGCTTTTATCTATTTAACAAAGGATAGATAATGTGGACCTAATTCTGTGTTAATCGTGTTTGGTGTCGTTGTAAACAATTAATTCTATGCTAATTGTAATATTTGGAAATGTTTTAGTAACGCGTTTTTCACCGCCTAGTATCCTAGTATTATAAAAGATATTTAGAAAGATAAATACATTCATTCACTTGGAGCATAAGATAATATATAGAGTTTAGAAAATTGCATGGTAAATTTAGATCATGTCTATTTAAACTGTAAGATAATGTCTATCTTATAAGATAAGTATCTAGTTATACGTAAGAAACCAAATAAGGATAACTGGAGTCCATATTTATTATAACCATTATTATTGTGACCTAAACGAACGAGCTCCTTTGTTAGGAAAGAAATTGACAGTTATTTACATTAGTAAAAACTAAAACAAATAATAAATTATGATAAAAAGGAGGAACCAATAAGACATTATGAAGTTGAAAAGAATTGTTTGAAAATTGACAAAAAGATGAACCAATATGAGAGATAGGAAAGAATTTACCATTACCAATTTTGACAAGTTCAAGACCATGATACTCATTATAAATAATTAGATTTTCTAAATGAGGAGTAAGATTATAAGTTGCCAGGAGTAAGATTATGAGTTACTCCAGTGTCTAGGATCCAAGATTAAGGTTGCTTAGTTGATGTTATCTTATTAGAAGCGAACTTGACTTGGTTAAAGTTTTGTTGTTATGGGTTGGTAGCTCTACGAATTAGTGAGGGACATTACCTACAGATATAACCAAACTCGTCACAATTATGATATTGAATATTATCCATTGAATTGCTTGTTATGTAAGAATTATGAGGAAGCTCATTTGGAGATTGAAAATTTCCACTAGAAAAGATACCAAGATTGGAACGTCCTCTATCATGCGTCGTCACTTGATTTCTTCTTTTACCACAGGATGAATACCTTTGATAGTTGAATTCACGTAGTGAGCTATAGGTTGTATAAGTGACTTCGTATCTATTTCAGCAGGAAGATTCTCCTCTCTACTAAGCAATAATTTATATAAATCATCAAAAGAAATAACATCTAAACGATTTAAAAATTGAACAAAGATTACACTAGACTCAAGCCATTAATAACAACTTGAATCAAATCATTCTCTATGACAGGATTGTTAAGCGCTAATAATTGATCAAATATTCCTTTTGCTTGTTGAGTGTACTGAGCAATAGATTCACTATGTTCATTTGTTAGCTTAAATAATTTTGCTTTGATGGTTCGTATTTGTGCCTTAGAACTCGAAGCATAAGTATTGACTAATTTTTTCCATGCCGCATAAGAGTTGGAAACACTAACTTGAAGAATAAAGCTCTTGCTGATAGAGCCAATAATCCAACTTAGAACAATTTGATCTTGTTTATAATAGTCAAGATAAGCTAGATTTGATTGATCATTAATTTGTTAAGGTGTTGCCATGTAGGTGCCATCAACATATTTTGCTAAATCATAACTATGTAAAAGAGGTCAAAGTTGTGCCTTTTAAATGAGATAATTGTTTGGAAGAGGAGTTCCCCTAATAGACATTGTAGCTTCTTATAACACTACAACAGAAACCACATTTAACTACAAAAAAAAATTGTTGCTAAAATTCCAAAAATCACTGTTAAAAGTTATTACCAATGATTTATATTTGTCGCAAAAAAAGTCGCCAAAACCCTGTAGCTAAAAACTATAGGCGACATTTTTCGCTAGTGGTCGCTAATAGTTATTTCCTACGCTTTATTTTCGTAGCAAAAAACTATTAGTAACATTTCAAGAAATCATCACCAATACCTTTTGACTAGTCTTAATTTGCATAACAAAAAATTATTAGATACATTTTTGGAAATATAACCAAAAGTTTCTGGCTACGTTTCCAAAAACGTAACTAAATGTTTTTAGCTATATGTTGTTAAATATAGTCAAATTTTTAACATACGTTTTAACGAAATGTTATACATGTTAGTTATAATTATTTGTATCATTTTTAATCCATATTATTGTATATAATATTTATATTTTTGTTAATTTATTATACAAAAATCATTGACAATTTAAAGCATTGTATATAAAAAAGTAAAATATCGTTAAATTATACCAACAAAAAGAATATTCTTCGTGTACAGATTTTAATTACAACCTTAACAATTCTTATAAACAGAATAATAAATATAAAGTTCAGTTTACAAATTATAAATGTTGAAATTACAAAAAAATTACAATTTAGCAGAATTTTTCATTTCCCCACACTTAGCATAAAAATCCAACAAAGAAGTTAGCAAAATATGATCACCAAAGTCTAACTTTCATTGAGAAACAATGCAAAATTTCACCTTCGACTAAATTTCCATCCTTTGCAAATGCTGAGACTATAAAAGTTAGAGTCTTTTTACTAGGTAGCATTTAACTTCGCATTTGATTAAAACAACCAATTACTCTGTCAACATCTCCTCTCAAGGAATGATAGTTTATTAATGTGCTCCAAGAAACAACATCTTTATCATCAATATCATTGAAAATTTTCTCTATTTCTTCGATGCAATCCATTCTGCTGCACATTCTCAAGACTGAATTTTGAATAGACACATCAACCAACAAACCAGCTTTGATCATATAACAATGAAGTTGTTGCCCTTGAATGAAACTTCCACATGCACAACACCCTTGCAACATAACAATCAAAGTCATAGATTTCGATTCCATCTCCAATCTCATTTTCTTGAATAAAAAGAAGTCGTTTTCTAAATCATATGTCAAAACATACCCAGAAATTATGGACATCCATGAAGTCAAATCTCTCAGGGCATCTCATCGAACACTTTTTGCGCATAAGAATGAAATTTGGATTTTGCATATAATTCAATCACACTATTGCAAAAATGCAAATTACACCCAAACCTAGATTTCAATCCAACATAATGAATCATCTCTCCACACACCACACCATTTCCAAAAGGCTTTAAGAAAAGGTTCAGGTTTAGTCTTTTCCTATAAAAAGTAACAAAAGATAAAAGTAACTAAACGTAAGAAAAATTAATTAGGAAAACTCAACAAGCTAACATCACAAGAACAGTAGTATTAAGCTTTCAACATATCTTCTAATGTGAGAGATAGAGAGAGATTGTTGTCGAAGTGGAAGTTAAAGGAGGAAGAGAGAGTGAGAGTGAGAGTGAGAGCAAGAAATAGGAGTAGTGGAGAACCAAGAAGAAGCATGAGTAGCCTTAGACCAAACAGACTAAGCATTTACAGCCCTAGAAGAATAAGAAAAAGAAGTCAAAGCTGAAGCTCTATAAGGCAAAAGTTGGGCTTCTTGTTGTTGTTGCCTAGAAGCTCTCATGGGAGCCATTAGCGGTTTCATCAACTACACTCTTCTTATTGCAAGAGAGGGTGAGAGAGTGAGCATTAAAACTAAATCCACAGAGGGAATGAAAATGTGACAAGGGAGTTATGATAATCGAAGGCTCTTATAGTAGAGAGATGAGTGTTTTTTGGTTTTAGGAACTCCTTTTTTTTTATATACCTTTTTTCCATTTCCTCCTAATTTTAAATGTGGACTTTTTGATAACGATTTTTGTTGTTGATCTTTCGTGACGATTTCCAAAGGTTAACTTTTTGCAATGATTCCAAAATTTATTGCAAAATGTTGACCATTTTGCGACGACTTTTACAATTGTCATGAAAAGTTAACCCTTTAAGCTTCAAAATCATTACAAAAAGTGAAACTTTTGACAACAATTTTAGAAATTGTTGCCAAATGTCAACTTTTAGCCCCGATTTTAAAATCGTAGCTACAAAAACATAGCCAAAAGTCTATATTATTGTAGGGTTAGGTTATTAGAATACAAAAGGTTTTGATACCATATATAGTTTACACAAGATAAGTATAGATAATTTCTATCTAATAGGATAAGTCTGGATAATGTGTAGGATAAGTAACAAACAAATAATATAATGGTTACAATAGATATGGACTCCAGTTATCCTTATCAAGTAGACCTAGGCCACCTTTCATCGTTCTTCTCTTCCTTCCTCTTTTCCATGTGCTTCACCGGAGATGTGGATGAGATATCTCCACCAATTCTTTTCGAGTTTATACATTTGATCATCGGATTAATAACTCTTCAACATCGTTGTCGCTTTTTTAGGGTACTGCTCACATGCAGCTCTAATGGAGAGTTGATAAACTTGCCTAAAAATGGGCAGCAAAAATGGATTTAAGCCGACATTAAATTTTAATGGATTTAATTGAACCAAGTAAATGAACCTAGTACTTTAGAGAGCTACATGATTGTGAGTTCTTATGCTAGTTCCCTAAAACCATTTATAATAACATCCATGATAATTGATGCATGGTGATCTCTATCAGTTCTTTGCCTTGTTTGTTTTACTTTGGCTTTTGACATCTACTATGATCTTATACTTGAACCATTAAAGGGTGGTATAATCAAGAACAATTTCAGGGGAAGGATATGGGATCTTTTGGTATCGTCTGTTGGATCAATGATATATGAATGCTCAAAATCTAAGTTCTATGAGCATGCAATACATTTAAAAAATTAATGCTACTTCCATTAATAATGAGTCTAGTTTACAAGAGAGTCAAACGTACTGCACATTTAAAGCGCCAAAAACTTGATCAGTTTAAAAAGATGAACTTTCACCCCCGATTTGCAACTGAAGAAAGTCTAATTCAATCTTATCAACAACAACAGTTTCAGCGATAGCCTAATCGATTTGAACAACAACCATTCTTACAGCAGCAACACATACTATTAAAGCATGAACGATAGGGTTAGTTAGATGTAAATATTGTTGGACCCCGAATTTTCTCATATTTATGAAATTTTAATTTGACATTAAACGAGAAATTAAGGTGACTTAGTCATGAGTAAAGGAAGAGAAAAGTTATGAATTTGAATGGTTATGTTTAAGGTTGATGTGAACAATGCTAGTTTGGACAAATTAAGATGATATTTTGAGGATAGTATTTGAAATGAG